>CAXDID010000984.1:0-39137 GCA_963988835.1 Hexamita inflata
ACAAAACATTCATTTCGACTATAAATAAAACATAAGTTAGTCTCTGTAAACACTCAACTAGAATTTAAATGAGCTTTAAACGGATTTAAAGTAACATTTCTAATAAATTTCAAATTAGTACTTAATAACATAAGCGATAATCACAAGTATCAAAAGCGACATATAAAATAACTTCTCTGTGATTACAACAATATTGAATAACAATCAATTGAGTATTAAGAATGACTTTACATAGACTAATTCTAAGATTTCTAATCTCAATACAACCATAAAAACGAATTTTGACCAAGTTATAGCAGATGTACAAAATACGAATGCTAACATTTAAAATAACTTCATGTTAACAAACTAGAAAATAGATACAGTACACGCTTAAATAAACACAGTAGTAACAAACAATTAATTTTAAACGCAAATCGATTTATTAAATAAACAGATATAAAACATCTCTGTTTCTATTAGTTAAAGTATGACAAGTGATCAATATCGATGTATAATGTAAGCCGCGTACTATTCTTCGTTTTATAACAGATATGATTAATTATAAGCTAAATATATATATGATAATTTTATGTCATAATTAGGATGTTAACTGTGAAATATTATTATATTTATAATATCATAAACTGTATTTAATCTATATCTTTACTTTAACATAATTTTATTGTAAAAATAGTAAAATGCTGACTGTTATATCCTTTCTCTACTACAACCACAATTAACATCGTAAAATTCGCAACTTAGTACATTCAATACATATAGTACATACTACTAAAACCAATTTACAGATACATTGTCCAATGAGGACTATATAAAACGAATATATATATCCAGAATCATTAGCTGCGCTTCGACAAGTAGGCATCGAAGATTCATGGTTATAATACCAGTAAGTTGGAATCCTAATGTCCAACTATAGAGAACAAACAGACTATGTTTTCAGGAAAAAGACTAGAAAAGCACAAGATCGACCAACAGAACTAAACATATAGAAAATTGATCAAACAGAGGAATTTAGTAGTATTCCAGTCAATGAGACAACAAACTCAAACGCTGGAACACAAAACACTAGCGTAAAACCTAAGAAGAAACCTAGGCAAAAGTCTCAAGTACAACACAGCTAAGCATATCCAAACCTAGATGAACACAAAAACTCAACCATCTTAGGTCACCAAGAATACAGATAACACCTGGACGAACCAAGGAGCTATCAATATTCAAAAACAAGTTGTGAAAAATTTTAATTGCAACAACACTAGTCTTCCTGTATAACCAAAGAACCAAAATACCAACAAAAGCGAAGCAGTGAGAAAATCGCAAACTCTATAAACATAACCCAAGTAAGCTCCCTAAACTCCAATTAAAAGAAAACACTTTGGCATGAAAACTCTTGAATTTTTAAGAATATAAAAATTGAATGTAACACAAAACATTCATTTCGACTATAAATAAAACATAAGTTGTCAAATATATTTTACAATGACCTAGTTGATGACACTAATTCTATGGATCTTATAGAATTCTAATATATTTGTATTTGTTAATATTATATATTAATATGAATGTATTTCTTTATAATCTCAGTTTTAGATTCAAGGAAGTAATCCACATCCTACAAAGCATTCGGCTCCTTCAACTGACTCATTTGCGAGGCCAAGTACTTTTAGAAACTCAGCTGTTTATGAATTTCTTTATTTAGCTCTAACATCGAAGGCTCTGTTATCTCCTCCTAAGTAAAGAGCTTCTCCCATTTGTGAGTAGTGTTCACGGATAGCAGTCATTTTTTCTTCCATTTGTTATTTGTTGAAGGTTAATATGAAGGTTGAGTCTTCGATGTTGAATTCCGCCCATGCGCCTCTGTACATGAGTTTGTAGATAATCTTTTTCGAGGTCATGAGTTCATATATTTCTTCCACAGTGAGTCCTTTTTTGACGAGTCTGGTGTTGTAAACCGAGTAAAGTTTGCATATTTCTTCTGGGGTCATGCTTTTAATGGTGTCTGCTTCGAATTCTTCGAGTGCTTCTTTAATAACTTGGTAGCAGAATCCGTGTGTGCCGTGTGGGTCGCTGAGATCTCCTGCTAATAATATTACGTCTGGTTTAACCGTTTCGAGTAGTTTTAGCACGCGTTCTGTGTCTTGGTGTTGTGGGTTGCTTCTCATCCCGAATCCGGATCCGTAGAATGGCATTCTGAGGAAGTGTGCTTGGTTTTTGCTTTTTTTGAAGAATCCGAGTGATTTCAGCGCGCTCATGGCCTCAACCTCCCTCAACAATCCTTTAGATTTTGGTGACAATCCGCTTATGAATCTCTTAGTGGCTTGTTCTTTGGTGATGCTGTCGTGAGTTTCGGCGTCATGTGAGTAACTAATTTGTTCTCCGAGCGTTCCGTCACCGTTTTCTAGTTTGATTTCAATGTTGAATTTGTTGAGGTAGTTCATAACGAACGAGTCAGGGACGGCAACTGCTCCTGAAACGCAGTAGGCCACGTGCAGCTCAACGTTCGGCTGCTGAATTAAGCTGGAGAGAACGGCTCCGGCTGAGATTACGTCGTCGTCCGGGTGAGGAGAGAAGATGATAACTTTTAGGGGTGTGGAGGGAATAATGGATTTTTCAAGGGGGCGGATGCGTTCGGAGAGGTCCTGGAGGACGTAGGACCTGTATGAGCTGAAATCGGACTCGGGCATGAGCATTTGGTACTCGGATAGCGTTTCGAGGGTCACGGCTGAGATTTTTATATTCTTGCGCGCGGCAGCCTGAGCGAAGGCCATCTTAGCCGAGCGCGCGCTCCAGGTGAAGTCGCTCTGCGTCCACGGCTGCTGAATCATGGTCAAATTGGAGGAGCTCAGCACGTCGCAGAGGACGGTAACCTGCTCCGATTTAATGCGATTCAATAACAAACCGGAGAGGCCCACACGAGACTCAAGCACCGCGGCACAGCAGTCCTTGTACAAATCGCCCTTGAACACAAAACAAAAGTTTTACGTGTTCTAAATCAAAGTATCTACTAAAACCTGTTAAAACTAACTCTGCTACTCAAACTCGGAATCCTAGCTTGACTCAACGTCAGAACGGCAAAAAGAACCAGAACGCTCGTAACCATACGTTGCACCAATCTCGTCTATCAAGAGCTGAGTGTTATAAGGCTTAATCAAATTGTTTACTGTGATTAAAGCTGCATCCAAAGTTGTTGGACGAGGGCATATAAACGTAGTATTTATAGGCTAGTGGATATGCGTGACGAATTTAACATTCTCGTTTTTAACTATATCCTTCAAATGATCCCCAATACTAAATCCTTTGAAAGAACCTAATGTGAACACCTTTAACGTTTTATTTTCAATTTTAATGTTCTACAGGATTTATCTGCCTATTGAGTCCGGCCAAAGTTTGCGTTTGATATAGCATAATGTTTTCCATGCGCATTCTAAACGTGTCTGTAAAAGATAGTCTAATCATAACTTAAAATTAAAAATTATAATAATTTCTTGCAGTTAAAGTTTTGACTAAAAGGAGTATTCAATGATGACAGTTGATGATTCAAACAACAGACTTTTGTAATTTTTTATTTCTTTAATTTTATTAAAATAAAGCTCATTTTAATATATTAAGCAAAATAATCAACAAAGTGTTAACGTATATATGTACGTATATAAGTGTTGACGTATATATATATATATATATGAAAGTATATATAAAAGTTCTGAGTATGCTTACTACGTATTCATATAGTCTTAACGAAAGCCCAGAAGAAGTGGCTCCAAATAGCAAATGAACTAAGAAGAAATACATGACAATAATCAAGATAATGAAGCAACTACCATCAAGCACTACCTATACAACGAATCAAGCTTACGTTCAATTCAAGCTGAATTGAATAACGAGTAAATAGAAATAGATAAAAACAATAGATAGAAATAGAGAACCTTCATAATTCTGAAAATAGTGTAGCGCTACACGTTTCCGCCGATTCCCTAGATTTAAAACCAAAAATTGTTACAATAGTAACGTTTGACAACAGAAATGTTAGTTCAAGCGCCGAACTAACTTAGGTTATTCAGAGTGGCTACTAGAAGTTTGTAACCACTATCTATTATGAGAAAGGAACTTATATTGAGAAATATAGATAGAAATATTAATTCTTAGTTTAGATGAGTTTTCAACATTTCATAAATAATAATGTTATCTTCTATACTTATATCTTATTAATAACTGTAAAATAATATTTTGAAAACTAAAAATATTTGTGATAATTATATTTTAGTAAATAATGTGCAATACTCATATTGTTAAAAATTAAACAATATTAATAATATTATTATCAACAAGTAACTATATAGCGCTTAATAGTCAAATTTTATGTTTATATACGCTGATTAAATGAAATCCTCTAAAATATAGCTGAGTTTGTTTTAAGTGAATCAGTTCGCTGTTTTTGGTTTCAATTCAAATTATTAATAATTAGAAGAATCATAAATCTTTGTAAGGATTAACTATTCCATTTTAACAGGAGCATTACTATGCTTGGAATGTGATATTGTTATTAAACAATCAGAGTTATAATTCGTAGCCAATGGATTGTAGTTATCTGCATTAATAATGAAATCAAAAGATATAATATTAATTGAAAATGTTAACATTTCATACAGATTTTCTTGCAATTCTTCATCTGGAATTGCAAACTTGATAAAATATAACGTTATATAATATTAAATTAATAATGTAATACTAACTGGCTATAATGATATTGTAAGTAGTTTAAATGGATACATGAGTTCAAAAGTCAATGTGGATATAAACATTTATATAACTTCAATGAATATTTGTGTTGATACTGCTACTTAAAGAGTTGGCCAAACTGTAAATCTAGTAAATGTTTCATCTTTAGAATTTCATACATGTACTATATGTAAATAAAATTAATATGTTACTTATGGATTGTGTTTAGAACTAGTATAGTTATCAACATTGTTAGGTAATAATACAGTAATATGTGTTCATCCATTTGAATATGATTGGTTTTCGAATATTTGTGAATGCAAAAAGGGGTATTACCTTAAAGGTACTATTTGTATTCATATAATTTCCGAATTATTATTAATTGAAGCGAATATGTAATTATTAAATTAAAAATTATAAACAGATATTGTAAATTCATAAATTGAACTGAAATCACTATTTTATAATATGGAGACCGAAATATAATATAATATCTCAAAACTCTCTGATATAGTGTTAAGATCTTATACAGACTTGAATTAGTTGATTATAAGCACAAATTAAACACTCAACTAGAATTTAAATGAGCTTTAAACGGATTTAAAGTAACATTTCTAATAAATTTCAAATTAGTACTTAATAACATAAGCGATAATCACAAGTATCAAAAGCGACATATAAAATAACTTCTCTGTGATTACAACAATATTGAATAACAATCAATTGAGTATTAAGAATGACTTTACATAGACTAATTCTAAGATTTCTAATCTCAATACAACCATAAAAACGAATTTTGACCAAGTTATAGCAGATGTACAAAATACGAATGCTAACATTTAAAATAACTTCATGTTAACAAACTAGAAAATAGATACAGTACACGCTTAAATAAACACAGTAGTAACAAACAATTAATTTTAAACGCAAATCGATTTATTAAATAAACAGATATAAAACATCTCTGTTTCTATTAGTTAAAGTATGACAAGTGATCAATATCGATGTATAATGTAAGCCGCGTACTATTCTTCGTTTTATAACAGATATGATTAATTATAAACTAAATATATATATGATAATTTTATGTCATAATTAGGATGTTAACTGTGAAATATTATTATATTTATAATATCATAAACTGTATTTAATCTATATCTTTACTTTAACATAATTTTATTGTAAAAATAGTAAAATGCTGACTGTTATATCCTTTCTCTACTACAACCACAATTAACATCGTAAAATTCGCAACTTAGTACATTCAATACATATAGTACATACTACTAAAACCAATTTACAGATACATTGTCCAATGAGGACTATATAAAACGAATATATATATCCAGAATCATTAGCTGCGCTTCGACAAGTAGGCATCGAAGATTCATGGTTATAATACCAGTAAGTTGGAATCCTAATGTCCAACTATAGAGAACAAACAGACTATGTTTTCAGGAAAAAGACTAGAAAAGCACAAGATCGACCAACAGAACTAAACATATAGAAAATTGATCAAACAGAGGAATTTAGTAGTATTCCAGTCAATGAGACAACAAACTCAAACGCTGGAACACAAAACACTAGCGTAAAACCTAAGAAGAAACCTAGGCAAAAGTCTCAAGTACAACACAGCTAAGCATATCCAAACCTAGATGAACACAAAAACTCAACCATCTTAGGTCACCAAGAATACAGATAACACCTGGACGAACCAAGGAGCTATCAATATTCAAAAACAAGTTGTGAAAAATTTTAATTGCAACAACACTAGTCTTCCTGTATAACCAAAGAACCAAAATACCAACAAAAGCGAAGCAGTGAGAAAATCGCAAACTCTATAAACATAACCCAAGTAAGCTCCCTAAACTCCAATTAAAAGAAAACACTTTGGCATGAAAACTCTTGAATTTTTAAGAATATAAAAATTGAATGTAACACAAAACATTCATTTCGACTATAAATAAAACATAAGTTGTCAAATATATTTTACAATGACCTAGTTGATGATACTAATTCTATGGATCTTATAGAATTCTAATATATTTGTATTTGTTAATATTATATATTAATATGAATGTATTTGCTTATAATCTCAGTTTTAGATTCAAGGAAGTAATCCACATCCAACAAAGCATTCGGCTCCTTCAACTGACTCATTTGCGAGGCCAAGTACTTTTAGAAACTCAGCTGTTTATGAATTTCTTTATTTAGCTCTAACATCGAAGGCTCTGTTATCTCCTCCTAAGTAAAGAGCTTCTCCCATTTGTGAGTAGTGTTCACGGATAGCAGTCATTTTTTCTTCCATTTGTTATTTGTTGAAGGTTAATATGAAGGTTGAGTCTTCGATGTTGAATTCCGCCCATGCGCCTCTATACATGAGTTTGTAGATAATCTTTTTCGAGGTCATGAGTTCATATATTTCTTCCACAGTGAGTCCTTTTTTGACGAGTCTGGTGTTGTAAACCGAGTAAAGTTTGCATATTTCTTCTGGGGTCATGCTTTTAATGGTGTCTGCTTCGAATTCTTCGAGTGCTTCTTTAATAACTTGGTAGCAGAATCCGTGTGTGCCGTGCGGGTCGCTGAGATCGCCTGCTAATAATATTACGTCTGGTTTCACCGTTTCGAGTAGTTTTAGCACGCGTTCTGTGTCTTGGTGTTGTGGGTTGCTTCTCATTCCGAATCCGGATCCGTAGAATGGCATTCTGAGGAAGTGTGCTTGGTTTTTGCTTTTGTTGAAGAATCCGAGTGATTTCAGCGCGCTCATGGCCTCAACCTCTCTCAACAATCCTTTAGATTTTGGTGACAATCCGCTGATGAATCTCTTAGTGGCTTATTCTTTGGTGATGCTGTCGTGAGTTTCGGCGTCATGTGAGTAACTAATTTGTTCTCCGAGCGTTCCGTCACCGTTTTCTAGTTTGATTTCAATGTTGAATTTGTTAAGGTAGTTCATAACGAACGAGTCAGGGACGGCAACTGCTCCTGAAACGCAGTAGGCCACGTGCAGCTCAACGTTCGGCTGCTGAATTAAGCTGGAGAGAACGGCTCCGGCTGAGATTACGTCGTCGTCCGGGTGAGGAGAGAAGATGATAACTTTTAGGGGTGTGGAGGGAATAATGGATTTTTCAAGGGGGCGGATGCGTTCGGAGAGGTCCTGGAGGACGTAGGACCTGTATGAGCTGAAATCGGACTCGGGCATGAGCATTTGGTACTCGGATAGCGTTTCGAGGGTCACGGCTGAGATTTTTATATTCTTGCGCGCGGCAGCCTGAGCGAAGGCCATCTTAGCCGAGCGCGCGCTCCAGGTGAAGTCGCTCTGCGTCCACGGCTGCTGAATCATGGTCAAATTGGAGGAGCTCAGCACGTCGCAGAGGACGGTAACTTGCTCGGATTTAATGCGATTCAATAACAAACCGGAGAGGCCCACACGAGACTCAAGCACCGCGGCACAGCAGTCCTTGTACAAATCGCCCTTGAACACAAAACAAAAGTTTTACGTGTTCTAAATCAAAGTATCTACTAAAACCTGTTAAAACTAACTCTGCTACTCAAACTCGGAATCCTAGCTTGACTCAACGTCAGAACGGCAAAAAGAACCAGAACGCTCGTAACCATACGTTGCACCAATCTCGTCTATCAAGAGCTGAGTGTTATAAGGCTTAATCAAATTGTTTACTGTGATTAAAGCTGCATCCAAAGTTGTTGGACGAGGGCATATAAACGTAGTATTTATAGGCTAGTGGATATGCGTGACGAATTTAACATTCTCGTTTTTAACTATATCCTTCAAATGATCCCCAATACTAAATCCTTTGAAAGAACCTAATGTGAACACCTTTAACGTTTTATTTTCAATTTTAATGTTCTACAGGATTTATCTGCCTATTGAGTCCGGCCAAAGTTTGCGTTTGATATAGCATAATGTTTTCCATGCGCATTCTAAACGTGTCTGTAAAAGATAGTCTAATCATAACTTAAAATTAAAAATTATAATAATTTCTTGCAGTTAAAGTTTTGACTAAAAGGAGTATTCAATGATGACAGTTGATGATTCAAACAACAGACTTTTGTAATTTTTTATTTCTTTAATTTTATTAAAATAAAGCTCATTTTAATATATTAAGCAAAATAATCAACAAAGTGTTAACGTATATATGTACGTATATAAGTGTTGACGTATATATATATATATATATGAAAGTATATATAAAAGTTCTGAGTATGCTTACTACGTATTCATATAGTCTTAACGAAAGCCCAGAAGAAGTGGCTCCAAATAGCAAATGAACTAAGAAGAAATACATGACAATAATCAAGATAATGAAGCAACTACCATCAAGCACTACCTATACAACGAATCAAGCTTACGTTCAATTCAAGCTGAATTGAATAACGAGTAAATAGAAATAGATAAAAACAATAGATAGAAATAGAGAACCTTCATAATTCTGAAAATAGTGTAGCGCTACACGTTTCCGCCGATTCCCTAGATTTAAAACCAAAAATTGTTACAATAGTAACGTTTGACAACAGAAATGTTAGTTCAAGCGCCGAACTAACTTAGGTTATTCAGAGTGGCTACTAGAAGTTTGTAACCACTATCTATTATGAGAAAGGAACTTATATTGAGAAATATAGATAGAAATATTAATTCTTAGTTTAGATGAGTTTTCAACATTTCATAAATAATAATGTTATCTTCTATACTTATATCTTATTAATAACTGTAAAATAATATTTTGAAAACTAAAAATATTTGTGATAATTATATTTTAGTAAATAATGTGCAATACTCATATTGTTAAAAATTAAACAATATTAATAATATTATTATCAACAAGTAACTATATAGCGCTTAATAGTCAAATTTTATGTTTATATACGCTGATTAAATGAAATCCTCTAAAATATAGCTGAGTTTGTTTTAAGTGAATCAGTTCGCTGTTTTTGGTTTCAATTCAAATTATTAATAATTAGAAGAATCATAAATCTTTGTAAGGATTAACTATTCCATTTTAACAGGAGCATTACTATGCTTGGAATGTGATATTGTTATTAAACAATCAGAGTTATAATTCGTAGCCAATGGATTGTAGTTATCTGCATTAATAATGAAATCAAAAGATATAATATTAATTGAAAATGTTAACATTTCATACAGATTTTCTTGCAATTCTTCATCTGGAATTGCAAACTTGATAAAATATAACGTTATATAATATTAAATTAATAATGTAATACTAACTGGCTATAATGATATTGTAAGTAGTTTAAATGGATACATGAGTTCAAAAGTCAATGTGGATATAAACATTTATATAACTTCAATGAATATTTGTGTTGATACTGCTACTTAAAGAGTTGGCCAAACTGTAAATCTAGTAAATGTTTCATCTTTAGAATTTCATACATGTACTATATGTAAATAAAATTAATATGTTACTTATGGATTGTGTTTAGAACTAGTATAGTTATCAACATTGTTAGGTAATAATACAGTAATATGTGTTCATCCATTTGAATATGATTGGTTTTCGAATATTTGTGAATGCAAAAAGGGGTATTACCTTAAAGGTACTATTTGTATTCATATAATTTCCGAATTATTATTAATTGAAGCGAATATGTAATTATTAAATTAAATATTATAAACAGATATTGTAAATTCATAAATTGAACTGAAATCACTATTTTATAATATGGAGACCGAAATATAATATAATATCTCAAAACTCTCTGATATAGTGTTAAGATCTTATACAGACTTGAATTAGTTGATTATAAGCACAAATTAAACACTCAACTAGAATTTAAATGAGCTTTAAACGGATTTAAAGTAACATTTCTAATAAATTTCAAATTAGTACTTAATAACATAAGCGATAATCACAAGTATCAAAAGCGACATATAAAATAACTTCTCTGTGATTACAACAATATTGAATAACAATCAATTGAGTATTAAGAATGACTTTACATAGACTAATTCTAAGATTTCTAATCTCAATACAACCATAAAAACGAATTTTGACCAAGTTATAGCAGATGTACAAAATACGAATGCTAACATTTAAAATAACTTCATGTTAACAAACTAGAAAATAGATACAGTACACGCTTAAATAAACACAGTAGTAACAAACAATTAATTTTAAACGCAAATCGATTTATTAAATAAACAGATATAAAACATCTCTGTTTCTATTAGTTAAAGTATGACAAGTGATCAATATCGATGTATAATGTAAGCCGCGTACTATTCTTCGTTTTATAACAGATATGATTAATTATAAGCTAAATATATATATGATAATTTTATGTCATAATTAGGATGTTAACTGTGAAATATTATTATATTTATAATATCATAAACTGTATTTAATCTATATCTTTACTTTAACATAATTTTATTGTAAAAATAGTAAAATGCTGACTGTTATATCCTTTCTCTACTACAACCACAATTAACATCGTAAAATTCGCAACTTAGTACATTCAATACATATAGTACATACTACTAAAACCAATTTACAGATACATTGTCCAATGAGGACTATATAAAACGAATATATATATCCAGAATCATTAGCTGCGCTTCGACAAGTAGGCATCGAAGATTCATGGTTATAATACCAGTAAGTTGGAATCCTAATGTCCAACTATAGAGAACAAACAGACTATGTTTTCAGGAAAAAGACTAGAAAAGCACAAGATCGACCAACAGAACTAAACATATAGAAAATTGATCAAACAGAGGAATTTAGTAGTATTCCAGTCAATGAGACAACAAACTCAAACGCTGGAACACAAAACACTAGCGTAAAACCTAAGAAGAAACCTAGGCAAAAGTCTCAAGTACAACACAGCTAAGCATATCCAAACCTAGATGAACACAAAAACTCAACCATCTTAGGTCACCAAGAATACAGATAACACCTGGACGAACCAAGGAGCTATCAATATTCAAAAACAAGTTGTGAAAAATTTTAATTGCAACAACACTAGTCTTCCTGTATAACCAAAGAACCAAAATACCAACAAAAGCGAAGCAGTGAGAAAATCGCAAACTCTATAAACATAACCCAAGTAAGCTCCCTAAACTCCAATTAAAAGAAAACACTTTGGCATGAAAACTCTTGAATTTTTAAGAATATAAAAATTGAATGTAACACAAAACATTCATTTCGACTATAAATAAAACATAAGTTGTCAAATATATTTTACAATGACCTAGTTGATGATACTAATTCTATGGATCTTATAGAATTCTAATATATTTGTATTTGTTAATATTATATATTAATATGAATGTATTTGCTTATAATCTCAGTTTTAGATTCAAGGAAGTAATCCACATCCAACAAAGCATTCGGCTCCTTCAACTGACTCATTTGCGAGGCCAAGTACTTTTAGAAACTCAGCTGTTTATGAATTTCTTTATTTAGCTCTAACATCGAAGGCTCTGTTATCTCCTCCTAAGTAAAGAGCTTCTCCCATTTGTGAGTAGTGTTCACGGATAGCAGTCATTTTTTCTTCCATTTGTTATTTGTTGAAGGTTAATATGAAGGTTGAGTCTTCGATGTTAAATTCCGCCCATGCGCCTCTGTACATGAGTTTGTAGATAATCTTTTTCGAGGTCATGAGTTCATATATTTCTTCCACAGTGAGTCCTTTTTTGACGAGTCTGGTGTTGTAAACCGAGTAAAGTTTGCATATTTCTTCTGGGGTCATGCTTTTAATGGTGTCTGCTTCGAATTCTTCGAGTGCTTCTTTAATAACTTGGTAGCAGAATCCGTGTGTGCCGTGCGGGTCGCTGAGATCGCCTGCTAATAATATTACGTCTGGTTTCACCGTTTCGAGTAGTTTTAGCACGCGTTCTGTGTCTTGGTGTTGTGGGTTGCTTCTCATTCCGAATCCGGATCCGTAGAATGGCATTCTGAGGAAGTGTGCTTGGTTTTTGCTTTTGTTGAAGAATCCGAGTGATTTCAGCGCGCTCATGGCCTCAACCTCTCTCAACAATCCTTTAGATTTTGGTGACAATCCGCTGATGAATCTCTTAGTGGCTTATTCTTTGGTGATGCTGTCGTGAGTTTCGGCGTCATGTGAGTAACTAATTTGTTCTCCTAGCGTTCCGTCACCGTTTTCTAGTTTGATTTCAATGTTAAATTTGTTAAGGTAGTTCATAACGAACGAGTCAGGGACGGCAACTGCTCCTGAAACGCAGTAGGCCACGTGCAGCTCAACGTTCGGCTGCTGAATTAAGCTGGAGAGAACGGCTCCGGCTGAGATTACGTCGTCGTCCGGGTGAGGAGAGAAGATGATAACTTTTAGGGGTGTGGAGGGAATAATGTATTTTTCAAGGGGGCGGATGCGTTCGGAGAGGTCCTGGAGGACGTAGGACCTGTATGAGCTGAAATCGGACTCGGGCATGAGCATTTGGTACTCGGATAGCGTTTCGAGGGTCACGGCTGAGATTTTTATGTTCTTGCGCGCGGCAGCCTGAGCGAAGGCCATCTTAGCCGAGCGCGCGCTCCAGGTGAAGTCGCTCTGCGTCCACGGCTGCTGAATCATGGTCAAATTGGAGGAGCTCAGCACGTCGCAGAGGACGGTAACCTGCTCCGATTTAATGCGATTCAATAACAAACCGGAGAGGCCCACACGAGACTCAAGCACCGCGGCACAGCAGTCCTTGTACAAATCGCCCTTGAACACAAAACAAAAGTTTTACGTGTTCTAAATCAAAGTATCTACTAAAACCTGTTAAAACTAACTCTGCTACTCAAACTCGGAATCCTAGCTTGACTCAACGTCAGAACGGCAAAAAGAACCAGAACGCTCGTAACCATACGTAGCACCAATCTCGTCTATCAAGAATTGAGTGTTATAAGGCTTAATCAAATTGTTTACTGTGATTAAAGCTGCATCCAAAGTTGTTGGACGAGGGCATATAAACGTAGTATTTATAGGCTAGTGGATATGCGTGACGAATTTAACATTCTCGTTTTTAACTATGTCCTTCAAATGATCCCCAATACTAAATCCTTTGAAAGAACCTAATGTGAACACCTTTAACGTTTTATTTTCAATTTTAATGTTCTACAGGATTTATCTGCCTATTGAGTCCGGCCGCAATAAGTGCGTTGTCTGGTAATTATTATATGATATTAACACTTTGCTGTATGATTTCATTTTCAGTATCATATATATTCAGAGAAAGACCATTTAACTTGAGATTCATTTGAAGTGGTATGGATTGAAATGAAAAGTTTAAACTGAATAATCATTTTATAATGAACTTTCTTTCCATTTTAATAATATTTCACAATAACATGATACAAGTTGCAATATTTATGTACAAAATATAAATTTATGCTAAAGTTGATCATAAGTTCATATGTTATTAATGTTAAATAGATTTTCTTTACTACAGAATAATATTATTAAAGAAATAAAGAACAAATATAATCTTCTTATTAGTTTATATAATCATCTTATTAGTTTATATATTACTACAGAAATCCGCATATAAGAGAGGTCCTTTTTCATTTATAAAGGGGGCCCGGCCCCATTTATAAGAGGGTTGACCAATGATTTTCGGAGCCCTATATAAGTGAACCCAGTCTTACAAAATACTCTCATAAATAGCTTATATTTATGATTTATTAAATTTAAAAGCCAATCCACTCCCCATCCTCTAGTGGATAAAGGTCGACCATGAGCCTGTCTGAAGAACCAAAATGCCCACACTCGCCTTGAATGAGTTGAGTAGTCCGAGGCTTGAGCTTGTCCCCAGAGCTCATCGAGTTCAATAAAGGCTCGCGTGCAAAATACGTGCTTTCTTAAAAGCCAATCCACTCCCCATCCTCTAGTGGATAAAGGTCGACCATGAGCCTGTCTGAAGAACCAAAATGCCCACACTCGCCTTGAATGAGTTGAGTAGTCCGAGGCTTGAGCTTGTCCCCAGAGCTCATCGAGTTCAATAAAGGCTCGCGTGCAAAATACGTGCTTTCTTAAAAGCAATCCTCCCCATCCTCTAGTGGATAAGGTCGACCATGAGCCTGTCTGAAGAACCAAAATGCCCACACTCGCCTTGAATGAGTTGAGTAGTCCGAGGCTTGAGCTTGTCCCCAGAGCTCATCGAGTTCAATAAAGGCTCGCGTGCAAAATACGTGCTTTCTTAAAAGCCAATCCACTCCCCATCCTTTAGTGGATAAAGGTCGACCATGAGCCTGTCTGAAGAACCAAAATGCCCACACTCGCCTTGAATGAGTTGAGTAGTCCGAGGCTTGAGCTTGTCCCCAGAGCTCATCGAGTTCAATAAAGGCTCGCGTGCAAAATACGTGCTTTCTTAAAAGCCAATCCACTCCCCATCCTCTAGTGGATAAAGGTCGACCATGAGCCTGTCTGAAGAACCAAAATGCCCACACTCGCCTTGAATGAGTTGAGTAGTCCGAGGCTTGAGCTTGTCCCCAGAGCTCATCGAGTTCAATAAAGGCTCGCGTGCAAAATACGTGCTTTCTTAAAAGCCAATCCACTCCCCATCCTCTAGTGGATAAAGGTCGACCATGAGCCTGTCTGAAGAACCAAAATGCCCACACTCGCCTTGAATGAGTTGAGTAGTCCGAGGCTTGAGCTTGTCCCCAGAGCTCATCGAGTTCAATAAAGGCTCGCGTGCAAAATACGTGCTTTCTTAAAAGCCAATCCACTCCCCATCCTCTAGTGGATAAAGGTCGACCATGAGCCTGTCTGAAGAACCAAAATGCCCACACTCGCCTTGAATGAGTTGAGTAGTCCGAGGCTTGAGCTTGTCCCCAGAGCTCATCGAGTTCAATAAAGGCTCGCGTGCAAAATACGTGCTTTCTTAAAAGCCAATCCACTCCCCATCCTCTAGTGGATAAAGGTCGACCATGAGCCTGTCTGAAGAACCAAAATGCCCACACTCGCCTTGAATGAGTTGAGTAGTCCGAGGCTTGAGCTTGTCCCCAGAGCTCATCGAGTTCAATAAAGGCTCGCGTGCAAAATACGTGCTTTCTTAAAAGCCAATCCACTCCCCATCCTTTAGTGGATAAAGGTCGACCATGAGCCTGTCTGAAGAACCAAAATGCCCACACTCGCCTTCAATGAGTTGAGTAGTCCGAGGCTAGAGCTTGTCTCCAGAGCTCTTCGAGTTCGATGTTAGTTCCTAACATACGGCTCGTCAAGTAATAAAAATTATCATTATGAGGAACTAATCTAATGTTTAAAGATCAATTAAAAACCCCGATCAATAATAACAATGTGAGACTAATATGTTTCACTCAAATGAACACAGTTCATTATCGCAACTTATAAACCCCTGCGAACAATATTCTAGTTAAACATCATCACAATCATATTACTGCCATGCAGTAACTACATCATCAGTGTATGCTCACAGCATACATTAGCCAAAGGGCTCGTCAAGCGTGTGGAAGAGGACATTCCGGATGCAGAGTGAGGACTATTTATGATTTATTTTAGCTATTTTCAACAATATTATGATACAGAAAGATAACTCAAAAGTGAAGTTCGTCATTTATAAGAGGGTTAGGAGCTTTTTTGAAGGGGTAACCCTCTTATAAATGAAAATGGTCATGTCACGCCGTTACAGCAAGATTTTCATCGATCATAACAGGTGTTTTCACTCCAAGATATCTTTACTTTTAATGTGGGCAATAAAATATTATGTTATGTATATAAATGATAAGATAGAATTTAGTCTTATATTATATACTTAGTATTCATTTTTTATATTTGCACAAACACAGATTTTATGCAGTTAATATATTGCAGAGTAAATGAGCCTGAACAGGAAGAAACTGATTAAAGAGTTATGACATCGTTCCCCGCTCTAAACTTAAATTACTACGCGTTGCCGCTGATACGCTAGTCCCAAGATTCATACCAGCCATCCCAAAGATAGTTACAAAGATAACTTCCAATAATGTTAGTTCAAGTGCCGAACTAACTTAGGTTAAGAGTTTATGGTTTATATTCTTTTTAATTATATATTTAGATTATTATATATTAGATAAATATAATTAATAATGGGTAATAATTATAAGATTTTTGTATCCACGAACTTTCATTTATATATCGGCTCACTCTTTTGGTACATCTCAAAAACATCCACTTAATAATCAATTACTTCAATCACAAGAAACATTTAAAAATGATGTATTCATTTTAACGCGTTCTTTACTCCTGTACATAAAGGACTCTATATTTTCAGTGTTAATTATTTGAGATGTCATCAAATTATATCAATTCAGAAATGATAGTATTGTTTTATACTTTATCGTGTTATTACTGTGTTATTAATATTTATATAACATTAATGTTAGGTTATTAAATTTTCAGAGATGATGGGTGTGGATAAGATAGTTATAAGATATTACATCTACTGTGTATTTATACTTATTAAGGATATATTCATTACTTTCATTTAGTGTATGTATTGAATTATTGTATTGTTGTTAATGTTATAATATTTTTATAGATTTATAGTAAGTTTATAAATTATTACAGTGTACTTTCACTTCTATTTATGTAATTAGATATCATTTTAGATTCGTTAGAAGAATTGCTGATCTAGTCTTCGTAAACTTTGCACGATTTCAAAATTTGTGTGGTAAATGTCCGGTGGTAAAAGGGGTAGAATTTTGAGACCATAACGTAATAAATTGAAAAGTGCTTGAATACAAAGAAATGCTGCGCCAGACAGCTGTAGTTCCAATAAACACTCGCTCCAGACACAAATAGTTGTATGAGTCTGTTATTTCCATGAAATAAGAGTATAATTCAGTTAAAATTAAATAACAGCATAAACCTGATGAGCTTCTCATTCAAGCTTCAACTGTGAATATATAATACACAAATTAAACAAACCAGCTCAGAGACATTAACAGAAGAGTTGAGGATTCAGTTTACAAGGTCTAATTAAATAATTAATAAGTTTTGAACTAGGACGAACAACTTCAGAGAGTTGGAGACAAGTTCACACATATTTAATCAAAGGCATAGAACGCTGGACAGTTGGTGAACAACATGAGACAAAAAGAGAACAGGTCCAGCCGGATTTTGTAAATTGTTTTCGTTTTGATGGGAATCGCGAATATTGCGATGATAATAGTGGTCGTAGTAAAGAAATGAAGGTAGTTCACTTTTAATATTTAGGTTTTAGCTGAGATTAACTAATTGATTAAGCATTTATTTAACTATAAAAGTTTTCTTATTTATTAGAATCGAAAATATATTATTCATTTAAACCCGAATTCAAAGTGCAATGTGTCTTTGACGTGTTAGTTTTTGCAGCGTCTACAGAAAAATGCTTCGCATTACTAGCAATAGTTTTGTACATTATTTCTCTTGCAATTTTAACACGTTCCATATTTATATATTTTTATTTTATCGTTACTGTTTATTCCATGTTACTTGTCCAGTTGTACAACTTCCAAATACACAGATCTAAAATAAAGACATCTGTTTTAAAATAATGATTTAACTATTTATTATGTAATTTCTATTTTGTTAAGTTTTGTACTTAAATATAATTCGTATTCTTAAGCAATTTGCTCAATATCATCTTAGTTTAACTTATCTGTGAAGTGTTTACGAACATATGTTAAATAATAACAATATAATAAATTTGTTTTTGTTTTTGGAATTACATGTCGGGCTAAATAATGCCAAAATGTTAAACGCTACGTCGATTTTAACTAGCATATTGTATTGCAAAGTTCTTATGGAGTTAAATTTGTGCAATCTTATCCGAGAACAAAATTTAACCCTTATTAATATATTCTAGTGTAGGATTGGAGAACTTATTGGCCTTCTTATTAAACATAATTTGAATGTTTAAATTAAAATTTAGCTTTATATGTTGAAATTTATTTGTACACTTCATAAAAGAACAGATCTCGTTCTTTAAAATGAGAACTGAACAGTTGTTGTGTTAATTCAATGGTTGTCACACTTAATTTATCTTCAACATATTTAAATATATTTTATTTATCATCATCAGTTAACTTTTCTGAAAATAGTACTTAACAATATTATACTCTAAAATATGATTTTTATTACATATAATTAGTTAATGTTTGAGATACAACTAGTTCCCAAAATCTCTTTGAAGTAGTTTAATCCAGTTATAGAATCATTTAACAAATTTCTTTAGGAGACTTCTCAGAACAATCTTCTAGTTGAATGATATTTAATATTTCTTTGTAAATTTATGTTTTTTCAGAGCGTCTTTGAGCAGAAATTAATTATTTAGTTTCAATTGATTTTTTAATTTTATGTACTAATTATGTAGTTATAGATTAAGTACTTGTTTTAGTTTTTTATTATTTCACGTTTTGCATCTCATTTCTCACTTAATAGTAGACATCAAAATAAAATAAGTTTCTATCTTTAAATTGTGATTCCATTAATTAATTTGTTACTTCTTTATTTGTGGGTATTTCTTTTAAATTAGAACAAAATGTTTTAATAAATTATTTATCTACGTCTGTAATTGGATTATATAGCGCTTTTTAATATGTATTTTTATAATACTTACGTAACTCATATTTTTATTTTTGTGGTTAAATATGTTCAAATACAAGTTGCCAGAACTTCTTTTTTTATGTTTCATCAAGTGTATCAATATGTTCACAAATTTATCGTGGAGACAATAAACCACAATCCTTATTTGTTAATAATGTTAATGCATATTAGTAAATAGTTGTATGGTAATTTGTTCTGTCAATTTGTTACTTTCGCTAAAATGTTTGTTTATCTTGTTCATCAGAATTAACTATATTACTAATATTGTTAATTTTCTTCATTGTTTTGCGTTAATTTTCTTCTAACAAAGTGAATAATTTTGTTGTACATTTTGAAGACAATTATTATTAATCTTGAACTATATCTATTGAATTACTTTATATTTATAATTAATTCTACTTACATATACTAAGTTGTGAATATACATCATAATGAAAGACATCTTTATTTTTAAAGTATCCGTCCATTAACTGTTATCTTTGTTCACATAGCAATAAGTCTATGTTTTTCTGGTAAAAATCTTTAATGTATTATTTGTCTTCTTGCGTCAAACATTCAGAGTACAAATGTCTTTCGTACTATTTCTGGTAGTGTTCTTGTTGGTGGATGTACGTTTTACTGGGATCTACGCATTTTTCTAGGTGTTTCCAGAACTTCATCTTTTCTTTTGCGGTCCACTGATTTATTATCTGGCAGAGTTCTTTCGGCGTTTTTAGGCGGTGGTCTTCATTATACATTTATGTCAATCCTTCTCGATAGACTTTAGTGTAGTACTCCGATTACTCAATAAATCTCTATCTACTTTTAATTTATAGTTGTTACACTTATTACGTTAGATATGATTATTTAGGCATAAACTTAGCATTTCTCGTTGACTATACGTAAACTTTAAATGGAAGTATGTCTCTGTCCTTAAAGTTTAAGTTCAACAATTAATTACAAGAAACTAACGGAAGTTAAGTTTAATGTTGGTTACAGTAGTCTTTGATTATTTATTTGTCTTCTTCATTTAGATATCCAGTATATTATATACGTAGGTAAACATTTTGATAATGTTATTTTAGTTCATTTACACTTCTTCTGGGTTCACGCGTTTGACAAACATATTACCAGAACGAAAGCTGCTGAAATTAATTCAATGATCTTATAGTATAGCATGTAAGTTATGGGTTTTGATTAGTTTTAAGATTGAACAAATGATTTAAGGCATTGCAATATTCTTCTGTTTCCTGCCATATAACCATTAGTTTATCTTTTAAACTTATAATATATTTACTATAAATATGTCTAGTGATATTTTTATGTTTCAGTAGTCCTTTATTACTTGAGATCCATTGGTAAAACTTTTCGTTGTACTACTTCCATATTTTGTCTTGCTTGACGGAATCAAACTATATTTTATCAATATCACTTATGAAATCATTCAATATGGTAATCGTAACTGATGTATAATTATTAATATAATTAACGTTGTACATCTTGGAAGTGGTGTTAATATCAAATACCTATATATTATATGTTATGTTTGAAATTGTAATTTTATTGTCTGTAGATGCTTTCTTGGCTCAGTTATTATTCAAACACATTTAAAAGAAACTGATACCGAAGATTAGAATAGGTTATATTTATTAAATGAATGTTTAACCATTTGTAAATCTTGAACGAATTAACTATTTTATATTATTACTATTTTATATTCTATTTGAACACAATAACACACTTAGTTGTAATTAAAACAATATCTTTCTTATCTCATATATTCAAGCCACCACATTATTTTCATTTGTTTTTCCGAACTAATCTAGTTTGTTTTGAAGATCTTTTTGTTGATAACATAAAAAATGTATTATATTTGTGTTAAACATATATAAACACTATAACTTCACCAGAAATAATTTCTAATTAAAACGTTTAACCTTTAATGACAACTTAATATTTAGTTGTAAATATAACAAACCGTTTCAGAGAATACATTAAATACTATTCCTCAATGAATATATCCTTAATAAGTATAAATACACAGTAGATGTAATATCTTATAACTATCTTATCCACACCCATCATCTCTGAAAATTTAATAACCTAACATTAATGTTATATAAATATTAATAACACAGTAATAACACGATAAAGTATAAAACAATACTATCATTTCTGAATTGATATAATTTGATGACATCTCAAATAATTAACACTGAAAATATAGAGTCCTTTATGTACAGGAGTAAAGAACGCGTTAAAATGAATACATCATTTTTAAATGTTTCTTGTGATTGAAGTAATTGATTATTAAGTGGATGTTTTTGAGATGTACCAAAAGAGTGAGCCGATATATTACTATTTTATATTCTATTTGAACACAATAACACACTTAGTTGTAATTAAAACAATATCTTTCTTATCTCATATATTCAAGCCACCACATTATTTTCATTTGTTTTTCCGAACTAATCTAGTTTGTTTTGAAGATCTTTATGTTGATAACATAAAAAATGTATTATATTTGTGTTATGAAAAAATTAACCCGAACTAACTTAAGTTGTCCGAGGAGGTTATTCAGAGTGACATTCATATAAGATGAGATATGATATTGAGATTAGTTTGAGGTAACGTTATTGTGCAACTAAGGTTGGATTTGTGGATTGCCATGATTTACGAGATGAATGTGGAATGATTGAATTGAGCCTTAGTACTGATAAGATTACAGTTAAGTGAGTCAATTTATTTGTATTATGAAAAAATTATAAACAATTATAAAACGACTCACTTAGCTGTAACCATATCTGTAAAAATAATGATTAAGAATACAAAAATGAATTAACAAATTAGTAAACAATTTCTATAAATTAGTTCACTGGTAAATTGTATTATATTTGTGTATATATTTGTGAAAAAATTAACGAATAATTAATATATTTAACTGTAACGATAACTGTAAGAATGATGATTATACATAAATGAATTAACAACAAATTAGTAAACAATTTCTATAAATTAATTCACTGGTAGCTCAGCGCGAACTGCACCATTTGTGTGAAGTCCTTTTTGCAAATTATTGTGAACGCGTCTTCCCCGTTTTTAACGATTTGTTCTACGAATTCGCTCTTGTAAACGAGCAGTTTCCGCTCCAAAAACGCTACCAACTAATCAATGTTGTTCGTCTTCACCTCAACGGCGTTAGCAACCTATTGGAGCGGAACCGGAGCAAATAAATCAACCGGTACGTCCCACTCCACCTCACTCCAATTCGTAATCGGAACCTGATCTGGAGCTGTTTAAATCGCACCCACAGGGGACCCAAAACGGACCCAGTCGAGCACGAAAATCCGCTTAAAGGACAGAATTTACAGAACTTACTTTGAAATATCAGCCACAAAACGATAGCTCTCAGCTGAAAGCTCAGAAAAACGGAGCTTAAGCCTTGAAACACACTTGCTAAACACACCCTTGTAATACGCATTCTTGAACACCAAAAATTAAACGTCCGCACCGTAGAGCACACAAAGAAGCATGTCAGGGCAGTGCGTCCACGCGAAATTCCCTATCGCACGCTTCTACAAATCAGACGTCTGCAAAAGCTGCGAGGGAGTGAAATAAACCTAATGGTCGCCGATATCGCTGTAAAAATCAGCAATGGAAGAAAAACCTAACTAAATCTTTTAATGATACGTGTCTATTTGCTAAATCGACTTCAACTTTGAATAATTGCAAAACCACTACGTCTCCACTTAAATCAAATCACACTCAGGTACTTACTTAGCTGAAAAATCCTAATCTACAGCCACTAAAATCTCAGGCACACTCACTAATTGCTGCTGCGGAACTAAATCATTCGCCAACGAATTCAGTTGCCACTAGGTATCGCTGGATGCTATTTAACAAGTCACAATAGTTGGACTCTTCTACCGTTTCGACTACTATTTAGATAACTGCTTAGTTTGCTTTTTCTATTGATTATACTGTTTTTTAACTTTATTTTCAAGCTGCTGCTACTACCATATATCTTCAATATAGTTATACTATTATAGCTTATCGTCCTACAGTTCTGTCTACGAAAAATCTTAATCATCCACTAAAATATCTTCTGAATTATTACTGGTTTATATTAGTTCACTATTTGCTGAAAGACTGCTCATTGACATTTTTTCAATATTAAAATCTATTATCCTCTTAAAGAAAACATCATTACAACTAATATACTCGTTTATTGTTTTCATTTAATCTAAATCGGCCTAATAAAATGATTAACTAGAGTTGTGAACTTAGATTCTATGGTAATCTTCTATTAAATAATTTTCTGCTTCCATTCGATTATTAAATATGTAAAAGTATTCATTGCCATAATTTATGCTTGAAATGCAATCTTCTACATTATATTAATTTCTTGATACAATTACTTATTCAACTGGTATTCTTGGATTGAATTGTTAGAATATTTGCAAATACTCTAATTGATTAAACGAAAGTATAACGTAGTCATCACAAATTTCAATGTAAATTTCATATTATTCATCTTTTACTAAATTTATAAGGTCATCATTGTAATCGCATTCTATTTAATATTATAATTAATTTGGTATTATTTTGATTTCCTATTCGTAGTAAAAAGTTGTACTGTCAATAATATCTCCTTCATAGTATTTAAACCATTGCCGAACAACAAGACAAGCTTCATTAATCTTAAAAGTTTTTACTTTTCTTGCCGTAGAAGCTTATTATGCTTATTCATAAATAACTAATAAATGTGTTTTGATTTATTGAATGTGTACAACTTATCCAAATTTATTTAAAATACATAATAAATTACATATATTTACTTTATATTCAGTTAAATTTTCTATTACAACTGCGCAATCCTTGCTCAGTTCTATATTATTGTTAAAACAATTTATTATTATAGAGTACAAACAAGAATAGTGAAATATTATCTCAAATTTGTAATGAAATTTGTATAGTTTTATAAGAGATCGTAAAATAATGTTTAAATTTCCATAAATTGCAACGATATTATCTCCAGAATGACGATGAGCTGATTAATTAATTATATAACCCTCAGAATATGAAGTAAAATATTATTTCGCTAAAATATTATTTTGTATGTAATAATTATTTTATGTTTTGTCAGGAGAAATAAATACCAATATATTTTATTCTATCCATAAAAATGATGTACTAAATGGTAAATAATTAATAATTTCCTTGTATTCTTGGTTAGTAATTATATCATTTTACCTATATACATGTAAGTAATGTTCTGGTATTTAGAAATTTAGTGAATCTTATTAAATAATGTAATACATTTCAATTTGTGATGGTAATAATATTTTCAAAATATTTTCTGTTTCAATTATGAAGCTATAATTAAACTTTTCATACACTGTTGCTATTGAATTAATAATTTTTTCTATTTCTTGCATATTATTATTACAAATTAATTAAAATTATAGAGAAGGCTATTTGGCTATTAATTAAAAATGAATATTAAATAATTCTATTGAGTTATATTATTCGTAACTAGCTTGTTTTTGAACCAATTTTATTATCAACTTTAATTGTATTATCTCTAATATATAATGCAATTAAAGTAAACTTTTGGTAATAATTAAGACTTCAAATTAGGTTACATTAAGCTGACATGCATTTTGTTTGATGAAATCCTAGTTATCTATTATTAATTTGTAATCTTACTTGGATAGATTCAAGCGATAACCTATCACGCTTGTCATCAGAAGTGGAAAAATTAATGTAATACATAAAGTTTTATATTTATATTAACAATAATAACTAAACTGTAACTCCTCAATAATAATAAGGCTCAATTTAATCATTCAATAAGAAATCCTTCTATACATTCATTCAAACCAAAAATCGAAACAAGCGGCATATTTATTGTTAAATTTGATTGATCATTGGTTTAGAAAGGAAAGGAAATGTGATGATCAAAGATGACCAGTATAGACGTAATTTACGGTGTGACGTTTTCTTTTTTAATAACATGACTCAACAGCAACTTTATTTGTTAAATTTTTTGTTTATAAAAATAATCAATAATAATGTTTAATTTTATATATTAATAATGTTTAATATTATAATTGAATATATTAAAAAATGAATACCACTTCCAATGAAAAGTTTTAAGTGGGATCATAGCAGTATAATTGCATTAACTGCAACAATAATTATTATTCCTTGTTACTGCACAATTATAGCTTTTAATATTAAATATAATATTAAATTACATAAAATCACGACTCCATTTAGTTCTTTCGCTGCGTTTAGTAGTTTTTCTCTATTATTATCGATATCATTAATATTTCATTTACCATTACCATACTATATGTTAGTAGTTATATTGTATTTTAGTGATGTGGCAACATCAACTACTTTATCTGTTTACTTTATACGCTAATTATTACCATTTGTAAATTACAAAAGACTATTTAAACCATTTCATGTTAGTTGTTACAAGATTTTACAATCCGATTTAATCAATCCAAAGTTAAAATTTATAATATTACATATTTTGCTTATAGTTCCCTTTCTAATTCCAACAATTGTAATCAATTTTCAAATTGGTTCCATTTTTTGAATAGTAAATTTCTAAATGTCTTTATAACACTGAGTATTAACTATTTGTATACGATTTGGTACCATAATCCTGTTGATCGCTGTATTCTCTAAGATTCACAAAAATGTAAAATTACTACACCTAACTACTATGATCAAATATAACGTAAATAGTACTATATTTGTTATTATTATATACACCTTATACATTTGAAAGAATTAGCCAGCTGTCACTCAAAAATTATTTATAGCCATAAATAAGATTTGAGCATATATAAGCTAGTATGAAAAATAAAACTTGTTTATTTTATATTATATAATAACATATACAAATATATAATTTTAGTATTATAAAACTTAATTCAGTTAAAAATTCTATTATGCTAAAAATATCAAACGCGTAATTTTATACAATATAAATAACTTATAATATTATAGGATAACTAAGGTTCTATCTCTAAGTTTACTTCAAATATATTAAATAGAATTTTCAAATATTTATTATCAATTTACCAACTTGGAAGTGGAATATAGTAAGAATGACAAATGAATTATATTAATTAAGTACTATAATATATTATATATTTTTTAAAATGTTCTGTTTATTATTTATCATATTAAATTTGAAATATGAGATTAATACATAGAATAATATAGCAATGAAAAATTTAATATTTTAATGTTCTTAATAAGCTAAGTCATATGCATAAACTATTATCAATCCTGATATTTCAAAGTATTTATTGAAATATAGAAAATTGTTTTTGAATTTCTATAAATATAAGATTAATTAAGATGCAACATGACATGTTTCACAACATATTATTTATAACAATATATAAAGAACTCAATTGAATACATTTAAATATATTAATATGTTTAATATTTTGAATTTCGACCATGTTATGTATTTACCATCAAGTTAGAGAAACTTCGGAAACTAATATATTTACTGAAAGAACCAAGTACTACCTTATAAACTATTTCACTTCTGCTTATATAGACGCTCTTTTAAAAACATTTGTCATTTTTCAATCTTACTATTTTGAATATTATGAACCAATCATATAATACCTAAAGCTTGCACAAAATTATTGTTTTACTTAATTGCCAGCTTCAAATAATTTTGAATTACAGCAAACATTTTGATTCTGCATCACCGACTATTTCAATATTTTAAAGTGATAGATTCTGAGTTGAAACCTAAAAAAATTAAGCAGAGATGACGATTCGCTTTTAGTTGTTCAACCTCACGCAGAAGTGCATGGTATTAAAAAGCTAGAGTGCCCAAGTTATCCCAAATGCTAAGAAAGTGCTCTTTATGCTTCAGCAAGTTAGCGAAACTACATTCTATTTAAATAGGAGATATATTTTCCAGCATATTGCCATAGCTAGCTATCTAAGTTTTATTTGCTTCTCAAGTATAGAACTGATTTTTGATCATGTTTCGGAGGTGAAAATTTGGAGTGTAGTCACTAAAATTAAATAAATTTTACTAGACTTTTAGGGCTCAAGGAAAGCACTTCTTAATCACAAAATATAATTGCTCCAACTCACTGCTTTCTGAAACACACTGTCATTTATTATAAATGAATAAATATTAAAGATGATTAAATGGATTGAAATTAAAATAGAATATATTAAAGCCAAGTATATCCCAATAGCGAAACAAAATCACTTCGTATATAAAATATTTATGATTCAGTACTACGGTAAAGTCTCACAAGTAGACTAGGTACCGAGTCTCACGAATAGTACTAGAGAAAATGAATAGTTTATTTGTCATTTCATGTGGTTTTCAGATATTTTGAGATATCTCACGAATAGAACAGAGTTGATGACGAATAGACCAAACCTAATTACAAATAAATATTATAATTTGAACTACCTGATAAAGGTCAGAACATTATATATAAAATTAATTTATTTGTCTTTTGTTAAGATTCAATTAATATCACTCATCAATTCAATAATGATAGTTTTATTTGTATGAACTTATTCCTAAAACCTCAAAACATTCTAGTCGAATAGTTTATTATAAATTATTGCATCTTAATCGTTTGTTATCATTGAACAGTCTTTTATGTTACATTTCTACTCATTAACCAAGTATGGAGTGGTACGCATTTATTAAATTAAAGAATAAAAATTGATTAAACAGATGAATTACAAAGGTTATCACAAATAGAACAAAGTGGTTGGTAAATAAGACTAAACGAGATATCTCACGAATAAGCTTTGGAAATCAATAGTCTATTCGTCATTTGTACTCTGTTCTATTTGTGACTCGGTACCTAGTCTACTTGTGAGACTTTACCGTACTTTTTGTGTATCTTTTCTAATAGTTAATATTGATATTAAAAATGATATTAATATTGATTGTAAAAAAGTGTTTTAAAACGTAGAAAAACAAATTTCGTAGACACTTGTACATGTGTGAAATTTATGTATTTTCGTACCATTAAATGCAAATAACGCAATAAAATGTTATTCACACTTCATTAATTGTGTTGTGCTGTTTCTTGTTTGTTACTAAATTTAAAAAATAGAATTCAACTTTAATCTATATTGACTCTATTGATGAAGAAGAAATTAGCAAATTATTAACATATTGTAATTTTGAGTAAAATAACTTGTAAGTAAAAAAGAAATTTGAAAAATGACTTTTTGATTTAGAAACAAATGTATTTCACTTTTAATACATATAATTTGTAAATAGACTGAAAACGTCTATTTACTTTTCGCATCACAAATCAAATATGGAACGCAACTACAAGAAGTGGTCTGAGGAAGATATTTCGAAGCTAATTTCACTCTGTAGATCATACAAAAATAAGGTCATAAACTGGGCCAAAATTGCCAGCTGTATTGAAGGGAGAAGTGCATAACAGTGCAAGTCGTATTATAACAGCTAGATTCACCAATTTGAGCGAAAATTGTACAATATGGCAGAAAATCCAGCCTAATTTGCGGAGCGTGTGCTCCTAAAATTAGCGTGTGGACGTGTGGAACAAGTTAATAGTATCAAACAAATATATTATGATAATCTAATGCTTGACATCGTTATAAACATAAAAATGGTTATGTCTGAAAGTAAAACATTTGAATTCAATAAAGAGTTATTACGGACAATTATGCATACTATATTGTTATATTAATAACTTTGCGATAGCATAAGTAACTAAGCAGATTAAAGCAAAATATTACTTCAATCAACATACATATCAAAGGAATAATTCAAGCATCTTAATAAACTGATGGAGAGCATCAATCATAAGGAGCTTTATGTAAAATTGAAACATCTCAAATGTTGATTTGAAATTATGTATTACTTTTGTTTATATTTGTTTTGCTGTGAAAAAGTACCTAAATACAGTATTCTTTGAATTAATGTTCACAGTAATAAAGTAGTTTTTGCTATAGTTTTGACAATGACCACTCCTCAGTAATACAAATCTTTGTAAAAATTTTGGTAAAAAAAATAATTACTCTCGACGTGGAGCCAACCGACACTATCTAGAACATAAAGAGCAAGATATATGACAAATCATCAATCCCGCCAGACCAGCAACGTCTCATTTTCGCTGGAAAACGACTCGACGACACTCGTATTCTTGCCGACTACAACATCCATAAAGAAGCGACTATCTACCTTGTTCTCAGTCTGTGTGGAGGATTCTGATTTTAAGTATCTATTCGATATTATATTAAATAATTTAAATATTTTATGTTAAACAAACGGCTCAATGGATTATTTCTATTTCATGTTCATCAATAGTTGCTAATTCCGATTATGAAATGATACTGTTTGGTTTACCTCATAAACCTACCCACTATCTTTCTTCCAAGCATAGTTAACTGATCGAGATATAAGTTTCAAATCTTTTCAAGAGGGGGTTTTACTCTGTGAAAAAATCAGTTAAAGACGAATACAAAATATTTTTATTTGTTAAAGTCAAAAATCTCTATTATAGTAAGAAAGAAATAAACATAATAATATAGACCAGCGACGTCTCATTATAAATATCTATTCGATATTGGATACTTGTTAATTCTGACGACACGAATTGTTTCTCATAAATCAACTTGTGCTAAAAACCAAAAACCAAAAAGTTCATTCTCAGTCTGTGTGGAGAGTAATAATAATTTTTTAAGTATCTATTCGATATTATTTATGATAATTTAAATATTATTTTAAGTTGATTTTGTTGTTTAACGTTAGTCAATAGTTTTTATGCTGTTGATACTATTAAGTTCTCATAAATCTTCTTTTAACAGGAAAATAATTGAAAATATATCATAAAATATCTATCACATCTCGTTGAAGTCAAAGATCGGAAACATAGACTCGTAGGTATGGCCCGGGTCTTCCTCCACCTTCGCCTTGGCGGTGTGCTCCTCTTCCTTGGAACCAGACACCGAGTCCCGGCTCTTGCTGGCGTTGGCCATCGCTTCTCTGGCGCCGTTCTTGACCTGGTAGTTCACGTACTGGTACACGGTCTGGTAGTGCAGGTTCACGTCGGATTGGGTTTTCCGGAGCCGGGCGATCACCTGCCTGGTCACTTCCTGGGTGGAGTCCCGTTTGCTCGCGCCGCGCACCAGGGCCTTGATCTGCTCTCGGAAGGGGTCGATGGCGTCGTAGAACTGCTTGCTCCAGGTGTTGTGGTAGAAGTCGTGGATCTTCTTCGGCGAGGTGCCGAGCGCCAGCGACATGTCCTTCCAGAGGTCGAACTTCACGCCGTCTTGGCGCCGCAGGAACTCGCGGTGGGCTTCCAGCACGTCCTTGCAGGCCACACGGGTCTTGAGCTGGATCATCTCCAGGAAGGCCTTTCCGAAGCGCGGCTTGAAGTCCGAGTTCATATCTGGAGTGGGCGCGGATGCAGTTCGGTATCGTGGTAAAACATAAATTAGCGTGCATCATAATGGCATTAGAGATACCGCGATTTACCATCTTAGAATGAAAGATACAAATTCGGTTACATGAAGTTTACACGCAAGGTCTTTTCACCCGTAATCCGCGGGAGTAAGTATTAAACACATTTATTTAATAGCATATTTTTGTGTTCATCTTTTAGTGTCATTTAGTGTGCGATGTTCAAATGAGCGAATTCTTAATAAAGTGCTATTCAGAGCCAATCTGGAAGGAATTTTCAAAAATGAATTTGTGATTTACCATCTGATAATTTTGAAAATATTAAATTTCTTCTAATTAGCTTCATAATTAGCGCTATGCACATTTAGTGTTTTGTTATTAAATGCAACATCGAGTCGGCTACATTTCTGAATCATTTAGTGTATTTCGGTGTATAGGAAATAAATTGTGTACTTACAGAACCAACAATACCGGATACAGTTATGAAAAGTTGTTTCTGGATTTACCATCTGAGAATTTTGGTGTAGAATTACTGAACCATTTACAACAAGTTGTATATCTGTAACTATTTTACTGTATAAATATTTTCGTCCGAAAACTGCGGTATTTCTATTGTTTCCACACCTCATGTAAACTAGATTGTTTACAGGCGGTTAGTTCTGCACGAATTTATACATTGTACACAACTAACTAGAAGCTACTGTGGTCGCCAAGCCAACTTTGATTTCAAAAAATACTAACTATTTCAAAACTATTTTTTGTATTAATTTTAACTATATATTAACTCAATGTTTAGTAGCGTCTCCTTTCTATTTTATTACTTCTTCTAACCTTTTGGGCATAGAGTCAATCAAATGATTGATGATATCTAACGAGATTTACTCCAACGCCCTCTTTACTTCTTCATTTAATAAGTCATATGTGGTACATTCTTCAGGGGAAATGTTTGACTTCAGTGGATTCCAGCAGTGAAAAAGTGGATTTAAGTCTGGACTCATTACTGGAAAGCGATAGAGCTCAATGTTGTTAGCAGTATAAAGGTTTTTCATATACTTACTAAAATGTGTCGGGGCGTTATCTTGTTGCAACTTCAAGTTATGCTATTAAGTGATGGAAGTGTAACTTGTCTGAGAACTTAAGAATTGACAATTGAATTCATGGTCGTACCGCACGGCATAAACCATAATGGACCCTTATATCTATAGCTAATCGTACTATAGATCATGCACGAAAACAGTCCATATTTTACACTTCGAGAAAATACTTCGGATTCCACTCGTCTTTAGGTGTTCTGAGCACTCTACTCGCTCGATTTGCATAGCATTTTGAGCGATACTCATCGGTATACTAAAAAGTTCTCCAATATTCAATTGGTTGTTTCAGGTTCATTCGAGCAAAGTTCAAACTTTCCAATTTATGCTTTTCGGTAAGTTTTGGCTTTATCTTAGCAACATAGAAGCTTAAACTGAATTTGGCCAGGAGACGAGATACCGTTGTTAGAGACATGGAAATTCCACGAAGGGCTTAGTATTTTTCAGCTATGATTCGTCGAGTTTCGAATCTATGGCTCTGGCGATATTTAACAACGCGAAAATCTCAGCTTAGTCAAATTTTCTGACACTATTATCGGCATGAGAAGCTTCTAGCTTGCCTGTAACTTCAAAGTGCTTAAAAATGGAATAAACAGTTTGGAGACTACATTGAAGGCAACAAGCAATGTATTTCTTGGTTGCAACAGTTTGTGATTCTGTTTCTCACATTCTCATCATTATGCGACGCTCTTGTATTGTGATCCGTCGGCTTCGTGTGTGCTTCGTCATTTGAAGGATGAAGTGAAAAAGAAATGAACCGCAGAATTAATTGAATATGTTATAATTAGCATAAATACAGTGATTTAATTTTCAAGCGCAATTATTACATAAACATTTGTTAAAATCAAAGTTGGCTCGGACACCACAGTATCATTATCGATCCGGGGTTTGCCGACTAGGAAATAGATTAGTTCGTAGAATAGCAAAACCTTAAAATAAAGTACATTATACTAACTCATGCACACATCGATCACTATTTATTCGCTGGATATTATCGGGTAAAATACTAAGCTAAAATTTATTGTCACGAAGCTGATAAACAATAGTTTAAAAGAAGCTATAGTTACGCCAAAAAAGTAGTTGACTAATTTCCACCGAATTTTATGAATTCTGCCGATATATATTTTAACGAAGGTTAGACGTTTTAACTATAAGACGTGCAGTTCAAGATTATACATACACCGGGACATACACCTGGCTCCTGCTGTTTGGTTTCTGAAAATACTTCCCAAATATTTACAGGCGACACTTTGTTTTCCGATACTATTGGCAATTATTCGTTTCCAGGAGGAAGCTTCAAAGATATGTCGGATTCAATTCACTTTTTAGAGAAACAGAATCAATATTATTAATTTGTGATTTATCCAGGTCATAGTGGAACAGAACTTTATAACGTTGCAATATTGAAAGCACTAGACGTACTGGAATGGTGAATTTATATTTTATATTTATTTGCTACAGACAACATCATAAACAAGAATAATCAATTTCTCTCATACTTTATCTTCATCGAATTGCAAATAACTTTGGGTAGCTTATTCTAAAAGAGTGATTAATTACTTTTCAGAAGCTTCTCTTGCTCTTTTTTCTTTCAATAAGTCGGCATTGAGGCGTTTGTCAACTTCCATGATGAGACCTTGGAGGTCTGTTTACCACTTGGTTCTGACTTGTTTTTCTTGGTGGAGCATTTGTTGGAGGGCAGTGACGACTTGTTTAACCTTGTTTTCAACTTCAGCGATTTAAAACTTTGTTTGTTCTCTTTCAGCGGTGAGACCAGTTTTTATTCTTGGGAGGTCTTGGTCGAAGATGTCTTGTCTGGCGTGAGCTTCGTCTTATCTTCTCAGGCTTTCAACACCGAGTTCGTCTCTGATGGCGCCGAACTTGGTTTCAATTTCTTTAACGAGTTCTTTACCAGTTTCGTTTCTTTCTTGTTCCAAAATTCTGACTTGTTCTTGGAGGTTTTGTCTGGCAGCCTCTAATTCCTGAGTTTTAGTTTCGAATACATTTTCAAGAGCCTTTGATTCCTTTTCGATATCCTTGGAAAGAGTTTGAAGACGTTCGTTGATTTGTTGGAAACTGGCGTCATTGGTAGATTTGGCTTAGTCAACAGTCTAGGATAACTCGGTTATGCGAGACATGAGTTAGTCATACTTGGTATTACGACGATTGTCAAGATCTTGACGTAACATAGAAAGACGGCTTTGTAAATTTGTCATACGGGTTTGATCGTTCTCCATCAACTTTTGAGCGGTGTGAGGTGGGTGCGGAATATTCTATATTCACTTATTTTTGAATTAATGGTAATCCGCTTTATTTTCTGTTCTTAATTAACTTAAAATTATTTTTAGCTTATGTATTAACATTGTTAAGCAACATACCGGGGTCTCTGGTATGAAACACGCTCTTACTAAGGGCGTATTACATGGTGATTGCTTTATTTGTGTTGTTTAAGCAATATCCATGAATAACAGCAAAAGAGAATTTCATGTTAAAAATTTCATATTTTCGTCATATATACTGTTAATTATGTTATTATTTAACGGTATTATTTAATTTCACTTCAAACCATGTCAGAACCAAAAGATGTTTATGCTAAGCCAGATTATGATGAATCCCGTAGTGTTTCCTATGAGGTATGGTTCAGAAATTGGATCGGTGTTAAATAATTAAAGACTCTGTCAATATCCTTCTAAAAACTGCAAGTAGTGATATCTGAACCAGATAACTGCAAGGCTGTTGCAACTTTACCAGCATCATGCATCAAAATGGCTATACCAAGCTAAAATGTTGACACTCAAGTTACTATTATGACTCAAGCTGTTGATCGTGATGCATATAAAATCTGGGTTCACGATGGCGAGGAAGCAAAAGTCAAAATGATAATCAGAGATATTAATAAACTTGTTGAATTATATCGTGACGTTTTAGAAGAGTAAACTCAATAAGCTAAGTGATCATATCCTTTAATTTATTTTAGGATTTAGTAATGTACAACTTGCATTGCATTTAAATATTATACACCAAACTGTCATTCGTGTGTTAGTTATATGCAAAAATTAATATGAATAATATTAATAAACGTTCTAGATGAGTTAATGTAATATTATTAAATATTTAATAATTTTACATAATTTTACGAGTAATTTGTTGAAAATTTACCACTCCAGGCGCAAATATGGATTCACGTGAAGGATCTGATCATGGTGATGACTAAATATAATAAGAAAAAATCGTTCGCGGTTTTGTTCGTCGTGGATAACCATTTGTCCAAGATGCTGATGCACTAGAAGCTGTTACTCTAGCAGCCACTCCATCACGACTTCTATTTCTGTAACAACCGCGTAGATTTTAAAAGGATACGAATGCTAGATCTGAAAAATTAGTATAAGATGTTGAGAAATCAAATTTAGCTTATTCTACTCAGTGTACATATAATAGAGAACATTTGAATCAAACTGATGTCGACGTATAAACTGTGTAAGAGACTATGTTCCATAAGGCATGTAATACAGCTTAGTTAACATCTGTCAATGTTTCAATTGATGCCAACTTCTTGGATATTGTTCAACAAAATCCAGAATCAGCAAATTTGAACACAACTCAGGTTCAAAATGAGGAACACACAACTAAAAAAGAATCCAGTCAGCACGGTGACACAGATTTTGACGACGAAGCTTCAATTTATACTGGAAAAGATGACGCCGTATCTGAAGCTGGAACTGCGTACACAACTGGAACTCATAAGACTGCTACCAAATCCATAAATTCAATAGGTTCTTCGATGCACGAACAAGATAAATTATAACTCGAGCGTGCCTAAACCTAAGCCAACAAGTTATATTAAAATAAGCAGTTTATTTAGGATTTGCTTTTGGTAGAGATGTTAGCTCTATAACAGCCATTTTACCAGCATTTGAATCTTTTCAGAGCATCTGATGTAGTCCTAGACTAAAATATCGACTACTAACAATAACTGAGGAAGGAGTTCACCGCTGGTAACGAAGTTCAATAAAACCTGAAAGTTCAAGAGCTTTTTGTCTTCAAATCCGATAAGCTGAATAATTGCAAGGCAATTGCTATAGATTTCAGTCTAACTGACGAGCGTTTAATTGTTGTTGGTTACTCTTCGAACAGATATGGCGCGATTGCTGTCTGGCAACCAGAAAACCAATACTCTCCTAAAACTCTTGTGTACACGAGAAATGAAATCACTTGTGTGAAGTGGTTCCCAGTTGGAAAATCAATTGTTGGTGTCGGTTTCGCTGATGGTTCAGTTTGTATCTTCGATTTAAGAGAGCAGTATTTACAGTTCGATAACCAGGGCTTCGTGATCCCAGTATTGATAAGCAACAATAACACTGGTAAGCATACCAGTAGGGTTTGGGACATCCAGTGGGTAGCCGGCGACGTTGGCGTGATGTAAGCTGATCAGGAGGGTCCATAAACTTCACAAAATTACGATTGGGACACTTTGATCAGTGTCGCAACTGATGGTCGTGTGGTCGAGCGTAGTTTAAAGAGGAATTTCGAGCACCGTGATATTTTAACGTTGACCAATTTGGCTCCGCATCCAGTGGCTTTGGTTTAGAATCAGAAGAATTCGCGTATGACGATTATTAGGAAGCTTTCTGCTGGGTTGTCCGTTGATTTCTTGGATTCAACTAATTATTTGGTTTCTGGCGACGACGCGTTAATTCGCAAGGCCTCTCGTTCGTATTCCGAGTAAACGCTGATGCAGTACTCCGGCCATCTTTCATCAGTCTATAAAGTTAGAGTTAATCAGTCAGTCCCCAAGTTCTTCCTTTCGGCTTCTGCCGACCGTACGTGCAAGGTGTGGGACGTGGAGAATCCAGCAGCCCTTGTAACTCTTAAAACTCCTTCTCAGGAGCACATTTACGCAGCCGAGTGGTGCCCGTTCAAGGCCTCCGTGATAGTGTCCGGAAACAGGGACGGAACCATCGACGTGTGGGACCTCGCGAGGACCACCAACGACCCCCAGGTGATAATTCCGAAGCTGAAAACGAAGATTTCAGAGGACGAGGAGGAGGTAATCGAGGAGAACAAACCGGTCAGGTGCATCGCGTTCAATTAAAAGCTGCCCACTTTCGGAGTGGGGTACGAGAACGGGTGGGTGGTCGTTTTCAGGTTGTTTGGTGTCGAAAACGGTTATCTTTTGAAGTCAATGGACCAATAGGCGTTCGTTCAGGTGGAGTCGGAAATGATGAAGGCCGTGCTGAGCCAGGAGGGGAAGTGAGACTTTGTTTGATTTTAAAATATGTCTCTAGATATTAGAATAGATATTAGAATCCAGATTTAGATACTACGGTGCAACATACGTTCTCCAATGTCTCCGCAATAGTTCTGCCTAGAATATAGTCGACGAAAAATGAATTCAAACGAATACTATTGCATTTTGAAACTGACATCAACCATCATAAATAGGAAAGCTAGGCTTATAACTTGAGATTCAAGCGCTGAACTAGTCTGCGGTTGGTGAACGTTTCTATCCGCGGTTGACTTGCCTTGAAATGATAGCAAAACCGTTATAATCGTTAAATGCATGCTTATTGCGATTATAATGAACGGCCAGCGTATTATATGGGACATAAACTATAGCGCTCTGACCTATCTCCATTATAACTCGCTGCCGTTGTACTGGAGATTGATATTTGCGGAATCCAGAATACTGAACGACTTCAACAAGCCAACTCTACACACTATTGAGTGCTATTTATGATATTATACTTTATAAATTAGTACGATTTAGAAATATGAATCACTTAACTGTACTGATACGTCGCAAAGTAACAAATATCGGAGGTGCAAATGCCGCGTTCTAGGGTCGGATATGGCCGTGACGACATAAAGATGGTTAAAATGATGATAACTGAAACATAACCATATGTTAATGAATATATTGATAACCATAAGTTAATAGCTTATTACTCTATATCAATCTAAAGCTTTTGATTTATTACATTAAATATAATGTAATAACTATTGTCATTTGGAAAGTAAGCGAATATAAACATATCTAACGAGTACCATTGAATTGTGTCAGCGCTAAAATATTCACGTATTTTGTGGCATCATCTTTTAAAACGCATTCGAGTTTTCCTGCATTCATCAGACAACAGAAATTAGATGAATCGACTTTTCGCTGGTTATTAAAATTTAGTCAAACGGCGGTCAAATAGTATGTGTGTAACTGTTGAAACGGAGTAAGTGTCTGACTTATTTATAATTATGTCTAAACTGATTTGTGCAGTGATCTATACAAAATACTAAAATCGTTTTTAAAATACTATTTGTTGTGTAATTTTCCTGAATCGTACGTTTTCTGTGTATCGTACATATTGTCACGTCAACACTCCAATCAGAGTGCAGCTTGAAGAATATTTTCGTGGCACAGAGTATAAAGCGACATGCAGTCGGAGTCGTCTAAATTTAATGGGGCCTATTCCACTCCGTTCTTCTGCGCGGCTTTGGGTATAAAAGTGCGTCGCTGATGTCTATATCCATAAAGCATGCGCATTAAGAACGTGGTTTAAATGCAAATGAAGTAAGTACCCGCTGGCGTAATCGTGGTTCGCAGTCTGTGCGCACACGGTTTAAAATAGAAGCTGGTGCGAACCACGTATGGCGAGAACTGATGGCGGTCTAGCCCGTCCTCATTACGTCCTGTTGCATTTTGGATGTCTAACGCAACGCATCTTGCGCCGTCGGAATACGAAAGCCATGTGAATATCAGAAGTGAAGCAAAACAGCGAAGTCTCCAGTGATCTTCGAACTAAATATGTTATAGCCCTTTCAGTTCAAACTGCGCCACACGCCCAACGATATTTCCGCCTCAGAAATGAAAAAGACCACGGCGATTCTATTTTGGTGGCGACACGCTATGTTCTTCGATACTGCAAAAGTCAAATATTTTGATGCCGAGTCAAAAGAAACACGACATTTAAATTTTGCACGTAGTCATCGAACGCATTTTATTGAGGGGACTAGATACTACGGTGCAACATATGTTCTCCAATATCTCCGCAATAGTTCTGCCTAGAATATAGTCGACGAAAAATGAATTCAAACGAATACTATTGCATTTTGAAACTGACATCAACCATCATAAATAGGAAAGCTAGGCTTATAACTTGAGATTCAAGCGCTGAACTAGTCTGCGGTTGGTGAACGTTTCTATCCGCGGTTGACTTGCCTTGAAATGATAGCAAAACCGTTATAATCGTTAAATGCATGCTTATTGCGATTATAATGAACGGCCAGCGTATTATATGGGACATAAACTATAGCGCTCTGACCTATCTCCATTA
>CAXDID010000986.1:0-26183 GCA_963988835.1 Hexamita inflata
AAAAGCAGAGCTGAATTCTGGCGAACTACAAGAGTAAGACCGACAGCATCCAGCTAGACTCTCCAAATTACAAGATGTCCAATTCTTACTTGATTCCATTCACCAAAAGCAGCGAGCCAGTTGTTCAAAGCATGAAGTCTGGCGCCGCAGTCGGGATCTCGGTCGCGTGTTGTGCGGTAATTCTCGGCCTCGTTGGAACCTTTTTGATCGTAAAGTTGCTCAAAACAGCCAAAGATAACAAGAAGGTTGGTGATGTCACTAGTCAAGAAAACATAGAAGTTCAACCTAAAATTTTTGATTCAACGCAAAATTTGTGAGGTAAATAATATTTTCAATATTCTGAATAAAATAATTAATTCCATTTAATTCTACAAAATTCTAAAATAATTATCGTTCATTAATAAATTAGTATAAAAATATCATTTTGAAGTCAGGGCTCTGGAGAGCTCGACTATGAAACAGGAGTTACCGGGTTGTTTTCATACAATTACATTAGTGGCTTTAATTTCTGCCTGAACTGCTGCGTTTAAAGCCTATTCGACCTATTTATAACATCATCAACGTAAACAACAATTGTTTTCCACAAAAGTAAACACACATAAAGGAATACTCCGAGGCACACTCCGAGAATTATAACAGAGCAAATTATGCTTTTGGGCATGTTTTCGTTGTAGCTTTGATGAGCGTTAGGAAAACGACATACAGTAGGATATACACAAGACTCGTTTCTAAATTAGTAGTGGAACTATTTGTTGTTTCTTTATAAATAGTCAAAGAATTTCTGGTAATTCGAAAATTGTTTAAATTACAATTTAGATATATTATCTCTGGTCTCATTTGTAACACAAGTTGGATATATCCCACTAAACACTTATCCACGAGCGCCAAGAGAATGAAATCTGTAAATTGTATCTTATGTGGCCAATTCTGAATGCAAATGAGTGGATCTAAGGCTCCAGTGACTTCGTAAAAGTGTGTTAGACGTTAAATTTTACGTAAGCTCAAATAAGTTTCTTCCGTTTCTAGAACTTGCTAAACGTTTCCCAGTTGATTGCTCTACGATATCGTAAAGGGTCCTGATCATATCTTGATGGTCAGTAGGAACTTTCACCACTTTTTAATAAATTGGTTCAAATAATTGCTTGATATGCGAATCATCTCCAAGATAAGATATAACAGCACTTGTTGTGAACTATTGATCGTTAGAAAATGGTAGATCGTTGCAGCTATCATCATATAATGCCGAAAATGGATCCATCTTATCAACGGTAGAATTTCGGTAAGAAGGAACTTCTCTGGCCCCATGATCACCCAAAACAAGTACAACAGTATTATTATAGTTTTTTCTTAGGAAATCTACTACCTATCCAATGTAGTGATCTGTATATTTTACTACAGTTGAGTATCTGTCGACTCTTTTGTTGCTTCCAAAACCAGATATTCCTTCGCCAAACTTAAATGATTCATAGAATTTATTATCGTCTTATCCTGAAAATGGCATGTGGGTGTCAACAGTTGCCCAAACTCCCAGGACTGGGGCACTTTGATTGGTTTTTGCTTATTCGAAGTAAGATATAAATTGGGATGCCGTGATACGATCTGGAATCCAGGTTTGATACTGCGAAGCCTCCAGATTAAGTTCATTCAGCTATGTTTCGTTGGGAAAATATTGGTACACATCATCAAACCAAAGTGGCATATGGTTCAGTTATTCGTCACTATCTAAAACTTCACGCCCTCGAAATAACCAGTTATGTTTACCATCAAATTTAAAACTAGATGGCGAAACATACATAGTATGATATCCTTGCTATTTAAAGTAGCTAGGAAAATCATCAACATCGTTGAAAACGCTCTGCGCCATGTTAATTGAGTTCGAATATGGAATTTCCCCAGTCATCAACGAGTGCCATCCAAATACTGTTGGAAGTCCGTTTGATGATAAAGAAGCAAAAGAAACTCCTGATTCGGACAGAGATCTAAGATGTGGGAGATACTACTATTTATACAGAGGACCATCCACTATACCTTTTTATGATTATACCACATTATTCTCCAACATCATGGGGCCAGGTGAAAATGACTCTACGACAACTAAAACCACGTTAGGGGCATCTTTTGGAGAAGTAAATTCGTTTAGGTATTGTTGGCAATATTCTATATTTGGATTGTAGGAGCAAACAATGCTCTTTTCAGCGTAAACGGTTGGAAATTCTGGTACATTTCTTTGATCCAACCAGTCTTCATTTTACTTTAGTTAGTTGTTGGTTCTAAAAGTATCAACGAATTACTTATACTCATTGGCTTTCAGCTTCGGCATTTTTTGAGATTTATATAAGTTCCACTAAGCTGGGGCTATCATTCTGAAAGTGCTGCTATTAGAAAACCAAAACGAAACGAATAACCCATAATGAGTTAAAATCAAGCAAATAATATAGATTTGTTTGAGGAGTTACGGACGCGTGAAGAGACTTTTAGAATTTTTAGTGTTGTTAACTTATTTGTGATTTAAATTTTCAGATCCTACCGTTATGACGTATTTAGTGAATTATACAAATTATGAAATTATGTAAAAACAAGAAACAGCTACAATTAATGCGTTACCGACCACTAGTACACAAACGTGAACGTAAGATCTCTCTAATATGTCTTTTACGAAGGAGTCTGCGCTTCCTGTCGAATTTTTATTTCCTGTCACATTCAAATAGTCATTGTAGAACGACTTTCTTCTTTTAATGTAGATCTGAAAGTAGTACTGACTCATGAGCATTTGCATTTCTTTGCTTGTTTCTTCGTCGAGTATATTTATTAAAACGATAAACGCAAAGTAAACGTATGTTATTACAGATATTACAGTTTTAAGTGGAAACTTAAATTATGTTTTATTAAAGAGTTGAGTGATGAATATATTAGTTTATTGAATTGATAAAACAGATAAAATTTAAATCGCAGCCGCAGGAATGAAGAGTAACTTAAACGAAACTATTTACGAACTTGAAGAGCTACGGTCGAAATATTTTAAACACGTGTACATCAAAAGAGTCGCGATAACGATAGTTGGAATGTAAACTTAGTGTGAAACTTTCGGTTTGCGTATAAAAACAATGCACAGCAGAGAGCACACGGACATGATAATGAAATATTTGTTTAGTAGGTATATCTTCAACATTGCTTTGTGATTACACCGAGGTGCGAAATATTAAATAAAAGCTGTTTATTGTTGTCAAAAATACCATTAAGAAAAAAGATGGGTTCTGTATATTTCGAGATATTCGTTCGAGGAATTACAATACTAAAATATTTTGAATAATTAATTTTGTTTCGTCATATTTTTCTTTTTGTTTTCGTATTTATTTTCAATATAGAATTAAAATATAACATTAGGCTACAATTAAAATAACCTTTTGTTCAATACAAATTAATATGTTCATAATATTCCAAATTTCTTGAGTATTCAATTTTTGTTATTATTTTTGTGATTAATGATCATAATATTAGAATTAAATAATTACAATATGACGAAACCTAACCACTTCAAATCAATACATCACGAAAAAGTTAAGTGAGTATAAAACGAAAAAATTAAGTGGTATTTAATATGACTTTTTTAACTCATAGTAAAATGAATTCTGACTGTTGGAGGGACTGGGTGGGCCGAAGCGATCATTAAAATTCATCATTCTATAATGATATTTCTATCATCATTTAAAAAATAATAATTGATAACCAAAATCTTGTGTAAACGTAACAAGCTACTATTATCATTTCTATCACATTTATACAACAAACAAACAAAACCACTTCGTACCACTTCACAATAGATGAATCATTTGAAATCATCAATTGAAACCGAGATTTAAAGTCAAATTCTTACCGATGCGATCTATCTGGAACCTGATAGTACAAGATGATAACGCTGGGCAGGCCGGATGTGCTGAAGGAAACATAAAGATCTGTAAATTTTAAAGCAGCTGCTTTTAAAAAGCAAATATGCAGTCGACGTCTCCGTCATCCTAGTTACAAGGGCATCTTCCAGGATCTACGCTTAATCAGGTCTCTGCTTAATTGATAACAAATACACGAAAGAGTTAATACACGTTTTTGAAAATCCTATGAGTGATAATATAAATATACTAAATACTAAAGGAAAGAGCATAGAAAATATTATTTGTTTGATATTGTGATAGAATTAGCTATTAATTGAATGTTAGTACATGTATTTATGTATTTATGTTTTGAGACGTTGACCAAAACTCCATGAAAAATGATAATCATAATTCAAATAGTGACCAAGTCATTAATGCAATATGAACACAAAATTTATTTATTCTTCAGCAAAATCATTAAATCGTTGTTTGAAAATAATATAAATGAAAACTAATGCAACTATTGAGTACTTAGCTATAATATTGATTCCAAAACAGTAAAATTTAATGATTTTTAGAGGAGTGGTGTGCTAGATATCATTTTGTGCCCCATCACCAAATGCATAAATATCATATTAGAATGTTCAAAATCATGTCAAAATGTGTGTCAAGTATATAAAAAAGACGCTAACAATTAATTGCATTTTTAATAATGAATATATCAAATATCACTGGAAATCTTAGCAAGAACCCAACTGTAGGAATAAAGATGCAATTTTTCCTACAAACTTAATATTGTAGGATATAACTTAATGTTGTAAGTATAATTATGAAATAGATTCTATGGCGTATCTATTCTAAATCCACTATTTCTGATATTCTATTTAGAGTGATTTTCCTATTTTGTGTCAGTTTATCATTATTATTCATTTTGACGAGCAAATCTGAACTAAATAAGATATCACCACAACTAAACCGTAGAAAATAGATAATCCACCACCATGCAATATACCTCGAAATTAGGGATTTGCAAAATCAAATAAATAGATACCTAATCAAGTGAATGAAACAATGCTTATTCGTTTGTTTTTCCCTCAGTAAGCTTTCGTTTTTGCTATGTTGAGATTTTTTCTGTTAATAAGTTTATTTAATAAACACTCCCAGTTTAAATTAATGACATCCATCTGCTATTTGGGAACTTCAACGGTGTAGAAAATAGTGACTTGAATTTGTGATTAAAGGCAGAAGGTTAAAACTGCAATAAGATGGAACAATAGCCTACCCATTATTTGTTATTTTTTGATATCATATGTTCATGATATCAAAACGTACCCTTATTCACAACCAAAACAAGTTCATGTAGAATATTAGATCTTGTAATGTAGAAAATTGGTATTGACGTAAGGAACATGTGAAAGCTCTGTATTTTCTACTCTATATATCACATTATTAAATATACTCATTTAATATAAATCTCATGTGATTTAAGTTATTATTTATTAATTAGTACCTAAAATAGTTCATTATTAAAAATCGTGTCAAATTTAGTCCAAATTAATTTAGTCCAGAGTAACTCTTATTGAATTATATTTATTCACACACACTTTTGATGTTATGAATTGCTTACTTTATAAACGTACTTTACTTTTTGGTAATGAACTGCAATCCACCTCTAATTAATGTTTACATATAAGTACGTTGGAGACCGTCTTCTAATTGCCTAAAATCATTTTAGGTATGATTGTTAAAACAATTTAAGTTAGTTTTACGGCAAGTCATTTTCACAGGTTGATATACAAGGTGTTTATTACTCTAAATAACTTGAATTCGTTCTCTAATCATATCAAATGCATATTTAAACTGTTATAATAGATAAATGTAGTATCGATTTCAGCAAAGCAAAAGGAGAATTCTAAGACATAACTTTTAGCGACTGTGAACTAATAAATGATATGACTGATGCATTCAGAGCGAACTCTCTCACATTCGCTTCGAGTTTAAAGCTTTCCCAACTTTAAAGAGGCTTAGTGAAGAAAATAAATGTTAATGTATCTGTATCTTACAAAATTGATTTCGAAGGAGCTGTTGAGGTCGCGTCACTTAACGAATTAATTTTCTAAACTATGGCAATTGTAGATTTAAGTAAGTTAGAAGGAATCTGGAATTCAGTTAGAATACTAGACTGTACGGTTAACAAATAATTAGGTACTAACTTTTATGTAAAACATTTTTACATCATTAGCAAGGAATAAAACATACTGAATAACCTTCAAAACTTCTCGTTCAATATTCTCGAAATTATAATAAATCAAGGACGTGATTTTTTACTGGATCCGAAATTACTCCTATCAATAAAATGGAAAGCTATAAAGCTCACATTGATCAACATGAAGTTAGATATGCAACAACTTACTGGAAGATTCAACGAACTAAATCTAAACTCGTGCTATATGATTAATTATGGGACAGAGAAGCTTTATTGTCATAAACTTAGCATGTTCAATTGCAAGAAACATCATTTTAGCACAAACATACACAAAATTAATTGCACATTACACAAAATTAATTGCAAGAAACTATATATTCAATAATGTCCTATTGTAGATTATCTACCATAATATCTGTAAGAATTGAGCGTGAATAATTGCGAAATAAATTTTAAAAGCTAATGTTAACATTTGTAAATAATTAACTTGAATTATATTTATAAGATTAAATATGTGAATATGAACCTATTTCCAATCTTGCACTAACTCACATCAGATCGTAAGTTAGAAGTAGTTCAGCATATTCAAGTTATGATAAAAACTAGAACCAAGTTTCAGAAGAAAAGTTAAATACACAATAAAAGAAAAGACAATGTTTAAATGTAAAGAATAACTATTTCCAAAAATCTAAGCTATCTAAGCAACGAATTATTGTTTTGTATCGATAATATACTTTACAGTTTTTAAAATGGTTTTGAATGAAAGCTAAGTCAGTGAGAAGCAATTTTATTGAAACAAATTTCTTTTGACAATTTCTACTTCGCACTATTTCTTTATTTAATAATTCAATTAATATTATTTGTCTATTTTCTAAATCTTTAGTCGTCCTTCACCATACATGTTATCGTTGATTATTAAAACATTTTTAACTATATTTACTCAATGTATAAATCATTAATATTCATTTATGCATGTATCATTTATAATAAATCACTGGAAATCGTAGCAAGAACCCAACTGTTAGAACAAAGATGCGATCTTTCCAACAAATTAACTTTAGTTATATAATATGTGTTACTAACAGTTATTAACCTTTTAAAACTCTGAAATCATTTAATATTTCAAGTTAGAACGCAAAGTTTATATATTTTTAAGTGAAGTAATCTAAGCATTAATATCTCTGAGTTTGTTGGCAAAGGCAGTTTCTTCTGTATTTGGTTCACCCAAGTAAATTATAGAGTATGAATCAAACTTTGGATGGCTGCTGAGAACTAGTTTGTCTAAAATTTTGTTATCAAACGCGAACAACTTAACAATATATTTTAGTTCTTTAAGTGGTTCTAAATAAACGATATTGTTCGTACTTATGTCTAATTCTTTCAAGTTGATAAGAGGTTTCAGATAAGTCAAATCAATAAGAGAACAACGTTGCAAATCAAGTATAGTAAGTTGTTTTAAATATTATAAGGGATAAATGTTTAAGTTTACATTGCAAGCGAGATTCAAATCCTTCAAATTTACTAACGGCTTTAAAGGCTCAACATTTTTTAGAAAACAACATGATAAGTTTAACTCAGTTAGTTGAATCATCTGTGAAAGTGGATTTATATCTATGTGTGGATTTTCCGCTAAACTCAAGTTAGTTAACTGTGTAAATTTTGTTAGTAATTCTATATTTTTAAGATTGCATTCAACAAGCTATAATTTAGTGAATTACAATTTGGGAATCAGTTTCAAATCGACACCACTGTAGCACTGTAGCATTAATTCTTTAAGTTTCTTAAATTATCCTAAACTTACAATAAGGTTATTTGCATCTTAAAACTAGGAATATTCTTAGATTTAAACTATTTCGAGATTTGGTAATTAAAGCTCGCTCAAACGATTTATTCTACAGTTATCAAATATTATTTTCTTAATACGAGGGTTGTTAAGTCTTGGAATGATGTTTATACACGAATCAATTACGAGTTCTTCAATTTCGAAATTGTTTATGAACTCAATATTTTATAAATCATCATAGTACGGATCTATCTTTAATTTTTAATCTTGTATTTATTCACAGAGATCTTCAGGAATATCTCGTACATAACCAAGTGCATAATAATCCATTTGCATGTGGAGTGTGAAATATTTAGATATATTAATTTTTGTTTATTTAGTAGTTAGATTTAACATTACTTGTCCAACAACACATTTAAATGCAATATAAATATATGTCACTTGATGGAAAGGTGAGATCCAAGAAAGGGGCGGTGTAATTTACGGTGTGAAGCATTTATATCAGGTTTAACAGATCTAGGTTTAACTGTTTTGCTATATAATCAGTTTAGAGATTATTATTATTTGATTAAAGTTGTAAGCATAATATTTTAACATAATAATATTAACTTCACTGTTTATATTATACTACTATCTAATATTTATTATGTTTATTATTTTTCTCACTCACTCATGTTCCAAGTTCCACAGTTACTCCGAGCATAAGTGATCAAGCTGATGTAATGCAGCTTCTTCGTTAGCGTGCTGCTGAAAGACAACAGTGCTTGCTAAGGAAGAAGTCAACTATTTCTTTCTTTTAGTTAAAAGTTGAAGATGTAAAAAGTTGAAATTACTTTTTACAACTTTTAAATTCATTCGTAAGAACTTTGAACTTGAGTCAAAAGTAGAACGTGTTTCAAAACCCGGTAAAAATAAACGATCATCATCAGTTTATTATGGAACTTCAGTAAATTCCCAAATCCCGCGGTGTGGAAAATAGAGACTTGTATTTGCGATTAAACGCAGAGTGTTAAAACTGCAATGAGGTTGAACGTTTGAACCAGTTGGAAATGCTGCAGGTTGAAATTATAAATAGAGCTGTCGTTAAAATCAGGATTTGATTCAAGCTTAGGACCAGAATAAGAACAAATCTGGTTGTTAGTAGCGTGGTAAATCTCGCACGTTCGCACGCTTTTTGAGTTTTGTGCGCGCACGGGGCGTGCGAAGGGATTCGCACGTTTTGGTGAATTAGTGCGAATTAGCACTAATATTGTGAGTAAATTCCAAAAATAAAATTATATAATATCTGTTTTCAAAGTTATTTTATACTATTTATGCACGATAATTAATATTATTTGATATTACATAATATTATCGATTTAAATCACTTTAATATGTACTTCATAGCATTGTAATTCAATTATTACACGATTTAATCAACTGTTGTTGCGGTTTTACCTATAAATCTATGTTAAAGAGAATTATATGACACTAAAATACTGTTTAATAGTTATATTATTTCTTACTTATTATTATTTGAAGAAATAATAATTAATGTCAAAATATTAAAGTGAAATAATAGTTTCTGAGTTATTAATTTATTACTTGCCAATAAATACAAACTATTTATGTCATTTAACTTGTTTACACCTATCAGATTCATTTAAAATTGTCTTAAAATATAACTATTTCAATTCTATTTCATATTAGCAATTAATTTATTTTAATTATACAATAATAATTCCTTTATGTGATTATAAAATGCCTTAATTTTAGAAATTATAAGTAAACTCTTTCGGTATTGCAATGTATATATGTTTATTAATGTTATTTGTCGCATTTAACAATATTTTCAACTAAATTACTATTTTCGAAACAATATTAGTATATTATCATTATAAAATATGTCTTAGTACTTGGTTCCCGAAAGAATTCCAAATTTTATAAGTATAATAAGCTGATTGAATGAAATATTTAGATGCAAAAATGCACTATCATCTTAGAATTGTAATCTTAGTTATGTAAAATACTAATTAACTATATTTTATTTTTATTTCTTCTAATTACGATTGTATATTCAACATAAACTCATAATACTTAAATAAATGTTTTCATTGTATTGAAGTGGTACACATATATTACACATTTTATATATCTATACAAAAATATAATTAAATATTGAGAAAACTAAGATATAAATAGATTTTCGCACGCTTTTCTTAATTTGTGCGAGATCGCGCGAGATCGTGCGTGCGGCCGGTGCGCACGTTTTTGACGTTTTGTGCGGCTCCGTGCGAGATTTACCACGCTAGTTGTTAGAGGTTTAAATAATAGGCTCTGTGAATTAGAGATATATATGGGGCGTACAGAGAAAGAATCGCTATGCACGCGAGTTTCACGTCAAATGCTCTCTTTGGCATTGTGGAGTGGATGTTTTAGATATTTCATTTGGATATTAACTATGAATGATGGAATTGGTGTTGTTTAATTATTTGTTGATTTGTTTAATCTAAGACATCATGAAAACAGAATCATCACATATTTTGATATAACTTATATTTCTCTATATTTGAATCTGAAAATTCTTCTGTTTAAATTAATTCAAATTTATAAAAGTTTTCGAATACCGAATAACGTGTTGTTATAAATTATTAACTATTAATATAATAATATATTACACTCCATAATGCCTACATAAATATTGCCATAACCTTTATAATAATTAGGCTTCAAATAAGTTAAAGAATAAAACGAAAGAATACACTATCAATTACAAAATAATCTTACAGATGACTTTTAACAAATTAGTGCTGTCTATTTACTAAAATAAAATTTAATTAAGAAAGTAAACGAACTTAAAGAATAATTAAGACGAGTATAATAAATAAATATATTCATAGACTAGCATCTTATGTTTAATTTTAACAAACTTAGGAAAAATAGCTCAGTTATTAACCAAAGCATCTATTAGTATCAGCAATAATAAAAACAGAAATAATTATTAAAGGTTAAGTCATTGTTGCTGTTAAATTCTAGTTAGCTATATAGCGAGACCGATGATACTGACTCGTCATATATTTGCAGTTCAGGTTCTTCAGAAAAGTGAGTTTTTCAATAATTTTTGTAACAAATATTATAATTAAAGTAAAGCGGTTTCGTACAGTGAATCTTATAATATCTAGTTATAAAATTTTCCACTTCAATGGGCTGTTGCAAACAGCAGAAGGTGGAGGCGAAGGTGTCTTATGACGCGGTTTTCCACCCGGTTGAGTTTAAAATATAAGTGGTTACTGACAAGCCGAAATATATCGTTTTGAGTCCGGCTACTGCGCCCGATTTAATTCTAACGCCTGTTGTGCGCCCAGCATCGTCTCACATTGTGAAGCAGTCCGAGACCAAGCCAGTGTATACCGACGATTTGGAGTCCAGTTTGAAGCGTAAAGTTGTAGTTTAGCAACCAACAGTAGTTATTAGCACGTTGAACAGCTTAATAACTGCTTATATATAAAAGTACAGCACGTTGTCTAACGTGAATTAGTATTTGTTCACCGAAATCATTTTAATCTGCCCAATTCAAATCCTGCAGTAAATTTTTCAGCAGCTAAAATCTCATTTTGAATCCCTTGAAGAGGAATTAACGCATTTTAATCAGTAATATTTTTCAGATAACCATTTTATTTAATAGAAAATGAGAATTGCCGTTTTCCCCTCAAACTAAGAGGTGAAATTATCAGAACCGAATATAAACGACTTAATTCGGTCCTCACTTATTGTAAATGATTTAGAGATGTAGTTCAGATAAAACAATTCAGTTCTGTTTGAGACATACATTGAAACAAGGCTTGATTACGTTTAATAGCAGTTACTGAAGTTCTGCACAACAATCGTAAGTGACGTGAAGATATCTTTTGGTATCTTATTCAGACAGATAATAAACAGTTCTGAGATTAACGAAATATACAATGAAGAGCAAGGATATCAGAAGGAGCTGTTTCAGATCATTTAACTGATGAAGGACAAGATTAAGGTGACTAAAAACGATATTCGCGGGTTTGAAGAACTGGTGATACAAATAGCTAAAGGGAAGGAGTTCATGAACATTCTGAAAGAGTGGTCGTGAAAGGTAATAATAGGAGATTGAGGGTAATTTATAATTCATACGTTTTCTTTTATACTTATAATTGTTATCTGAGAATTGTATGTTCAATATGTGCAACCAAAGATACCAACGACTCGGATTTATATACAAGAGTATAAAAGACATATAGATTGGGCACACAATTATTACTTCAAAAAGCAAAAGAATCTCAACTCCAGTAATAATTGATTGCAATAGTGTTCACATTTACATAATTATAATGTATTAACATTAGATTGATACTTATTACTTGAGTTAGCTGAATACTGCATGAGTTAATATTGCTCTTCTATTTATTTGGACGGTCGCCTGCCACAATTTTGTCCATAAATTAAATGTGCCTTAAGTGGTACACATTTGAAATGTATGCTGATTTTAGTCACAACTTTATGGAATGTAGAATTAACAATAGAAAATTAACGGATAATATAATTAGTTTATGTATATAATCCAGAGTATTCCGTATCGAATCTATGGCTATTGAATATATTTATAGTGTAGATATTCAATTGTTAGGAATGTGACAAATAATATGGGCGAAGTCATATAAAGCCTTTGTGGCGATATAACGCAATTTTCTATATATAACTAATGATAGTTGTGAAGCTTATCATCTAACGGTACATTTAATTGGTTATCATTGTGTGCTTTACATATTTTACGTTATAGAAAAGTTATACTTGAATACATACATACAAAAATTAATGAATAAAATATAACAATTTTAAGTGAATAATACATATTATTGAAAAATTGTACTTATAATGATAGTAATTAGCGTATTTATGATTAATGAAAGTAACATCAAATAATCACCAGCTCTAATGAACATTTAGAGTTATAAAGACTGGTTTAAAACGAATAGAATGTTACCAGATTGAATAGTATAGTGTTATCGCTCCTATGTAGATGAGGACGAGGTAAAGGAGACAACATGCAACACTAGCTGTTCTACCAAATGGGAATGGGTATGCAAGAAAGTGAAGCCCGAGATAAAGCTCGGAGTAACCGTTGATAATTAAAGACTTTGAATTATATTATAATTATAATGTATTAACATTAGATTGATACTTATTACTTGAGTTAGCTGAATACTGCATGAGTTAATATTACTCTTCTATTTATTTGGACAATCGCCTACTCCACTTTAGCCCGGAGTATTGAATGTGCACATTTAGGTCACACATTTAATATAATGTAGTGCAAACTCCAGCAAATTAGTAAATAATGTAGTTGGTATATGTGTGTGATCAGGAGTATTCAGTTTCAAATCTATGGCTATTGAGTAATTAGTGTGATTTTAATTGCAAGGCATTTGATCAAAACATAATTCGCTATTTAAGAACTAATAGTAACGGAAAGCTTTACATATTATGTTATATTATTGTATTATCAACATTCATTTGGTTATCATTGTTGTGCTTTAAATATTTTACGTTTTTGAACAAGTACGTTTTGAAACGTAAATACAAGGTAAAAGAGTAAATATTTAAAGATAATACTACAGATATATTTACAACTTTTGATAGTTAGACCAAACGGTCACTAGTTCTTATGAACATTTTGAGTTAAAAGGACTAGTTTAGAACGAAGATGAGTAATTTAAATAGAATAATATAGTATTTATTATACTATGCGGTGGACGAAGTAAAGGAGACAACATACAGCACTAGCTGTTTGAGATGATGACACTTATGAAGGACAAGATTAAGGTGACTAAAAACGATATTCGCGGGTTTGAAGAATTAGTGATACAAATAGCTAAAGGGAAGGAGTTCATGAACATTCTGAAAGAGTGGTCGTGAAAGGTAATAATAGGAGATTGAGGGTAATTTATAATTCATACGTTTTCTTTTATACTTATAATTGTTATCTGAGAATTGTATGTTCAATATGTGCAACCAAAGATACCAACGACTCGGATTTATATACAAGAGTATAAAAGACATATAGATTGGGCACACAATTATTACTTCAAAAAGCAAAAGAATCTCAACTCCAGTAATAATTGATTGCAATAGTGTTCACATTTACATAATTATAATGTATTAACATTAGATTGATACTTATTACTTGAGTTAGCTGAATACTGCATGAGTTAATATTGCTCTTCTATTTATTTGGACGGTCGCCTACTCCACTTTAGCCCGGAGTATTGAATGTGCACATTTAGGTCACACATTTAATATAATGTAGTGCAAACTCCAGCAAATTAGTAAATAATGTAGTTGGTATATGTGTGTGATCAGGAGTATTCAGTTTCAAATCTATGGCTATTGAGTAATTAGTGTGATTTTAATTGCAAGGCATTTGATCAAAACATAATTCGCTATTTAAGAACTAATAGTAACGGAAAGCTTTACATATTATGTTATATTATTGTATTATCAACATTCATTTGGTTATCATTGTTGTGCTTTAAATATTTTACGTTTTTGAACAAGTACGTTTTGAAACGTAAATACAAGGTAAAAGAGTAAATATTTAAAGATAATACTACAGATATATTTACAACTTTTGATAGTTAGACCAAACGGTCACTAGTTCTTATGAACATTTTGAGTTAAAAGGACTAGTTTAGAACGAAGATGAGTAATTTAAATAGAATAATATAGTATTTATTATACTATGCGGTGGACGAAGTAAAGGAGACAACATACAGCACTAGCTGTTTGAGATGATGACACTTATGAAGGACAAGATTAAGGTGACTAAAAACGATATTCGCGGGTTTGAAGAATTAGTGATACAAATAGCTAAAGGGAAGGAGTTCATGAACATTCTGAAAGAGTGGTCGTGAAAGGTAATAATAGGAGATTGAGGGTAATTTATAATTCATACGTTTTCTTTTATACTTATAATTGTTATCTGAGAATTGTATGTTCAATATGTGCAACCAAAGATACCAACGACTCGGATTTATATACAAGAGTATAAAAGACATATAGATTGGGCACACAATTATTACTTCAAAAAGCAAAAGAATCTCAACTCCAGTAATAATTGATTGCAATAGTGTTCACATTTACATAATTATAATGTATTAACATTAGATTGATACTTATTACTTGAGTTAGCTGAATACTGCATGAGTTAATATTGCTCTTCTATTTATTTGGACGGTCGCCTACTCCACTTTAGCCCGGAGTATTGAATGTGCACATTTAGGTCACACATTTAATATAATGTAGTGCAAACTCCAGCAAATTAGTAAATAATGTAGTTGGTATATGTGTGTGATCAGGAGTATTCAGTTTCAAATCTATGGCTATTGAGTAATTAGTGTGATTTTAATTGCAAGGCATTTGATCAAAACATAATTCGCTATTTAAGAACTAATAGTAACGGAAAGCTTTACATATTATGTTATATTATTGTATTATCAACATTCATTTGGTTATCATTGTTGTGCTTTAAATATTTTACGTTTTTGAACAAGTACGTTTTGAAACGTAAATACAAGGTAAAAGAGTAAATATTTAAAGATAATAATACAGATATATTTACAACTTTTGATAGTTAGACCAAACGGTCACTAGTTCTTATGAACATTTTGAGTTAAAAGGACTAGTTTAGAACGAAGATGAGTAATTTAAATAGAATAATATAGTATTTATTATACTATGCGGTGGACGAAGTAAAGGAGACAACATACAGCACTAGCTGTTTGAGATGATGACACTTATGAAGGACAAGATTAAGGTGACTAAAAACGATATTCGCGGGTTTGAAGAATTAGTGATACAAATAGCTAAAGGGAAGGAGTTCATGAACATTCTGAAAGAGTGGTCGTGAAAGGTAATAATAGGAGATTGAGGGTAATTTATAATTCATACGTTTTCTTTTATACTTATAATTGTTATCTGAGAATTGTATGTTCAATATGTGCAACCAAAGATACCAACGACTCGGATTTATATACAAGAGTATAAAAGACATATAGATTGGGCACACAATTATTACTTCAAAAAGCAAAAGAATCTCAACTCCAGTAATAATTGATTGCAATAGTGTTCACATTTACATAATTATAATGTATTAACATTAGATTGATACTTATTACTTGAGTTAGCTGAATACTGCATGAGTTAATATTGCTCTTCTATTTATTTGGACGGTCGCCTGCCACAATTTTGTCCATAAATTAAATGTGCCTTAAGTGGTACACATTTGAAATGTATGCTGATTTTAGTCACAACTTTATGGAATGTAGAATTAACAATAGAAAATTAACGGATAATATAATTAGTTTATGTATATAATCCAGAGTATTCCGTATCGAATCTATGGCTATTGAATATATTTATAGTGTAGATATTCAATTGTTAGGAATGTGACAAATAATATGGGCGAAGTCATATAAAGCCTTTGTGGCGATATAACGCAATTTTCTATATATAACTAATGATAGTTGTGAAGCTTATCATCTAACGGTACATTTAATTGGTTATCATTGTGTGCTTTACATATTTTACGTTATAGAAAAGTTATACTTGAATACATACATACAAAAATTAATGAATAAAATATAACAATTTTAAGTGAATAATACATATTATTGAAAAATTGTACTTATAATGATAGTAATTAGCGTATTTATGATTAATGAAAGTAACATCAAATAATCACCAGCTCTAATGAACATTTAGAGTTATAAAGACTGGTTTAAAACGAATAAAATGTTACCAGATTGAATAGTATAGTGTTATCGCTCCTATGTAGATGAGGACGAGGTAAAGGAGACAACATGCAACACTAGCTGTTCTACCAAATGGGAATGGGTATGCAAGAAAGTGAAGCCCGAGATAAAGCTCGGAGTAACCGTTGATAATTAAAGACTTTGAATTATATTATAATTATAATGTATTAACATTAGATTGATACTTATTACTTGAGTTAGCTGAATACTGCATGAGTTAATATTACTCTTCTATTTATTTGGACAATCGCCTACTCCACTTTAGCCCGGAGTATTGAATGTGCACATTTAGGTCACACATTTAATATAATGTAGTGTAAACTCCAGCAAAAAAATAAAGACTTTGAACATGAGCGAGTGATTTTGATATTTACATTAAATATTTATGTTTGTTATATTTCAGAAAATATGTTATCTTCTATCGTATTAGTTAAACAATTATAACAATTATAACAATAAAATTAGTGTCTCAATAATATTTTTGTGAATAGTAACTAATTTAGTTATTGTCAAAAATTAATTACGTTAGATAATATGAAATTGAATCATAATATTTAAATATCTTAAAAAGCAAGTAATATCAATTTGTTCATTTATACAAATATAACACAATAAGCTCAAATTTAAGCAACAATTAATAATGTTTAAATAAATACTTTTGCCTTATTTGGATTTAGTAAGAACAATCAGATAGTAATTGATTCTTAGATTAATATTTCAATTTAGTTTTATGTGCTAACTGGATCTTTGCTTTGTACAATTTGCGATATTGACATATAAAGAAGCAATTTAATATTAATCGCAACAGGAAATCAAATATCTGGTTTAATTATAGAACCTAAAAAAAGCGTCAACATATATTCTTCATTTATACAATATAGAATAAGTAGTATGAATTCGTCTGGATTGACGAATGTTATAAATGAATCTTCTGTGACATATGTAATTAGTTAATGCAAGCTAACAGGAAGTAATTTAGTTCAAAGTGCTAATAATGGTTATATAGTTTCAACAATATTAAAACATATTTTACTGAATATGACTAAATTTGATATTTGCGTTGATTCAGCTTCTCGTTTTGGCTAGAACAGTGTTTCAATTACTATAGTTGGTAGTGAGTCTGTTTAGTGCGATATATGCAATAATTAATCTGTCGTCTATGGACTGTGTGGTGAAATACTTAAATATAGTGAAATAGTTAATGGCATTTACTAATGCACGTAGCCATTTGAATATATTAACGATCAGTGTATTTGTGCTGATGGATACTTGCTTGATTAAACTAAATGCATAAATATTGTGAAATCCATAAACAACTTGATTACATCTAATGCAAATAACAGCGACCATATATTATTAATTGAGAAAAAGTTTTTAATAGTAGATAATTAATTGGCAATAGTAGAAAATAACATTTTAAACAACATTTCAGAAATAGAAAACTATATAATATCAAACACATCGATTTTGGATAACAGAATAAAAGCTAATATAACTGCGTTATAGAATAATATAATACAATCATAACTATTAATTGATGCGAATTTGTTGTAGAATACCACTGTATTGGACTGGAGAATATATAACAATGTTTCGATTTTAAACCAATCTCTTTTAAATATTAGTTAATAGTTAAAAGATATAAATTATACAAAGATGTAAAATACGATTGATAACTTATAAAATTAATTAAATGATTTTAATGTATCCCTGTAAAAAGATAACTAAATTATTGAGCAACAACAAAATACGATAGATAATCTAACCAAATAAATAAACTGTACAAATAATTATGGTTACTCCATGATAAACGGTTCTTGTGTTCAAGTTTCATGTACAATTTCTGGTTAATAAAATATAAACGGGATCTGTTAGTGTACAATCATAAACTCAATTGTATAATCGGGAGCTTGTATTTGCCCCTTTAATTCAAATGTAATTTCATCTGCTTGTGTTTGTTCTATAACTGGGTAAACAATTCAAAACGGATAATGTGCTTGTTCAACTACTGGAGCATTCGTAAATAATAATGCCTGCACATGTGGAGTTAACAGCCTCAATATATCGAATACTTGCAGTTGTCCGAGTGGTGCTAATTTAATAAATGGAGTTTGTACATGTTCCAATATTAATGCATATATTTCTGGGAATAGTTGTGTTTGTCCAACTAATTCTTCATTAATAGGAAATACTTGCACATGCCCTGCTAATTCGTAGATAATAAATAATATTTGTATATGTAACTAAATAATAGGCTAAATTATGAATAGCGGAGTTTGTAAGTGTTCAACTACTGGAGCTTTTGTGAGTGGTGCATCTTGTACATGTGGAGTTAACAGCCTCAATATTTCGAATAGTTGCAGTTGCCCGAGTGGAGCATCTTTGTTAAATGGTATTTGCATATGCACAAACATTAATGCATATATTTCCGGGAATAGTTGTGTTTGTCCAACTAATTCTTCATTAATAGGAAATACTTGCACATGTCCAACAAGTTCATAACTTGTAAACAATATTTGTGAATGTAATTAAATATCTGGATAAATAATGAACAATGGATCCTGCTAATGTCAAACTACTGGAGCTTATGTGTATAATGGAGTGTGTGCTTGTGGAGTGAATGCGGTCAATGTCTCAAATACTTGCACTTGCCCGATTAATTCTTCATTAGTAAATAATGTTTGTACCTGTGATAAAATTACAGGTTAAACATTAATTAATGGAACATGTTAATGCCCACCGAATTAACCTATTATTAATAATAAATGCGACCCAACAAGTTATCTAATTAATTCAACAAATTTTGAGTGCATTTAATAATTTTTTACGTAAACTTTCGATTTATAAAGTATAACATATTAAATAAATACTTCTAGCTATTTCAGCTAAGGGTATGTATTTAGATCAGGTTCTGTTACTTAAAATGCCTTCATAGATTTTTAAGACAACGCTTACAGAATTGAATATAATATATAGCCATTATTTTCATATGAAACTATTTTAACTAACTTTAAAATACAATTTGGAACACAATCATTGAATAATGGTTCATTTTTATAAGAATATATTAATTCAATAAGCATTAATCAAATGAATATTATTTCTAAATAGGGTACCTAATTGACTCTTAAAGCGGCTTCTAAATTGAACATACTTTCAACTTAGTCAAAATAAAATGTGATTATCAGCAACTTACTTGTAAATTTATCATTTGCTCCTTCGAATGGAAATATAACTTTATTTAGCTAAATTACTGGGAACTTAAATATAACTGGGTATCAGGTCCTTGGTTAGTACACAAGTACTGGAACAGTCGCTATGATCGGATTAGAACTAGAATAAACTGTTTTGAACGTGAACTAGATTACGTTCAAACCAAGTTCATATAATGTTGGAAATAGTTCATCATATTTATTTGGGGATATAACATATTTAAGCAAAATAATAATAAATTATTTGTCAATTATGTTAGGAAATAGTTCCAATATTTTGCTTCTAGGTTCAGTAGTTTCAACTTCAACTAATTATTATCAGTTTGGAGGAATAACAACGACTTTAAGTTTTTAATCGACTATAAACGTAAATAACATAATTAGTGACTCATACCTACATATTAGTACAAGTTAAGTGAAATATTCTGGGTTTATAGTAGGATATGGTGAAAAGAGCACAATTACTATATAAAACATGTGTTTACAACAGAGCTTAACTAGTATTGCTCAACAATTTGAGAGCTTTGGTCTACTTGGATATAGTGCTGCATCTATTTCTATTTAAAATGCAACTGTTACTTTTACTGTTTAAGGAACATTTTTCAGCTATTTTGGCATTATTGGAAATCAATCTACATATATTTCAGAGGTTTTAAACGCTAAAACATCTATAAATGTGCGTAGTACTAATTCTAGCACTTGTGTTGGTTCCATTTTTGGAAAAGAAGGTGGAGATAAGTGTACAATTCAAAACACTTAAATAATTGATGGGAATATAACTGCAGGGTAATATACTGGTGGTTTTATTGGCTATTGTTATTCAAAATTATATTTAACAAATTCAAAGATTCAGTCAGTGCGCCTTTCAGGCTTAAGTAACATCGGCATTGTTGTTGGACGTAATGATGGCGGAACTTATATTTTCACAGGTTCTTCTTCATCCTCAAATTACATCAACAACGTTAAATAGAATGATTGTGGAACTTTATCGAATAACTGGTCTGTTGTTGGTTGCTGAGTGAAACTACATTATTAAATATTATGATAATATTTTTATTTATTATAAATGAAATATAACCGGTTACTTATCATTTATACTTAATCATTAATAATATGGTTCGTGTTCTAAATCTACTTACAATGTAAGTACTGTATTTTTAACAATTTTATATGCACATAGATTTAATTAGATTTATAATAAATAATATCTAAATAACATCAGAATAAGTAATTAACAGAATAATTATGTTTTCAATGTATTTAATATGATTATGAAGGTCGAAAAATTTATGGATTTATGCGTAATTTAAACGTAGGCCGAGTGATAATATGTTTAAATAGTGTGATTTTTTGGCGTATTATGCGTCCATTTTTGGAGTAGCAAATCACTACGCTACGCCAAATAACACCCTTAACTTACATTGATAATTACATGTTACGTAAAGTTGATCAACAGTTCTCTTATTTTGGGTTGTTTTGAAACACTATAATCAATATAACTACTTGTATTTTATATATTTAATATTATTAGAGACTTGGAACATTAGCGAGTGAGAAAAATATGTATTTTTAATGTCAAAAATCACTGGGAGTTTTAAAATGTACTTAATTGTTAGAAAAACGATGCTACTTATTATATAAACTACGTCGAATCATCAATTATACGTTGCAAGCACTATTCAATTTTATTCCTTTTTTATTTCAAGTTAAAACGTAATAATCTCATACTTTTAAGTGAAGAGATTTAAGCATTTATATCTCTCAATTCTTTAGCGAACATTATAACTATTTTAGTAGTTTAGTCTTAGTTACAAAGTTTGTAAGAACTACTGTTTGGGTGATTGTTGAGAACTGAATAATATCTAATTTTATTGGAATAAGCACTGAGGGAAACTATTTATTATAGTTCTTTTAGTGGTTCTAAATAAACGATATTGTTCACACTTATGTCTAATTCTTTCAAATTGATTAGAGGTTTCAGATAAGTCAAGTCTATAATAGAGCATTAATATAATTTCAAAGTAGAAAGCGATTTTAAGTATTATAACGGCTGAATATTTATGTATGAATTAAACGATAAATCTAACTCCTTTAAATTGACTAGATGCTACAATGAATTGATATCTAAGCTTTAATTATTAGAGAGATACAGTTCTTTCAAATTTAGCAAAGATTTTATTTAGTCAATGTCTTAAAAGAAATATCTGCCATCATTATTAGAGATACTTAACTTCTTCAAGTTCAGTAAAGACCCCAATGCGTCAACATTTTTTAGACAACATTCATATACATTTAATTCAGTAAGCTGGAACATTTGTGAAAGTGATGTAATATCTACATCTTGATTACCGTATAGTATTAATTAAGTTAATTTAGGAAGCTACGATAATTATTCAATGTTTTTAAGATTACATCTATTAAGACAGAATTCAGTGAGTTACAACGGAATCAGGTTTAATTCTAGATTTTCATAACCTTTAAGCTCTAATTCTTTAAGTTTCTTAAATTACACTAAACTTTAAAGAAGCTTATGTGAATCTTCAAAGTTGGATTCTTGAACTATTAGAGTTTCAAGATTTGGTAATTGAAAATCAGTCAAACATTATATTCCACAGTTATCTAATACAATTTTCTTAATATTGGAGTTGTTAAGTTTTGGAATAATATTAGGACAAAAGTTAATTGAAAGTACTTCAATGTTAAAATCGTTCATGAACTCGATATTTTACCAAATCATCATTCATTTCTACGATCAATTTTTTATCTTCTATCTAGTCCCTAAGTTCATTTATCCTATTTTATTCTGAGCTGTGTTCAGATGAATCCATTAAGTTATGGAGTGTTTTAATTATTTCAATTAATTGAGTAAAAACTGTGTGCTTTTTGCCAACTCGTTTTGATATTTTGAGATTATAATATTCATGTTCATTATAATACAATAATAATTACACAAATGATTCTACTTGTGTTATGAATTAGTTACTTAGTTTAAGAACTGGTCGGTTGAAGCATTTGTAATTATAATGCTTGTGTCATCTCAATATGTTCTGATCCAATGATAATGCTTATATTTCTGGATATAGTTGTGTTTTTCCAACATATTACACATGTAATCAAAGATAGATAATGAACAGTTGCGGTTTCATTGTTATTTAAAATTAACAAATTCAAAGAGTCAGTCAGTGTACCTTTCAGGCTTAAGTTACATCGGCATAGGTCTATAGTTAAAATTTTGGTATTAAATATAGTTATTACATATAGTTATTAAATTTAAGATATCATAATATTATTTTTTATTATAATATAAATAATACATTTCACTCGGCAGCGATGTGAAGGCTTTGAAGCAAATATTTGAGGTATTCCACGTCTTCTTCCATTTTAACAATATTTTTGAACTTCGCTCCTGAGTCTTTGTCAATCACATTAATTTGTTTGTCGTCGGCTTCTTTTTTGGCGTTATACTTTTTCCTTTTGAATATAATCCACTCCAAGTTGAATATTTGCTGGTTCTTTTTGGAGTTCGTGAACTTGAATTCTTTCAGTTCGGGGAACAAATTGAACTCGAAGTGTCCAATATCCGTTTCAGTCATCGTCAGTTTTTTAACGGTGGTTTATTTCATCATTTGTAAATATGAGTCGTTCACGATTATCTCATTTGCAACTGGGAAGGCGGTTATACGCTCGTCGTAGGAGTAAACTCTATTCAAAATGCATTTTTACGCTTTAAAAAATGAAATCTGGTCGTGCTTCATGTAGCAGCGCTCGAAGCTAAGTTCCTGGCACTAAATTGATTAATTATTGCAAGCGCCTTCGAACCAGCAGCATTTGAACTCCAGTTTGTGGTACGAGCCACCTAGATTTTGTAGCCTCACCCCACAATTATTGAAAGATAGATTTACCTACCTAGCCTTCAACTAATTTGTTTTGAAAGAGGTGGTTTTGCTCTAGTAGACCTGGATTCTGTTAACAGTGTTATAATCCGCTTCCAAGAAGTGATTCGTATTCAACCCGTGATAAACAAGCTCGTTGCAAGTAAAATTGATGTTATACGATCCAGTGAACTAACAATCCTTAATAATGACAGTGTTCCAAGAACCGCGTATTACCTTGGGGTTGAAATTCTAACAGAAAATCTGGAGCTGGTTTAGCTGCCGAAATTGATCAAATCCCTGAAAATCAATCATTTTCCCCCTGTCGATAATATCAACATCGATCTTGCCGAAAACGCCAGAAGCAAACTGCCCTATTTTGAATTTCCCGTTTAGCACAAGGTGTTCTGAAATTAGGTTACTAGTTGCTTATCCTGCAAACGAACAATTTTTAAAGGAGAGTTTCTTAAATGTACCTTTAAATGAGTCCAAGTTTATCATACAGTTGGTAATAGTTATTTGGTTCACATTGCTGATATACTCTTGAATGGAATTAATAGAAAAAAGTTTATTGACGCCTTATACTTCGACTCCATCATATTATTATCCTTTAATATCTGTTTATTTGGTATCGGCCTTCTTTAAATAGGTTTCTATTTTTATAACAAGTGTTTTTGTCTTTTTGATAAGTTAGATTTCCATTTGATGTGGAAATGAATGGATAATTATATATTTATTGATTAATTAATTATTATGCAATCAACAGAATAAATAATGATTCTTTATGTAACGAATATACATTATCAAATCTTTGATTCTTAAAGATACAATATCATAACTCACTTTACAACTCTATGTGAATATATGGATACTTAATAATTTGACAATAGATTATTAACAATTATAACAGACAATTAAACAATCGGATTAGAATATTGATAATTAAAAATATGTTACGAGGTAATGTAGTACATACTTTAACATATTATCATCAATTATATTTATATTTTATTTATACCCACTCCTCAAAATGTTCACATATATTGAATACGACGATGATCTTATTATAAATGCTGATCACCACAATGACTGTAAAAATAATTTGAGTTAGTTTTACGGCAAATCATTCAACTTGTTGAAAGTGTGCGGTTTATTAAAAACTGGACACAAATGCGAATTTCTAGAGTTTACATTGTAATCATACCGAACGAACATAGAAGTGGTAAAACTAGACCAGTGTGTGATTGACCTCTCTAAAGCACACGGTGAATTTAAAGCTGTTGAATTTAACAACTGTGAACTCTTGAACTCGTTAACAAACTAATTCAAAGCAAATTCGGTTACTTTTAATTCAAACCTGAAACTTTCTCAGCTAAAGAGCGGCAATGTAGAACAAATAAACGTTTTCAACTATAAAACGGTTAAAAGCGAGTTCGAGGGTGACATTTACTTGTATTAATATCCATGTGAAATAGATTTCACCGGAAGCAATGATATAAGCACGCTTAATGAATTAGTAATGCACTATTAAACGAAGACTGTTGATCTAAGCTAGTTGGAGGGAAATTGGAATAAAGTACAAATACAAGACTGCAAGTTTGTGAACGAACTGAGCGATAGATTCTATGCCAAGCATTTTAAAGTTGAAATTAAGCCGTAACCTATGCTGCGTAACCTGAAGAGCTTCTTATTTGAAGATCTGGACTTAACTATATATTAATGTCACTGGAATGAAGCTTTTGACCCTGAGCCACTTCGAGAGTTAAAGTATAAGACGATTAAAGTCACTCTAAATAATATGACTGTTGATTTAGCACTTATTATAGGAAAATTTGATTAGCTAACTTTCCACAAGTGCAAATTCCTCAACTGTGGGAGTGAAAAGCTCTCGGCTTAGAAATTGGAGCTTTTAAATTGCATTTAGTATGACAAAATTGGAACTATCGCTTTATAGAGAATAAACTGTAAATTATTGCACGTTTAACAATAATATGTAGATTTCCTACCTCAGAATTTACAAGAACTTCATGTTGAGTCGTCATTATTAACCCTTAAAAACAAATAAACTCTCTTATAAAAAATACATTTGAGCGGTATTTCTCAAATAAACTGTTTTGATATATCACTGCTTCCAAACTTGAACTGCATTGCCTCAGAACATTTGAACAATACAGTTTAACAAATGCAAAGAGTGATTGAGACCAGAAATAAATTCATGAAGAGATAAGCACATAATTCACTCAGGCTTTAGAAATAATTGGATAAAAGAGAAACACAATTGAAGCTTTTGGACCAAATAGAAGATGACATATTCTATTGCATGGATAAAATTGAAACATTGTAGTGCGGATTTGAATGAAAATAGAATGGTAATCCTCAAAGATCAGTTGATTGATAGTAATTTATAATATAGATAACTTAATATACC
>CAXDID010000988.1:0-62580 GCA_963988835.1 Hexamita inflata
TTTAATACATAACTTGAGTATCCCGTTGGTTTCAGCTAAGAACAAACACTAAAATTACTTGAGTTTATTTGTATATTCATATTAAGAGATGCAACAATATACCCATTATTATCACTATTTTAGTATGTGTATCCTGATAATGTGCTATTTTATACTTGAAAAACAGTGATATTAGAATTTATAGTATGTACAATACCTGAACAATAGCTGCTTGAGATTCTATATTGTATTGTAGATTAAAGTATTACAATTATATTATACACTTCTAACGCCATTGCGGATGCCATTTGCCCATTGGCGATAAATACAAATGCAGAATCAGTAACAGAATAATCGCACTTCAAACATAGTAACGCGCACTATATTACTTATTTTCTCACATTCAAATATATATTTGAATCTTCAATTTATATTTCTTGACTTAAACCAAATATTGAAAATATTTACATTATATCTTTGTCTATATGTATTTAAACTTTTTTAGTTCTTTAAGATTATATTGATAAATGTTAATCAATATTAATTTTGCTATAATTTTTGTTAATTATATATTTTTATTTTTCACAATAACTATATGGTGTATCATTAACCATGATAATGTTTTTACAATAGTTAATTGAATTCTATTGAACTTTCAATTATTGAAACAATATAGAAGATAATAAGTTCATATACAGTTGGTAACAGTTAAGATTGAAAAATTATTACAGATGACATAGACAATTATCGGTAATTTGTCTAAAGCAGACTTTCATTAGAATATCAAATAGAGTGACTGTATTATTCTATTATATTTAGTCCTCACTCAGCATCCGAAATCCCCATTATGTTTAACTACTGACAACCATACTTTTGAATAAACGCTCATTAAATATCCCAATAATAGCATAGCGTATAATATTTACGAATCATACGATATTTACTATGAATACTATGAAAATAACTACTAATTAGTCCTCACTCAGCATCCGAAATCCCCGTTTCCATACGCGTAACTGAGAGCTATCTTAGCTCATAACATGTGCCTCTACACACACGCTATAAAATACCATCGTTAGATGGCAGAATATTTTCCTCTACTTAATAATCAATCTAGTGATTCAATTTTTCTCTTCAATTTGCTTCTTCAATGTTTGCTTATACTTTTTAATCTATCAGTTTTTGGTACACGATCCAGTTATCATGGCCCCTCACGGAGCCAGTTCAGATAGCAATTATTTAGTCAATATGACAGCTGCCTAGCTCCTCATATGAATTTTTGGTTGAAGCTTCCTTACTTATAACCTCCAAGTACCAAAAAACTTGCTGAAGTTGGTCTAGCCTATTGGTATTTTGACGTACATGAATGAGTCATCGTTGCGTTTTGATTTAACATCATTGTATCTGTATTCGTTTAGGGAGTTGAACAGTTTCCCTTAGTTGTTGTTGAATTTGTTGTTGTTTCGATCAAAGTAGTTGCCTTGTTGTTTCAGAGTTTTTTATAAAACTTTCGTTAGCTTTTAGACTACGTCTGCTTGGTTCCAAGAGTGTTTCTTCCAGTTTTTCTTGTAAGCATCATTGTTTTTGTTTTGTTGTTTGCGATCGAAGCAGTTGTTGGATTTTGATCAGTTGTTGCTCGTTATTTGATGGAGCTGTGATTCTGTTATCCAGTGAATGAGTTTCCTTTTGGTTTTTGGTTACCGTTAAGAATTATGTTAAATGATTTGACAAGTTCATTAATTTAATTATTTTTGCTTTAATTTTGTTGGGAGCCTTTTGGTTAGCTTTATTCCGTTGTTTTATTTTGAAGGACTTCTTCATTGAGCTTGAACATGATTAGATCCGAAATTGATGTAATCCACTTTATCAGGCTTTCAGGAACATTTTATTCCTTCCTGTGCGGCTGCTCTTAGTAGTGTGAGAAGTTTCCACTATTGGAGCTGGAGTCTTCTGAGTTCAGTGACGCGAACTTGTTTTGCCGATTAATTTGCCTTGTGGATGTGTTGCTTTTTGATGGTTGCTCTTCCTTCTCCTGTTTTCGCCCATCTGGGATGTGAATGTGTAGCTGCCACTTTGTGAGGCGTGAGAGTTATTCCATTTGTTTTGTTGGAATAAGAATTTTTCGATAGGTTCTTTTTCGCTTTTATCGTTATCTGCCAAGGTCTGCCAGAGGAGCAAATTTATTCATGTCCAGCTTGCCAATCGGTGCTTCTTCAAGGTTAACCTTAGTACTTTTCTTTTTAATATTATTATATAATATTGCAAAAACTACTGGCTCTGTGAGGGGCCATAATAACTAGATCGTGTATCAAAAACATTTCAGATTGCAGCCATTCCCTTTCCATCAACAAATACATTTTACAGCTGGAAACTGTGAACCAGAAACTAACACAAACTCCAACTACGGAATGAATGTTGAATTGTTTGTCGAATCTCGATGGAGCTTATATCGCGCGAAACGCCGCCATAGTGCTTCAGTTCACCAAATATATTAGAATTAAAAAACGATAGTTACAAAAGTCTCACACACAATTACCGTTTTAGTAGTTTTTGCCTTTCTATTTACAAACTATAGTTCCTATGGAATCAGCAGTTGTTGTCAGCTGCACGACCTATGCTTATACAGCCTTCTGGTTGTTTTCTGTCGTCTAAACCTAGTTGGTAGTTCAAAACTACACTCAATAATATGTAACTATAGCATCTTCCACTTCGCCATGTTAGCGTCAGCAGATATGACGCAGTAGTAAGACTTTTGCCGCTAGATTTGTTTTCTGAACTGGTCACGTTAATGAGAATGAGTTCAACTCCCTAATTTACTGGAGACCTTGATAATTAGACTGGGTCTGTTGAGGATACCTTCAAATATTCTTATTCAGCCGTTGATAACTGTAGACATCACTTGTCAGATAAACTCTAAATACACGCTATGGCTGTGACTATGTGTCATGTGTTAGACAATACGCCGAGAAAGCTGATATGTCGTCGACTCTCACTAAACTGACGAATTCTGTAATCTATTTAAGTGTGGGACAAAATCTGACTCAAATAAACACCGACGTTATCTGCGAGTTAGTATATTTTTCAGCTATTCCTGCACATTTCATTAATTGACTACACTACAAACTCTTGGTTTTAATAACATAACACACTACAAACTTTAACCGCCCTAACTATTCATATTTCTTGAGAACGTTATATTTGGTAATTTCCTGTAAGATGCGTGGATTGAGTAACACATAGTGGCAGTTCATCATAGGTCCAGCGCACGAGTACCTTTGCAGCGCACTGCAACTAAATACTTTGGGGTCTGTCCAAAAACATTTCAGATTGCAGCCATTCCCTTTCCATCAACAAATACATTTTACAGCTGGAAACTGTGAACCAGAAACTAACACAAACTCCAACTACGGAATGAATGTTGAATTGTTTGTCGAATCTCGATGGAGCTTATATCGCGCGAAACGCCGCCATAGTGCTTCAGTTCACCAAATATATTAGAATTAAAAAACGATAGTTACAAAAGTCTCACACACAATTACCGTTTTAGTAGTTTTTGCCTTTCTATTTACAAACTATAGTTCCTATGGAATCAGCAGTTGTTGTCAGCTGCACGACCTATGCTTATACAGCCTTCTGGTTGTTTTCTGTCGTCTAAACCTAGTTGGTAGTTCAAAACTACACTCAATAATATGTAACTATAGCATCTTCCACTTCGCCATGTTAGCGTCAGCAGATATGACGCAGTAGTAAGACTTTTGCCGCTAGATTTGTTTTCTGAACTGGTCACGTTAATGAGAATGAGTTCAACTCCCTAATTTACTGGAGACCTTGATAATTAGACTGGGTCTGTTGAGGATACCTTCAAATATTCTTATTCAGCCGTTGATAACTGTAGACATCACTTGTCAGATAAACTCTAAATACACGCTATGGCTGTGACTATGTGTCATGTGTTAGACAATACGCCGAGAAAGCTGATATGTCGTCGACTCTCACTAAACTGACGAATTCTGTAATCTATTTAAGTGTGGGACAAAATCTGACTCAAATAAACACCGACGTTATCTGCGAGTTAGTATATTTTTCAGCTATTCCTGCACATTTCATTAATTGACTACACTACAAACTCTTGGTTTTAATAACATAACACACTACAAACTTTAACCGCCCTAACTATTCATATTTCTTGAGAACGTTACAGTTATGGGAGGTGGAATTGCTTTTTCTTGTTTACTATGTGAGTAATTATATATTAAAATATTTTGCCACTTCTAATGCGGATGACAAATTCCAATAAATAATCTCAAGTTGGAGATTATTCATGAACTACTCATTAACACAAGAGGGCCAAAAATATGATTTCGATCGTATTAGACCATAATCGACTATTCAAAGTCGGTATTTAATATTCCAAAAAGGAAAAATAGAAATTACCACATGCAATAAAAGGACGGCAATGACAAAAATAAACGCGGTAGAAGATGTTTAGGGAAGGTCAACTAATTCACTTAACAAACTTAGGCAGTTCTGAAGCGTTTGTATTCTCTTCATTTCTGGGTCCAACGGATGAATTCATAAAATATTGTACCAATCTGAACTAGTTATATCACTTGTTTAAGATGTCCCTGTGTAATTTCTACGTTTTAGTCAACAAAACTAATTTATGAAAGATTTTATCTCGAAAATATATGGTAGTTAAGCCTGATTGGAGAAAAGAATAAGAGGATCCAATGATTGGTATACGGACGCAATATGTAATTTATAACTAGTAGCGCAAGCACTGGACCTGCAGAGGACCTCGGTGTTCATCTTCAACTGGGTCAATCTGAACGATTTTAGGTATTTCTTAATCACGAAAAACAATGGAGGACTTTTTCTTTCAATCTCAACCGGGAGCTCAAGATGAAGTATTGGTACTTCGCTTAATTAGAATTATAATTCAGGTAGTTACAGTCGCTTTCATTCTCAATATTCAAATAATGAATGCATTTTTGTTTCTTGAAGAATGGAATCAAGTGGGTTAGTCAGGCCCAGCATTAAATAATATATTGATGCTACTCTAAAACAACAGTTATTTTACTTATGATCTTCCACTTCCATTTCATAATGAGAAATCAATTTTCTTGATTGTTAAATTATACAACGTTAGGTAAAGTTGAAACTTATTATTGAAGTATATACAGAGTTATATACGTTAATTATTGTAACACAGCTATCCAGGACTCAACCAGGCCTTGATGTGATTGAAGCACTTTACAAATCAATAGTAAATAGAGTTAATGAGTGTATTGATGAGGAGGGAGAACACACTCATTATTGAGCCGGGCAGTGATATAAGTAAGATTCAAATAATAAACTTCATTCTTCTTCCTAATTCAAAAAAGCATTTCGAGGGCCCACCACTGTATATTTGGTAATTTCCTGTAAGATGCGTGGATTGAGTAACACATAGTGGCAGTTCATCATAGGTCCAGCGCACGAGTACCTTTGCAGCGCACTGCAACTAAATACTTTGGGGTCTGTCCAAAAACATTTCAGATTGCAGCCATTCCCTTTCCATCAACAAATACATTTTACAGCTGGAAACTGTGAACCAGAAACTAACACAAACTCCAACTACGGAATGAATGTTGAATTGTTTGTCGAATCTCGATGGAGCTTATATCGCGCGAAACGCCGCCATAGTGCTTCAGTTCACCAAATATATTAGAATTAAAAAACGATAGTTACAAAAGTCTCACACACAATTACCGTTTTAGTAGTTTTTGCCTTTCTATTTACAAACTATAGTTCCTATGGAATCAGCAGTTGTTGTCAGCTGCACGACCTATGCTTATACAGCCTTCTGGTTGTTTTCTGTCGTCTAAACCTAGTTGGTAGTTCAAAACTACACTCAATAATATGTAACTATAGCATCTTCCACTTCGCCATGTTAGCGTCAGCAGATATGACGCAGTAGTAAGACTTTTGCCGCTAGATTTGTTTTCTGAACTGGTCACGTTAATGAGAATGAGTTCAACTCCCTAATTTACTGGAGACCTTGATAATTAGACTGGGTCTGTTGAGGATACCTTCAAATATTCTTATTCAGCCGTTGATAACTGTAGACATCACTTGTCAGATAAACTCTAAATACACGCTATGGCTGTGACTATGTGTCATGTGTTAGACAATACGCCGAGAAAGCTGATATGTCGTCGACTCTCACTAAACTGACGAATTCTGTAATCTATTTAAGTGTGGGACAAAATCTGACTCAAATAAACACCGACGTTATCTGCGAGTTAGTATATTTTTCAGCTATTCCTGCACATTTCATTAATTGACTACACTACAAACTCTTGGTTTTAATAACATAACACACTACAAACTTTAACCGCCCTAACTATTCATATTTCTTGAGAACGTTATATTTGGTAATTTCCTGTAAGATGCGTGGATTGAGTAACACATAGTGGCAGTTCATCATAGGTCCAGCGCACGAGTACCTTTGCAGCGCACTGCAACTAAATACTTTGGGGTCTGTCCAAAAACATTTCAGATTGCAGCCATTCCCTTTCCATCAACAAATACATTTTACAGCTGGAAACTGTGAACCAGAAACTAACACAAACTCCAACTACGGAATGAATGTTGAATTGTTTGTCGAATCTCGATGGAGCTTATATCGCGCGAAACGCCGCCATAGTGCTTCAGTTCACCAAATATATTAGAATTAAAAAACGATAGTTACAAAAGTCTCACACACAATTACCGTTTTAGTAGTTTTTGCCTTTCTATTTACAAACTATAGTTCCTATGGAATCAGCAGTTGTTGTCAGCTGCACGACCTATGCTTATACAGCCTTCTGGTTGTTTTCTGTCGTCTAAACCTAAGCATTTATATTTTATTAATATTCAGAAATCTTATTTTATATAAATGTTTTGTTAGATATAATTTAATCTTCTAAAATTTATTAAGTTTATGATATTATATTTAATATTTGTTCTTTTTAAATTGTAATATTTTACTTAATGGTATTATTTATAAAAATATGTGTATTTGTAAGGTTATTGTATGCTTGTTCTTTTACTAAGTCAATAATATTTTATAAGCTTTTTACTGAATTCGTTATATTGGTTTATATATACGAAGCATTACTATTAATTCGTTATTCTATAATTGAAGAATTTTTGTATATTGCATCGAGTAATGTGTTTTTAAGCACTTCTGTTTTGTTAGTAATTTGCTATTCAAGTTGAGAAGCGTTAGAAATCAAATATTTATTGCTCTAATTATAATAGTATTATATGGTACTTTCCAGTTACGAAATATTTAAAACCATGCTGTTTTCAATGATATTTTTGTTATTAAGTATTTCAGTTTTAATGTCTGTTACATTTTATACAATTGATTTTTCCAAATAAACAGACAATGATGATATATTATTACGCATCATTTGTTAAGTGTTATCTATTTAGGACACAAAGTATTGTTATAAATGCTACGAATTTTAACTTATAAAAACATTCATATCATCTATTAATTTCGTAGTAAATTGTTATTATTAAATATTTTAATCTTATAGTTATTAATCGTATATATTTGTTATCCTTAGTATTTCACTGTTTATATAATCTTATGTTTTGATTACGCTTTCGGTTAGCTAATATCTGGTTAGCACAATATCTTAATTTAATATAGTTAACTGTTAAATTCTATTAATACAAATCGATATATTCAGTTCGTACCCTTCTTCGCAAACACAATCATAACCATCAAATATAAATGGTTATATACACTCTATTTTGTAGTTATTTGTTTAACCCAACAATAACTCACTTTAACAAATACCGTACACGATGTACAAACTATTGCAAACATTGCAGGTTTAAGTTATATTAATATTTAATACATAACTTGAGTATCCCGTTGGTTTCAGCTAAGAACAAACACTAAAATTACTTGAGTTTATTTGTATATTCATATTAAGAGATGCAACAATATACCCATTATTATCACTATTTTAGTATGTGTATCCTGATAATGTGCTATTTTATACTTGAAAAACAGTGATATTAGAATTTATAGTATGTACAATACCTGAACAATAGCTGCTTGAGATTCTATATTGTATTGTAGATTAAAGTATTACAATTATATTATACACTTCTAACGCCATTGCGGATGCCATTTGCCCATTGGCGATAAATACAAATGCAGAATCAGTAACAGAATAATCGCACTTCAAACATAGTAACGCGCACTATATTACTTCTTATTTAATACTAATATTAATTATAGCTTTTGATAAATATATTTATTATTAATTTATACCAAAAATAGCAAAATAACCTATTTTATCCACTTAAAGCTACATTGTTGTTTTTAAAATTTAACTAGCGTATAAAAATATATAATTAGAATCTATGTACTAAACATCATTTATTATTTTAACATTATGTATATTAGATTATTTTTTGCAATATTTATGAAAATTTCCATCTAAAAGCAATTATTTATTACAAGTTTCATATTATGTTGGTTATAATTTTAAGTTTAATGTTGTAATAGAAGATAGTAATAGCATTAAGTTTGTTAAAGAAGATATGAAGAAATCACTTATCACTATTCAAAGTAAATACATAAAAAATCCTAAATCCGACTCATCCTATTTGGGTTTGACCAAAATGACATCTACTACAGTATAGTAGTATATAAATAATGATTTATGTTCACTCATTCTTCAAAATATGTGATTTCATACACGTATTATGAAGAATCTAACTAACTTCCCCAACTTCAGTTCTTTTTACGCATAGTAGTCTTGCACCCACTGGTACACCTTGTGAGTAGTTTCTTAACTTGATTCCACTTGTTATTGCTTATACATAACCAACATATGTTCTTATAATTACAAACGCAAAGTTCTGAAATAATAAAAGTAGTAGCAAAGGCTTACAAAATTTATCTTCAGAAGATGCTAACATACTCAAACATCCACAAAGTATTCAATGAAAGATACTAAGGCCAAGATCTATCAGAGGATTGTTTTCAACAAACACAATTACTAATAGCTGAGCCCTTTCATTCAGTTAGCTATCTGAAATTCAGCCCAACCTGTATTTGAACTCACTACCTAAAAATATCATCATATAACCAGTATCCGCCTTCTAAAGAAGAATGATGTGATAAATTTTTGACATGAATATATTTGTTGTATTATTAGGAATTTGATTAGGAATCGGTGCTATCGGAGTTGATTCCGATATTTCGTCCAAGGAATCAATAACTCATGTTAGGTTTCCTTCACATTTGTCTTTGTTTATTGCAAGTCCGATTTTTTGGAACACATTTGCGAGTAACAACAGTTTGATGGTATCCTCTTTTGCGGAGAACAGTCAAATCATTTGCGTATATTACGGCTCTGTATCTTTTTTCAGAGAGTTCGAATAGTATTGGGTCTAAGCATGCCAGAAATAGTTTATCAGCAGAATAGTTTATTAGCAATTTATGAATTTAATCTCCATCATTATAATCATTTGAATACCAACTCGTCAATTTTACTCAGAGTATTTCGTCTTTAATTTTCATAAAATAATAATTTAAATGTTCACTCAACATCCGGAATAAGCCTCAGCAAAAACGGCAGGAAATATTCGTAATCGTAAATTCCTTTGTCTTCGATGACCGTTTTCTTCGGCAAAAAACTTTTACTTAAAGTTTTCCCTCCGTTTTCCTCTTAAATTCCGGTCGTTTTGTTGTTTTCGGCGGTGATTTGGTCGTCCGTTTTGGTTTTCTTTTTGATTAAAATTCGCTTTTCTGGGGCAATTACTATTTTTTCGGGTTCTTTCATCGGGATTACTTCAAACGGTGACGGTTTAATAATATTTGTGTTGTCATTTTAAGCGTTGTTGTTTTGCTAAATATTGGTTTGAAGTTTAGATGAGGAATGAAGGTTTTGAGAGGTGTGCACGGAATTGGTCTTGAGCTCGAGCAAGTGCTGGGAAACGTCGGGAGGAGAGTCGGAAATGGAAGCAGTTTCCGAATCGGAGATGTCCACCACGTCATGTGTGTCAACAATGCGGAGAGGGGATGTTCTGCCTTGAACGCGCTTCTGCTCCTGTGAGCGAATTTGAATTCTTGGAAGTTAAGGTTGGTTTTACTGAGTTTATTGTATTTGGATTTGTTGATTTGGTGGTTGCTGTTGTGGTGCTTGAGTGATTGTGTTTTGAGGCGGAGAGTGCTTAATTATTTTTATCGCAGGTTTATGCGTTTATATATTTGCTTGAGGTTGTATTTATTCATTAATAGGTAATAATCCAACTTCATTTGTGTTTGTTAAAAGACCACTTTATACTTATTCTTATCTCAAAGTATCTTATTCCTCCTCTGACGATGACGACATGATGAAACTTTTAGATTACATTTTTATACTTGAGTTGATGCTTGTAATTTAAATACTTGGTTGGTATTAAACACTTTCAGTTTACTCTGCCCATTGTGTCCAGACACTCGTTTCAACGAGTAGACGAGGTTGAATTAGATTATTTCCAACCGTGAACATCCCATTTTCTTTAAAGTTGCAGTTTTTATCCTCCATATCGAGCTTACTCACATTTTTGTGGAACTAAACGCACACTTCGTCACATTTTATATATCTTGGCTCAAAACTAGTTAACTACAATCCCTCTAATGATTAAAGCCTAGATAAAGCAACATAAGCTTGCCCATGTGCGAAACACTTATCAAGTTGAATAATTGCTTCTTTCAGAGTGATTCCCTGAGATTTGTGAATGCTAATCGCGTAAGCTAATTGAATTGGTACCTATTGGCGTGTGGCCACAATTCTTCCAACTTGATTTGACTGCTCGCATTTGTGCACTCCCAACATATGCCTCCTTTCACCTTGAGGCGTTTAAATCACTACCTCAAGTTGAACAACATTTTGTACAGCGTTGAGAATTGTATACTCAACGCCATCTTATCTCATTTTCATAAGTGGCTCTTTTGTTTAATAAAATATTCTACGGACTACACCAACCGTTCCATTGCAAAGACCATTATTCATATCGACATTTCTATTAATCATTATTTAAGCTCCTTCACAAACAAGAATTTAGGGTTCGGGTCTCTCCATTAACTTTAAATGTTCCAGAGAACCTGTGTCATCAGACTAAATTTAAAATATTTATGCTTGTCTCTGAGCAAGTGATTCTATGTTATGTTTAAACACAAAATTGTTTATTGCATATAATCTAATTGGAAATGTTGGTGGGACGTACTAAAGATTATGCGTCTCAAATTAAAGTTCCTTGAAATGACGGAGAATTCTCAATCGCTTCTTTTGTTCAAGCAGAGCGCTTTAAATATCGTGTTAAGATGAAGAAGCATGAAAATGCTAAAGCTTTTAGTATAACGACTTTATTTTTGTTTCGTTCTTAGATTTAAGATCTTTGAATATTTGTAAACAATTTTATACTTCCATTTTCTATTTGAGGTTAATTGAAGATTCTGTTGTTATTTTCTGCTAAAGGGTCTTTACAACCTCTCCACTTACAATTCCATCACGAATTTAATTTAATACTGACAAAAAACTTTGGTCGTGCAATTACCTAAACGACTTACAGAGTTGTACCTTTAAATCAATGTTTTTGAAAGCCTCACAGTCAAATAAATAAAGTGATTTATTGGTTTTGCTTATTGGCGGTAGCTGCATGAAATCTCCGCATAAAATAACTTATAATCCGCCAAAAAATTCTGATTTTCCTTTTATTCGTCGAAAAAGCAACTACATTGCATCAAATAAATAGCCCGGAAGCATTGATACTTCATCTATTATTAGCACTTAAAGTTACTTCAATTTTGTTCTGATAGCGGCATTTTGATGTGAATTTCGAAATATTGTTCGTTCATTTTCATCAATCGTATCAAAAATCTAATCTGAAATTCTTGCTGAAAGAGCTGAGTGCAGTGTCTGACCATTGATATTCAGTGCAGCAATACCAGTCATTGAAGTAATGGCTACGAATTCACCATGCATTGCAGAAATACTTTTTATAATTGATCTTGTTAAATACGACTTTCCAGAACCTGCCATTCCTGTAAAGAAAGTATTTCTACCTTTAAAGACTATTTCATTAAATACTAATTTCTATTCAAATGAAAGACTCTTGTAATGCTCTGCTTACTTTTCAGTTTTAATAGCTGAAGCTGACCATGTACTCATTGGTGTGGAAATTAGCACATATAAAGATATTTTTAAATATTATAATACTAATATATAATTAATTTAACAATGTTAATGTAAGTCTTCAACAAGAATAGTATATGAGTAAGAAACGTGACTGTCATGAATAGATGGAAAGATTATGACTATTTAATATATACATAGATTGAGTGAGAAGCAAGAAAAAATATGAACATAAGTGTGCCAGTTAATGAAGCGATAAAATAATTATTTAAAAATCACTAACTAGTTAATACTCATTAATTTGTTTATATGCAGGAAAAAGTGTACTGGGACACTAATTCTAAACTACTAGATAGATCAAACAGTGAGTCGCTTTCAGATAATTCACTGTCTATGTCTGAACAACTGCATCTGTCAGCTAAATTAAATTAAAATTATGTTTCTGTTGATTCTATTTCATACGTAGATATTGCTTCATAAATTATTTCTGATTTAGTTGAAGCGAGTTATTTCTGTGTGAGTGATTGCTCAAAGATGTTATTTATAAATTGCATCTGTATAAATCTGTGTTCTATGTGTTATAATTGTAATATTGGATTTCTTAGTAACATTAATATGAAGTGGAATAGTTATTATATTTCATCATAATACATCGTGGAAGGAATAATTCTGCATTTAATAAAAACCAATCGAATACCAGTTTTATCTAAATTGATCAAAGCTGAGATTTGTAATCAGATATTTTGTATTTTGGTTCTCGCGTAGTTTTAAACTTCTCCTATCAATTTTTTAGTACTATTTCAATTTTGATCATATTTGGATTATTTTTAATTTGTAATTTGTTGCTTTTGAGATAATGATGGTATTGATATTATCAACTCGTTTTGCCCATTATTGTCATGTACATTTTGGCTTTTACTAATATTAGGTTACAATTTATTAAGTTAAAATAATTGTCTATTTATCGATATTTTATTCTTCTGATATGTCTATGTACAGTGGTGATTTATGTATTATAATGAAAATATATCGGCTCTTTTGGTACTCAGACATCTCAAAAACATCTACTCAATAACTATCAAAAAATAATATCAATTACTCACATGAACATTCTTAAATTATTATTTTATCGATTTAGTGTTTATACATCTTTATGCATTTATCTTCATTTTATTACAATTCTTTCACTCTTTTGAGTCCACCGGATCTTGTCCGAGCCCCATTTTCCTAATTTTCATTTGAACGGCGCTGGCCAAGAACAGAGTAGCCCAGATGGTGAGCATTTCCGCGAACCCGTTCTGGGCCCTCACACCGGACAAAGTGATAATGTTCAAATAATCGTTTTAACTGTTCTTAATCACAAACGGTGGATTCTACTCGGTGAATTACTCGGTCTCGTTTTGGAAGTAGCTCGAGTAATTCAACTTTGTGTAGAGTAAAAATGAGCACAGCGGGTGGAGCTCAGTGGTTAAAATAATAGTTGAGCGGGATCTCAATGTATTTAAGTGCTAGAAATAAAACTGTTAAATGCTGGTTAACGAGTTAATCGGGGGTTAGGTTGCGTACAAATAATTGAATAAGTCCGAAAATGGACTTGGAGTGGAGTGCTTAACACGCGTGCTCTTGTACTACACCGATTTGAAGCGCAGAACCAAATCATAAAGCTCATTGGCTTACAAAATGTCCATCACCCGCAAATTATCAGTTACCAAGTGCGTTTGCGTCTAATACAGATACGGGTGGTCCATAACATCCAACTCGCGCGAAAGCTCGAACAAATACCCGTCCGCGCCCTTGCACGTAGAGTTCTGGATCTCAAACTCGAGCTGATAGCTGTTTTAAACAAGCCCCAGATGAATGTTGGTTGTTTAATTCGTCCAAATGTGCCTGGACTACTCTGATAACACCGGAAGATTTGATAAATTAGCCTTTGGTTATAAATAAACATCGTAAGTACTGCTTTTTAAATGCTGCATGTTTGGCGTGTGCATTTTATCTATCAGTATCGAGCCACCAGGTAATATGGACAATTTTGTATCTTGCTATCTGTGCGAGATCACGTAGTATATACCAAGAGCTATAGATGATACAACGTTGGTTATAACAAATATTAGCATTGTTGTGAAGTGGATAAGTACACAAAAATTCAGATAATATATTCAATAACGTAAATGATAATCTCAAAAGAATCACTTTAGACCTACTCCAAATTTGACACCTTTCTTTCCTCTTCTCAAGAAATAGGCTATTTCGTCTCCTTTTACGTTGCCTGCGACACCTTGAATGTCAGCTTCGAAGTCGAAATTGTTCTTCTTGTTTTGTGGTATGATGCGCATCATCTTTTCTTGGTAGAGTTCTGGGTGGAGGAGATATTTATCTCTCAAGCTGACGAATTTGGTTGAGGTTACATCGCACAAATTCAATTGGCCCTTAACGTTGAAGTGTTTTCTTCCTTTGGAGAATGTGACTTTGTCGGCTGAGATGAATGCGGAAACGCGCATGAGCTTGTTGTTGGCGCATTCTGGGCAGAACAGGTCGTTGCAGTTGTAGTTGTCGTTGAGTAATTGTGAGAGGAATGGTTTGTTTCTCTTGTATTTGATGATTGGTTCCATATTAACGAAAACTGCGCAGCACGCTGGGCATTTGAGCGCGTATCTAGTGATTTTCTTGATTTGTTGGTTGGATGGTGTAACGAGTGGGATGTGCAATTACAGAGCTATGTTCTGCATTGCGTTATCCAGTGTGAATAATCCTGTCTGTACGTTCTCCAGCGCAGAAACTTCCATATCGCGCTCAATCAGTTAGTTAATGTTGTCAGCGGTTACCCAGTCTCCACCCCATCCTTCTTCTTCCTTCTTTTCAATCTCTTTTTTAATTTGTTCATTTAATTCAGTTTGCTTAATTTCCTCTTGAACTATTTGTTCTTGAACTATTTCCTCTTGAACTATTTATTCCTCTTTTTCTGGTTCGTTATTTTGAACTGGTTCTTGAACTGGTTCGGTGCTTGTGCTCTTGAATTGACCTAAAATGTCGCTGATGTCGATTTGCTTCGACTTTTTCTTCTTTTGGCGGGTTTCGAGCTGGTCAATGTACTCCTGCTCGAGTCTCTCGCGCTCAGCAGCCTTGCGTTGCTTTTCGGCTTCCTCTTTCTTCAGCTGGGCCTTGGACGGAGCGTTCGAGTCCCAAAAAATGTTCATCGTCTGCTTAGAAATCTCGCTGGAGATCTGTTCGAACAAGAAGCTGGAATCGGTTTCCTCGAGTATGTCCAGAGAAAGAGCCAGCACACCCACGTCTTGCTTGGAAACGGAGCCCAACTCACCAATTTGTATACAAGCAGCTTGAATGCGCTTCAAAGAGTTTTGAGAGGGCTGCCTAACCTGAATCTTCGTAAAATAGTCCAAAGTCTAAAGATACTCCTTAGACTGCTCGTCGCGAACCTCGTCTATCACATCCGGAGTAGCATACACATTTTCCGCTTTCAACTCGCTAACTTTGTTCAAAATATAATTTGTGTCAATAACTAAATGCTTTATCGACATGAAATAATAGAGTGGTTAATTACAATAAATATATTTATAATAAATGTAACCAAATTATGCCACCTCACGAAACAAAAATGAGAGTAAGTTAAGTTGTAGACTCAATCGCCCTCGTCTCTATAATAATCACCCTCTTAGCGATAGTTACAAACAAACAACACGAACTTAACTTTAGCGAATACGTCGCCCAACAAAGCTAAAAACTCAAGTTACAACCTAAATAAAAAATACTTGTAAACGGCAAACGGATAGTAAAGAAAATAATCTCAATTAAAGAAGGAGACAAAGTCGTTATCAAAAGATTAGTAAAATCAGCATTTAATCAAAAAATTATCGCATTAGGTGCTTTGTCTGTATTTGTTTTACTGATCATTTCCATCATTGTCCACTATCAAGAAAAGGATCAAAACTAGCAGCCAGTACGCCAACAAAACATTGAAGATTGGACTAACACACAAAGATCTTAAACAGACGATATTTCCAAGTGATTTTGACTATAATATTTAAATATTGTTAAATTTCTCACAAATAACCTAGTTTAACTATGTCAGCGTACTGAGCAGGAATTTCTTGAAGCATTTCAACAGCGATTGCTTCGTCTACATTTTCTGTGTGTCCTAATTTTTTCTCCATTTCTGTGAAGTTGAAGAAATTGAAATTGTCGAACTTTCTCTTCTTCAATTTGTTATCGAACTTTTCTAAGACGTCAAATGGTCCGTCCCCAAGTCCAACAGTGATAATAGAAAGTGGGTAGTTTGACGCGTCAATTACTGCTTAAGCGTCGAGCTCTGGACTAGATATACCGCCATCTGTCATTATAATAAGAATATGGTACTATTTGCTTTCTTAACATAATTAAATTGCTTTTCTGATAACAGGGCCCATTGTTGTCGGCCCATCGAGTGTGGTACGTTTACACGCATCTTAATATGCAGCTATGATGTTATCCATTCCTGTGATATATTCATCTTTGGAATTCTATTACAATGGCCTAACTAATAAATCTTTGGTAATAATATCGCCAAAAACATAGCATGGGATTTTTCCATCTTCATCAAATTCTTTGATCAAAAATTCCATCATTTTAGTTACTTTTTAGTATGGTGTTTCTTTCATGGCATTGATATCATGCATGCAGTATTTATAACTCTTAATACCAGAATCCTTGTTAGATCCTGAAAAGTCATAGGATAGAATTATTTGAGATGATTCTAAACCTTCATCGTGCAACGCTCTAGTGAGTTATGCATAAGTTTTGTATAAATCTTTTTAGTTGGCCTTGAAGCAGCAATTCATAAATATAAAGTGGGAGTTTGGTTTAAATATTTTATAATTATGATATATTTATTCTACTTTACATCGCAGATAATTGTAATTTGAAGTATTATTTGTTCATTATGCGATTATCTGTTCATTATCTGAATAGAACTGAATTAATCTGAGCACTTATTTAAAAACTACCTCTCACTTTCACAAAACGAATTCTTCTTCGTGCCCGTAGTGGTCGCTGAGTTATTTGGTGGATCCTCTTACGAATCCGCTGAGTACGCGTGCTTCTATGTATTCGAACCCTTTATTTTAATATGTGAAGATGTAGTCCAGTCTCTGGCAGCTGCACTGGCATTTATCTCCCGTTAGGTGCTTCTCTCTGGCTTCAATTTTACCGTTTATGACGTTTCTCTTTTTTATTCAAAATTTAATTTTTAACAAATTTTATTAATTTCTACTTTGTGGTTGTTATTAGTGTCCAAATACTCGTAAACAAACAAAAATGAGAGTAAGTTAAGTTGTAGACTCAATCGCCCTCGTCTCTATAATAATCACCCTCTTAGCGATAGTTACAAACAAACAACACGAACTTAACTTTAGCGAATACGTCGCCCAACAAAGCTAAAAACTCAAGTTACAACCTAAATAAAAAATACTTGTAAACGGCAAACGGATAGTAAAGAAAATAATCTCAATTAAAGAAGGAGACAAAGTCGTTATCAAAAGATTAGTAAAATCAGCATTTAATCAAAAAATTATCGCATTAGGTGCTTTGTCTGTATTTGTTTTACTGATCATTTCCATCATTGTCCACTATCAAGAAAAGGATCAAAACTAGCAGCCAGTACGCCAACAAAACATTGAAGATTGGACTAACACACAAAGATCTTAAACAGACGATATTTCCAAGTGATTTTGACTATAATATTTAAATATTGTTAAATTTCTCACAAATAACCTAGTTTAACTATGTCAGCGTACTGAGCAGGAATTTCTTGAAGCATTTCAACAGCGATTGCTTCGTCTACATTTTCTGTGTGTCCTAATTTTTTCTCCATTTCTGTGAAGTTGAAGAAATTGAAATTGTCGAACTTTCTCTTCTTCAATTTGTTATCGAACTTTTCTAAGACGTCAAATGGTCCGTCCCCAAGTCCAACAGTGATAATAGAAAGTGGGTAGTTTGACGCGTCAATTACTGCTTAAGCGTCGAGCTCTGGACTAGATATACCGCCATCTGTCATTATAATAAGAATATGGTACTATTTGCTTTCTTAACATAATTAAATTGCTTTTCTGATAACAGGGCCCATTGTTGTCGGCCCATCGAGTGTGGTACGTTTACACGCATCTTAATATGCAGCTATGATGTTATCCATACCAGTTATATATTCATCTTATGTATTCAATTATAAAGGCTTTACTTTTATATCTTTTGTATCAACATCACCGAAAACGTAACACGGGATTTTTCCATCTTCATCAAATTCTTTGATCAAAAATTCCATCATTTTAGTGACTTTTTAGTATGGAGTTTCTTTCAAAGTATTTATATCATGCATACAATAATTATAGCTTTTCAAACCTGTATCCTGATTTGAAGCTGAAAAATCATATGCAAGAATAATTTGTGATGACTCTAAACCTTCATCGTGCAACGCTCTGGTGAGCTACGTGTATGTTTTATACAAATCTTTTTCATTAGCTTTGAAACAGCAATTCATATGTAAAGTGGAAAGTTTATTGAATAATTATATTTCGTTAATTTTTCAGTAACCAGTTTTAAAATTTGGTACTTTTTATTCTTAAACTTATTGATATTTTGCTATTTTGTGACAATCAATATTTTGTGACAGTTTAGTGTCAGCTTATAGGTTATCATAAGCTAATAATTCATAAGATGGTTACATTGTATTATTATCGTTGTATTATCTTTTTCTTTCGGTGATAATATGATTATAGTATTTATCTACAATTTCACAAAACGAATTCAACTTCGTGCCCGTAGTGGTCGCTGAGTTATTTGGTTGATCCTCTTACGAATCCGCTGAGTACGCGTGCTTCTATGTATTCGAACCCTTTATTTTGGTATGTGAAGATGTAGTCCAGCCTCTGGCAGCTGCACTGGCATTTATCTCCCGTTAGGTGCTTCTCCCTGGCTTCAATTTTACCGTTTATGACGTAAATATCACCGAATGTTACAGGGTGCCCATCGTAGTACTCGAGTGGAAGATCAACTAATTTATAGTCCAGATGCTCTCCACTACTTTACTATTCGGGTATGTCAAATTATGGTTTGTACGTTTTCTCAAGGCAGTTTAGTATTTGAATCATGTTCGTGTAGTTCTGAGTGCAGTGAACCCTGTTTCCAATCGCGGGCATGTTCTAATGTCTAATGGTTCCCTTGAATCTGCCCAGGTCCGAGTCGTAATATTCAACGACCCTCCTTAAGGATTCGGGTGGTGAACCGGGTGTTTCGAACTCATCCAGTAACGCATCTATGTTAAAATCACCGGCTAGGATTATTGGGAGCTCATGATTTAAATTTGATTGAATGAAAGCGGATAGCTGCGTTAATTGGCTTGTGGTTGACTTTTAATGGCGAGGCTGCTCCTTCTCGGTGTTGTAGTTGGCTTACAGATGAGTGGTGATTATTTACACTGCCTTGGTCGGGAACTGGATTTTCGCGTACAAAAAACCCTTCTTGGTCAGGCTGTCGGAGGCATAGCCGTGATCCTTGTACGGAACGGCCTCGTAATCCACTATCGGGTACTTGGACGCTAATAGTAGACCACCGGACATAAAAGCTCCACAACGACCCTGCCACGGACCAGTAATGTGATACGTAAACCCCTACAACTCCAAACGCTGCATGAAATTATCCAACATCTTCCTGTTAGACTTGCACTCGAAATACTCCTATAAGCAAATCACGTCGTAATTGGGCGAAATCTTCAGAAGCTCATTCAACCTAAATGTGCGGAAATCACGGCCGTGCGTTTTAACGAATTTCGGACGACAAAATATGTTTAATTGCAATAACTTGAAAGAATTCATTGGTAAAGTGGATATTGGTAACATAAAATAATTTATTTTACACTTATAACATAGATTAATTTTGAAAACACCTCACTACAAAAGTAAACTATACTTTACTTAGTATTTGCACAGGTAAGTATCTCTAAACGAAATAAGTACAATCTAGCAAAGTTGTTTATGCTTTGTGATACATACACTGTATTTAAATAGAAATGTTGATAATAAGGTATAAAATTATGTATTGAATTTTTTCACAGCAATTTAGCGAGGTCTCCTGGAGCGTATGGCTTGAGACCGCCTTCTCTTTCTCTCATCATGTAGGTTTCTTCATATAAGAAGCAGAAGTAGATGGTATCAATAACGAGCTTGACAATTTCGATAACATAGTAGGATAAGAAGAATGAACCAACTAATGTGAAGATGGTTGGAGCAAACATGATTTACTTAGTTTTAGCATAGATAATAGCTCCACAAACAGTTGCGCCAACAGCAGTGGCGAACACCTTACCAATGAAGAGGAAGAAGGTAGAAAGACCCTTGGCGAAGAGGTTTGCGAAGATCTTGGCCATGAGGAGCTTAACAGCGCCCTTCATTGACTTGCAGTAGCCGTCGCCGGAGATGGCGGCATAGACCTGGATGTTTCTGTTGAACCACTCGACGATCTTCTGGATGCAGGCGAGGCAGCACCTGGTGACCCAGATGGCGGCCTTGACGACCTTGGAGTTGCCGACCTTGTTGGCGCGCTCCATTCTCTTTAACACATATTCAAATACGAGGCGGATGAAGAAGAAGAACGATGTTATGAAGGAAGTGACGGCAAGTGTACCAAGACTCTTAAGACCATATAATACTGATCTCTTCATGCTACCCTTAAGTGATTTTCTAGTTCTCTCTCTGTTGAAATACCATTAAACGACCATCATGGAGATATTGAATTCAAGAAGAGCGTAGAAGAAGAATGCACCCCAGATGCAGCCGAAAACTAGAACGGCGAACTTGGTGGAACCCCAATAATCCCAAGTGTAAACGACAAGACCTTCAGCATCGCGTGTCTTAGTCTCAAAGTTGTATGCGTTCATCGAAGCATCATATGTTCCAGTAAGATAGAACATATAAGCAGCCATCATGGACCAGAATAAGTGAGCAATCACGAAGATGAGAGTGAAGATCGGGAAGATGAAAATAACTGGAACCTTGCCGATAGCGCTCATGGCTTGCTTGATAACAGCGGTGGCGATTCTGATGGTCTTAAAGAAGATTAGAACAACAATTAAACAAACAACATCTATAGCAACTATTGTCCAACCGAAACCCTCATAGTACTTTTGATACTTGCTGAGAAGGATATCAACATAACCAAAGTAGTCAAGACTGACTTAGTTCTGGTCTTTTACCTTCTTACCTTGATAAAGAAGATAAGCGGCTAAAACAGCAAGACCGCCGAGAGCACCAATGATTGTAATCCAGATCAATAAACCAACGAAGAAACGTAGGAATATGAAATAAATTATCATAAACAAAAGGCATGCTGCAAGACCGATGCACATGGCGGCATATTGATCAGTAATTTGGCTCACAAAGTTCTCTGCGAAATTTCCAACTAATGTGGAAACCTCTTTGAATTGACCAGCAAACATAATCTACGAACACGATTTAATACCAAATGTAGCTGGAACCGTATCAGTGGAAAAGTCAGCTCTGTCAGTTAATGTGGTTCCTTTTGGAATGGCAGTACAAAAATTAAGTACAAATCTGTACTTTGCAGGCAGTGTGTCACTTAAATGTTCGTACTAATCAGCTTTTAAAAACTAATTAAAAGTAAGATATGCAGCTAGATGACCTCCAGTAGGAGGTAGACTGTTAACTTTATCAATTGCTGCATCATAATAAGCTTCAAAGTCAGAATCGCAAACATATTCCATGTCGTTTGGCGGGTTACAAGCAGTAGCAACTAAAGGGCTCTTCAAAATATCTTTGATGCAATGCTTTCCAGAATTGGTTTTGAACCCAACCATGTAAAGAGCTTTGTCGGAGTTGCTTGTAACTTCGCTCACTTGTTTAAAGAACTGACGAGCAGCGATAAGTTCTTCTTTTGTGTTTCCGATAGTTGAAAATAATCCACAGTTAACTGTGAGGGAGTTTATTTATTTGGCCAAATCGCAAAAGTTGGAAAAGTCTTTTGAGTCGGTAACAACCTTGGAAAAGTCGGCAGCGAGCATATCTTGTTAATCGGCATGATCGTGGCCACATCTACGTCTCAATCTATCATGTGGTTCAAGCATGAGCTTGGCATGAGCTGAGTTGTCCCAGACCTTGTGGTAAATGCAGATAGCAAAACAAAGGCCCCAAAAGGCGGTAAACAGCAAAAGGCAGAAAATATCTCTGCACTTTCTCTTGCTCTTATCAGCTATCGGAGAGTACTCTGGAGCGGCTTGCTCTGACGTTGGTTTGTCAGTAGCGGGTTGAATGACTGGATTCTTATCCTTCTTACCCATTTAATTCTGAGTAAGGGAGTGGACTGGTTCATAAACATGTCATAATTTTGTATTAAAATAATTTTTTATAACTTTGATAATTAGAATTGATATTTTGAGATGCCGATTTAGATTTCTTAAGATTACTTCTTGTGAAAAACAGAATGATTATAATAATAATTTTAGTATAATTGCATATATTATAAGAAATTAAACCCATATTCATGTTTAAATTTTTGCTAATATTTGTATTCTATTAGTAGCGGAAATAACTGAGAAATTACAATCGTTCAAATGAAACAAAACCATAGATATTTGTCTCATATTGATTCTAAAGTAATTATATTAATCTCACACTCCAAATAACTTGAGATAAATATAAATAGAATACACAATAACATATTATACATATTAACTATTACTTAATATTATTACTTATTTGTTCTATTAAATTATGAAATTATATAACAAATTTTAATATAAATTCTATCTCACATTAGTTTAGCGAGGTCTCCTGGGGCGTATGGCTTGAGGCCGCCTTCTCTTTCTCTCATCATGTAGGTTTCTTCATATAAGAAGCAGAAGTAGATCGTGTCGACGACGAGTTTTACGATTTCGATCACGTAGTACGAAAGCAGGAACGACAAGCCCAAGGTGATGAAAGATGGGGCGAACATGATTTCTTTGGTCTTTGCGTAAATAATGGCGCCGCATACTATGGCACCCACGGCGGTGGCGAACACCTTACCCACGAAGAGGAAGAAAGTGGAAAGACCCTTGGCGAAGAGGTTTGCGAAGATCTTGGCCATGAGGAGCTTAACAGCGCCCTTCATTGACTTGCAGTAGCCGTCGCCGGAGATGGCGGCGTAGACTTGGATGTTTCTGTTGAACCACTCGACGATCTTCTGGATGCAGGCGAGGCAGCACCTGGTGACCCAGATGGCGGCCTTGACGACCTTGGAGTTGCCGACCTTGTTGGCGCGCTCCATTCTCTTAAGCACGTACTCGAAGACGAGGCGGATGAAGAAGAAGAACGATGAAATGAATGAGGTGACAGCTAGTGTGCCTAAGCTCTTTAAACCGTATATCATGGACCTCTTCAAACAGCCCTTGAGCGACTTTCTGGTCCTTTACCTGTTGAAGTACCACTGCACAATTATCATTGAAATATTAAACTCTAAGAGGGCGTAGAAGAAGAACGCGCCCCAGATGCACCCGAAAACCAAAACAGCGAACTTGGTAGTTGCCCAGTAGTCCCAGGTAGCGACCACAATGCCATCAGCTCCGCGAACTTTGGACTCGAAGTTGTAGGCGTTCATGGACGCGTCGTAAGTTCCAGTTAAGTAGAACATGTAAGCTGCTACTAACGACCAGAAAAGGTGAGCGACAACGAATATAAGAGTGAAGATCGGGAAGATGAAGATGAGTGGAACCTTTCCGATGGCGCTCATGGCTTGTTTGATAACCGCAGTTGCGATTCTGATGGTCTTGAAGAACACCATCACGAGGATGATGCATACCACGTCAATTGCGACTATCGTCCAGCCGAAGCCTTCGTAGTTTTTCTGATATTTGCTGAGAACTACGTCAACATAGCCGAAGTAAGTCAAACTGATATTATTCTGGTCTTTTACCTTCTTTCCTTGGTAAAGAAGATAGGCGGCTAAAACAGCGATACCGCCGACAGCACCGATTATAGTGGTCCAGATCAAAACGCCGATGAAGAAACGAAGGACGATGAAGTAGATTATCATGAAAAGAAGGCAGGCACCTAATCCGATGAGCATGGCTCCATATTAATCAGTGATCTAGCTCACGAAATTCTGGGCGAAGTTACCGACAAGACTTGATACTTGCGTGAAGTTTCCAGCCATGAAGATTTGAGAGCACATCTTAATGCCGAATGTGGCTGGGACGAGATCAGCTGAGAAATCTGTTCTTGGATTTACGTTCGAGGCTGCCTTTGGAACCACGGAGCAGAAGTTCATGATGAATCTATCTTTGCTCAATAGTGCATCGCTGTAAGCGGTGTACTGAGATGAAGTTAAGAACTGAATTTCTGGATCAGAAGCGCTCTTGGCTGCATTATAATACTTGATGAAATCGGCATCGCAAACGTACGCCGCTGTTGCTGGTGGGTTGCATTCTCCAGCTGCAAGTAAAGTGTCCTTGAGGCAGTGCTTTCCGGAATTGCTTTTGAAACCAACGCTGTAACCAGTTTAATCGGTTCCGTTCATGCTAGCCCAGGCGAAAAATGTACGTGCGGCTATGAGTTCGGCTGGAGAGTTCCCAATCGTTTGGAACGTGGTGCAGTCTGTGGTATGACCGGCGTAAACGAGCTTTGTGAGCACACAGAACTCGTAGAAATCGGCAGTGTCGTTGAGGAGCTTTGAATAATCGGTGGCGAGCATGTCTTATTAAGATGCGGAATCGTAACCGCATCTACGTCTCAGTCTGTCGTGCGGTTACATTAAGAGCTTCGCTTGAGTGTTGTTGTTCCAGACTTCGTGGTAGATGCAAATCGCGAAGCAAAGGCCCCAAAAGGCAGTAAATAGCAAAAGGCAGAACATGTCTCTGCACTTTCTCTTGCTCTTGTCAGCGATCGGATTATACTCCGGTGCGGCTTCTTCCGCTGATGGCTTCTCTGTAGCTGGTTGTAGAACTAAATTCTTGTCTTTCTTACCCATGTTTAATATGAGGTGTGGAAGAAATTCTAAACAATAGCTATTTTCGCACGAACTAGCTAAAAGATAAAATTCTAGCAATATTAAACAGTTAGATAGAATGAGATTTTCAAACATAAATTATTAATTTTTTATTTTTATTTATTAGAGGTTGTGTTCGAAAATCAAACAGTGTCTACTATATGTGTTTCGTCCACTAAGTGGTCCAAAACGACGCTTTTTGCTTTTCTATGTTATATTATACCATTTAAGTTAAAACTTAAATTTAAGTTAAAGCTTCTAGCTCGCACAAAAATTTATCTATAAAAAGCCTTTTTGCGTGTGCCTTTTTGAGTTATACGATACCATCTTATTATAAATCTTTTGGTTTCTTTTGCAGCATGATATTGAGATTCTTTAAACTTAATAATTACAACTCGCAAACTAACATAATGACATTTAACATGTATCTAACAAATGAATTTCAGTAGTATTTATAAAGATATTTAGCTATCTTATATATCCCACTTCTTAACTTTCGTACTTTCGTTTATACTGGTTCACTTCTCGTGTTCAGTTTAGCTATCTTATATAAGTTTCGCGACAATATTATAATTGTGTTGACTAAAATATTTATCAACTATTTATTGTTAAAGTATATAAATTCTATCTCACATTAGTTTAGCGAGGTCTCCTGGGGCGTATGGCTTGAGGCCGCCTTCTCTTTCTCTCATCATGTAGGTTTCTTCATATAAGAAGCAGAAGTAGATCGTGTCGACGACGAGTTTTACGATTTCGATCACGTAGTACGAAAGCAGGAACGACAAGCCCAAGGTGATGAAAGATGGGGCGAACATGATTTCTTTGGTCTTTGCGTAAATAATGGCGCCGCATACTATGGCACCCACGGCGGTGGCGAACACCTTACCCACGAAGAGGAAGAAAGTGGAAAGACCCTTGGCGAAGAGGTTGGCGAAGATCTTGGCCATGAGGAGCTTGACGGCGCCTTTCATTGACTTGCAGTAGCCGTCGCCAGTTATTGCGGCGTAGACTTGGATGTTTCTGTTGAACCACTCGACGATCTTCTGGATGCAGGCGAGGCAGCACCTGGTGACCCAGATGGCGGCCTTGACGACCTTGGAGTTGCCGACCTTGTTGGCGCGCTCCATTCTCTTAAGCACGTACTCGAAGACGAGGCGGATGAAGAAGAAGAACGATGAAATGAATGAGGTGACAGCTAGTGTGCCTAAGCTCTTTAAACCGTATATCATGGACCTCTTCAAACAGCCCTTGAGCGACTTTCTGGTCCTTTACCTGTTGAAGTACCACTGCACAATTATCATTGAAATATTAAACTCTAAGAGGGCGTAGAAGAAGAACGCGCCCCAGATGCACCCGAAAACCAAAACAGCGAACTTGGTAGTTGCCCAGTAGTCCCAGGTAGCGACCACAATGCCATCAGCTCCGCGAACTTTGGACTCGAAGTTGTAGGCGTTCATGGACGCGTCGTAAGTTCCAGTTAAGTAGAACATGTAAGCTGCTACTAACGACCAGAAAAGGTGAGCGACAACGAATATAAGAGTGAAGATCGGGAAGATGAAGATGAGTGGAACCTTTCCGATGGCGCTCATGGCTTGTTTGATAACCGCAGTTGCGATTCTGATGGTCTTGAAGAACACCATCACGAGGATGATGCATACCACGTCAATTGCGACTATCGTCCAGCCGAAGCCTTCGTAGTTTTTCTGATATTTGCTGAGAACTACGTCAACATAGCCGAAGTAAGTCAAACTGATATTATTCTGGTCTTTTACCTTCTTTCCTTGGTAAAGAAGATAAGCGGCTAAAACAGCGATACCGCCGACAGCACCGATTATAGTGGTCCAGATCAAAACGCCGATGAAGAAACGAAGGACGATGAAGTAGATTATCATGAAAAGAAGGCAGGCACCTAATCCGATGAGCATGGCTCCATATTAATCAGTGATCTAGCTCACGAAATTCTGGGCGAAGTTACCGACAAGACTTGATACTTGCGTGAAGTTTCCAGCCATGAAGATTTGAGAGCACATCTTAATGCCGAATGTGGCTGGGACGAGATCAGCTGAGAAATCTGTTCTTGGATTTACGTTCGAGGCTGCCTTTGGAACCACGGAGCAGAAGTTCATGATGAATCTATCTTTGCTCAATAGTGCATCGCTGTAAGCGGTGTACTGAGATGAAGTTAAGAACTGAATTTCTGGATCAGAAGCGCTCTTGGCTGCATTATAATACTTGATGAAATCGGCATCGCAAACGTACGCCGCTGTTGCTGGTGGGTTGCATTCTCCAGCTGCAAGTAAAGTGTCCTTGAGGCAGTGCTTTCCGGAATTGCTTTTGAAACCAACGCTGTAACCAGTTTAATCGGTTCCGTTCATGCTAGCCCAGGCGAAAAATGTACGTGCGGCTATGAGTTCGGCTGGAGAGTTCCCAATCGTTTGGAACGTGGTGCAGTCTGTGGTATGACCGGCGTAAACGAGCTTTGTGAGCACACAGAACTCGTAGAAATCGGCAGTGTCGTTGAGGAGCTTTGAATAATCGGTGGCGAGCATGTCTTATTAAGATGCGGAATCGTAACCGCATCTACGTCTCAGTCTGTCGTGCGGTTACATTAAGAGCTTCGCTTGAGTGTTGTTGTTCCAGACTTCGTGGTAGATGCAAATCGCGAAGCAAAGGCCCCAAAAGGCAGTAAATAGCAAAAGGCAGAACATGTCTCTGCACTTTCTCTTGCTCTTGTCAGCGATCGGATTATACTCCGGTGCGGCTTCTTCCGCTGATGGCTTCTCTGTAGCTGGTTGTAGAACTAAATTCTTGTCTTTCTTACCCATGTTTAATATGAGGTGTGGAAGAAATTCTAAACAATAGCTATTTTCGCACGAACTAGCTAAAAGATAAAATTCTAGCAATATTAAACAGTTAGATAGAATGAGATTCTAAACAATTCAAACATAAAAATTTGTCTAAATTTTTTATATTTAAACTAAATCACAAATATAAGTATATAACACCAGAAACTATAACAAAGTTAAATTAAAAGAAAGAATTAAATATAGACTTTTATGATTAACATAAGATCACTCTTCAAATTCATAAATTTTACCTCTTGATTCCCATCTTACCATTCTAGCTCCTTTTGTTATGAAAATGTCTACAGTTGCCAGTGCATCAGAACCGGCTTAGTGGCTCTCTCCTCTTCTTTCTACTTGGTTTTATATCATTAAATTTTGTAGTGACGAATCCCACTTTAATGCTACTTTCAAGTCTATAATGTTTGGGAACAACTTTTAATACAAATAAATAAATTCAGATGATGACAGAGGTAAATCATGCAATGTTGCACTTTTCACAAAATAACCAATGTCGTAACTTCCATGGAATAGAATCCAAGTGATGCTTGGGTTACAAAGTAAACCAGATTGCATTAATTGATACGAAAAATATTTTGGGTTTATTCCTTGGGTTCTGAATCTTTCAAAATCAATATTGTGTTGTCTTAATAAATCAATAGACTTCTCATTATTTAAGTCATTATTCAAATCAAAGCAGAAATTAAATTAATATGCATCAGCTTGTGCAGGATGATCTCCTTTATCATTTGATAAAGATAAGCCCAATTATATTAGTTTCATATTATCAATATTAACTTTAAATTTTTGGTAGCTTTGAACTAGCTAAGATAGTGGTAATTTATTAGATAGTGCAGCTATGAATACAGGATCGTGGAAAGATCCTGGAAATTCCGTGTCGACACCTATTATTGGATATTGTTCTACTAGATCCATAATTTCATTTATTGTTTGTTCTAAGTTATCACTATACACATCAACAATCTTTACTGACATCAGGAGTGAAAAAAATTTATATTGTTGTTGATGAAATTATATTAAATAAAGTAGTACGCATTCATTTAGAAGAAAGTACTAGATACGATTGTTAAAATTTAAACCCCAAGTATCTCTGCACTTAGAAACAATATATAGAAATTATAAAGATATCTGATATTAAAAAACAATGTTCAACTATTTTACTTACCTTAGGTTACCGATTTATTATTATATATAATGACTCACTTAAATTACCGCTATAGCAATTATTGAATTAAATTATTCTCTGGTTATCTTTCACTTTGGAATATACATTTTTTTCTGTAATATTTGTCTTTTTAGTTGTTTTTGTTGTTTTCTATAGTTTGTAATTAAAGTATCTATACTCATGTCAATTTTCTATTAAACTAATGAAATATTGGTATATTTATCATTTAAATATTTAAGAATTGTGCCTATATCTTTAATTTAATTTGCTAACATCTGACTTAAGAATTATTATTAATAATCATTTCCTGATATTAAAATTGTTTAAATTTCTTGGAATTATAGGCTATCTGTAGAAACTGTATTTATATTTGTAATTTTACCCAAAGGCTACCATATTTAACTATTTAATTGTGGTAATCTTATCATTTGGTGTGTAAAAATTATTTTACATGTTATATTATAATTATTATTTCAAGTTTCTAGTTAAATAAATTTTTACTTGTACTATCTTGTACTTTAGACAATTTCAGATAAGAGAATAATAGCAACTTACAAAAAGAATCACCTACTAATTTTTAAAAATTATCTAAGTTTCTATAGGTGACAAAAATATGAGGGCATCTACGGTATGCTCCTTCATCTAGCGCCTTTAAAAGAACGAGTCAATGCTCAATTATCATGTGCCTTTATTGGATTTCGCGCTTTAGCTTCTCTTGGGCTGTTCATACTGGGCAGGTAGGTTTTATTCTCTCTGTTTCAAAATGTCTTAAATGTTCTCGACTTTGTTGTAGAGATTTAATTTTTACTAGAATATTCCGCAATTATCTTTAGATATGAGATTTCGCTTGACTATACAATAATAATCATCAAGTTGGATTATAATCTTCATGTTTTGCGTTAATCATTTATAATTATTGTAACGATTATTCAAAATAATAAATTTTCATAACAAATAATAAGGGGCCCTTTTGACACACTTTTTAACATAATGAGGTCATTTAAATCTTTAACTTCATTTTGAACTATTTTCGATGTTAATTATATATTTTATCATTTAGTACTTAATGATAGAAAAGAAGGCGAAGCCCAAGGAAACGCTGGATCGGACGGGCTCGGAGTAACCGTCAACTATTGAAGACATGGAACATGAGCGAGTGAGAAAAATAACTAATTTAACATCAAAACCCTTTTTATTGAAAAGGGTTACGAAAAAATCTTTTCATTATTTTCATCCTTTTTGAGTACGATTAGTTTTTGTTTTATTATTAATAAACAAAAATAAACTCTTTCACTTCGTTTTCATGAGGTGCTCGCAGATTTCCGCCAAAATCTCGAGAGCGTTTTCATTTTGAACCGCGAATTCTCTGAAGAACTGGAAGTTCGTTTTTTCCTCTCCCGTTTTCAGCTCTCTGCCGAGCTTTTCGAAGTTAATCTCGTTTTTGGGGACTTTTATGGCTGATAATATATCGGACGCAACGGTCTATAACAGGTTTTGATTTAGGTGAGGTTTAAGTTTTATAAATAGCTTTTGCAGATCCGTGTTTTTGAGGGATGAGGTGATCAGGTCCTGAATCTGAGAGGACTGCGTCTGGCCGGATATCACGCGCAGGTTTATGTACGCGCGGTCCATGATTTAAAATACAGATTTAATGTTCTGGAACTCAGCAAGCTACTTACTTAAAATCTGATGGTAGGACTAAAAGAGGAGATTCTGCATCGTTTAGCGGTAAGAAAAATTGAACGCCTCCAAATGAGCGTCTTGGCCTAAAATCTGGATTAAACTGTCCACACTGCAAAAAGACAATGAAGCTGGTAAATTGAAGTAAAATAGAATGTAAGTCTGAATTTTCTCGTAGATGCACCGCAATGTTTAAGTAAGCACTGGAATTTAAGCATAATCAACTGCTTACTCACCAAAAGTATTAAGAACTAATTGTAACTCTTGCTTTACATCCTCCGGATTCTTCTACTTTGCGTTCTGACGCATTAGCAACTCAATTCTGTTGCAGCGCTGTATAAAAAGCTAGAAATCAGTCTTATTTACGTTATACAACTGAAAATACAATTAAGACAACAAATATCTGAACTTTAAATTGTAATTATACTCGGATACAAGCAAATTTGCATTCAATATCTGAGTTACAAACTCCTCCTAATAATATGGCTGATAAAAATCAGGCAGTTATGCTTCCACAGCCAATACAACAGTTTAGTAATGATTACTCATTTCAACTCTCAAAGATTAGAGAGAACGAGCTGTACAATGAGGTCGCGTAATATCTATAGTCTATTTTACTTATGCTTCAGTTTATAACCGATCAGAATAATAATTTTATAAGTATTAAATAGATAGTACCCGTTAAAACCGCAAGGAAGACACTAAACGACATGCTTAATCATGTTTAGACAACTAAGAATTCTTATTTTTCATCAAATTGACTAATTTCTTTAGTTGTGTGAACGTTTTCTGTGAAAGAGCTTGTGGTTAAGGTGGTGTTTGTTAATCAACATCTGGTGGTATATTTTGTGGTATAAACGTTGATTCTTCATTTTCGATCATATCAACTAATTCTTAGTGCTAACTCAAAAAATCTTCTAATTATTCCATTGATTTTAGTCTGGCTTTATACAATGCGTCTGCATCTATTCCAGTTTCATTCATTTGATGGAGTGTAATCACAAATATTTATATATTTAACAGTTTAAATTACATAATAATGTATTATTAATCTTCAATATATATTATTCCTCATAAATTCTCACAGAATTTCTTTCTTTTCAACCCAAGCACCATTTTCGAATACCATAACATCTACGCCATCTGGGCCCATGTTCTTGTTGAACATGTAGATTTTGTTGAAAACGCCAGCCATCGCGGTGTCCTTCTTTTGTCCGAATGTGACTTTTGGTCTTTCGTCAATCACGTTGATTGTTTATATTTTTTGTACGAGTTCTTAGTACTGTTTAAACTATTCTTCGAATTTGGGGAGTACTTGGACTATCGAGTACGCGGCGTTAAATTTTTGAATTTATGCGAGGACATCCAGCCATCTGATTCTGACTGTGATCATTTTATACTCTTATATTTTCCCTGCTGAGTTCATAAGTGGCACTTTTTGTATCCACTCGTGTGCTTCGACCAAAATTCCTTTCGGAACATTTTAATTTTCAGTTTTTATGTGGACACGTTCAAATCACCTCTGATGAATATGAAAATTAATTTGCCCTTGAATTAGTACAGAACCAGTTTGAGCATTTTTGACTTTGGAATTTAAAGGAAATCCTCAAGTTCCTGCATTGTGTGCACGTTTGGTGTATGGATCTTCTCTAGTTCATTTTCAGTCTCATCTGCTAGTTGTGTTGCTTCAATTTGCTCAACTTATTGATCAGCAGTTTGAGCCAAAACTGCCCCGTGGAATGTGGGTATTATTTATCCACCAAGTTGTTAAAACTTCTATAGTACTGTTTGTGCAGTGATTTCCTCACCTATGAAGAATAAATCCTGGTCAAAGACCGTTTTGCTCCTGTTTTATGTGTTGTTTTCAATTTATAATCCGTTTGACATTACAAGTGGTAATGCTTTAGCTGATCTCACCGCCTGGACGAAGAGTGAAAGATCTTCGGCTTACTTTATTTGAAGCTAAACCTGCTGAGCTTTAAGTTCATTTTCAAGCTGAGTTTTCATTTAATTCACTTGGTTCATGAATATTGGACCAAAGTGGATTCCCATGTTTGTGTACTTAATGGCTCCAGCACGCTGCATACTCATGTACTCGGCTGGGATGTAATCCGGCTACTCAAGGAGTTATTTAAACATTTAGTCTTCATAGTTCATTTGGAGTGAAGATTGATCACAAATTTATGATAGTATAAGTCAAAAACCTGAAATAGTTTGTTATATTGATTGTTGTGAATGTTATATTGATCATTTGAATATAAATTAATTATGAAATATTTACCAATATATCCAATATGTGACATTCAGTCTCTCATGTCGTATAATTCCTTCAAAATAGTGTCGTCATCGAGCATTTTGTCAGTAACTTCGTGCCTGTGGTGAATTTCTGTTGCGCTTTATCCGACTGCGACGTCTTTGAGTTCTTCGCTATCTGCTTCTTGTTTTATCACCTTTTATAACAGCAAGATGAGTTCGTCGGCTATTGCTTTACCTTCTTGTGAGTCATCTCCTACTTTTAGTTTTAGTTCTTCTTTCGCCTTTGCAACTTCTTCTGCGATTACCTCGCATGGAATATTCCGCTGTGTTGGCAGCTGAATGCTTTGATCTATCAGGAGCTTCTTAAAATTATGTCTCGCGCAAATATTCGCAGCAGCTCTCCTTATAGTGATGTAAGGGAAATTTGTGTTTCGTTGTGTGTTCAGGTAGTAAACGGCTCTCGCGAAAAAATCAATTGGAATAAAACGGGCGTGTTCCGCGAACCTGTAAAGGAAGTTCTCCAGGCAGGCGGTTTCTTCAACACTCATAGAAGGGCCAATTTCAAGTTGGATTCTGTTCTTAATCCAGTTTTTGAGGGTGTTGTGTTTCAGTTGTAAAAACTATTCTGCGCTAACAACGGCTTCGGGGCACTCTTCGGCTGCTGTAACCAAACGTTGCAGATTTCGTATCAGCGCGGCTTCATTCGGGTGTTTGTAGTGCTATAAAGATAAAGTTCTAGCCAATACATGCAATCTAATGTCGCGGCACATGTTCTGAGTAAGTAACAAATCTTTCACGTCCTCTTCCATTCTTCTGCTCGTAACACGTCAGGGAAACGAGTTATTTTTAATTTACATACTAATAATACGCTTTTCAAGGTTATGTAAAATAATAAGTAATATTAATTTATATAATAGTTGTTTGAAATATTAATGTACTTCTGTGATCATACCTTTATCCATAATAGCATCAAGTGTGTTAACAGAAGCTAAATATACTATAAGTGGCATTGAGATATTGAACAATACTATTATCCATAAAACTCTACCATCCCATGAAGTGAAAAACACTAAATTTATATATAGCTCACTTGTCATTTTAAGGCACCTTTAACTATTTCTACTCCTTTTATGCTAATAAAAATAGCATGTATGTTAACTTGTTATAATATTTATTTGTTTTGATATTTAAGATCATTTATAAAAGTATCATTATTATGTTTAATTATATTACTATAAAATATATAAATATATTTATATTATTTTAATATATTCATTTCACTTCCTCGAGACGGCACAAACAGACTTCATTGAGACTTTCGAAAGCAAAACATGGGCTCTCGCACGCCAGTGTTTCCACTTTCAAAACGGGCTCAACCCGTCATTTATGCCCACTCAGTAAAGACCCAACAGGGCCCTCACGGAGTCGTCAGCGGACCAGTTTTACCTGATTCGCTAACTTACTTTTTAGAAACTGGTTCTCGCTCAGTTCCTTTTTGCTCGTTATTTCCTTCGGCTTGCACGAGAGGTTGTTCCGTTGTATTGGCATTGCTTGGTGGTGGTTGCCTTTGATGCATCGTTTCATCAACTTGATTAGGTGCCTGGGTTCCTTCTTAGTTTATTTGTTTTTGCAAATCCCTAATTTCGGAGTATATTGCCGGTGGTAGATTAACTATTTCCTAGGGTTTAGGCGCATTGATATCTTATTTAGCTCTCTATTGTTAGATAAACTATTTCTGATATTCTTTAACTTGCTTCTTTTTCTTCTAGGCTTCCGTTAAGATTGGCATGGTTTCCTATTTTGCGTCAGCTATCGTTTTTTATTCATTTGGACCATCTTTTGGCTATGATTTGACAGGCTTTTCTAAGACAGGTTATTTATCCTCTTTCTTTTTCTAAGTTTCCTTTTGAGGAGACTTTGCGCTAGATTGGGGCTTTTTAGTGGTCTTTTGATCTTGTGACTTTTAGACTGGGGGCTTTTCCTCTTTCTGCTTCTGAGCGTCCTTAGGCTTCGTTTTGTCAGGCGCCTTTTCTTCGATATTCTTCGTAGGTTCAGCTTTCTAACTTACTTTAGTCTTTTTCTTCTCGTTTTCAGGCTGGGCTTCGGCATTGCTTGTCTTTTAAGTGATCTTCTTGTCGTCATGCTTCTTTTTGGTTTCTTTGAATTTACGCATCACTGCCGCCGCTGTATCAAATTAACTTTACAATTCTCTTTACAATTTGGCGATCTTCTCTTTGAGAGACTAAATTTTCTTGTCATTGCCTTTCGCGTTGGGGATTACTTTGGTCTGGGTGGGTTAGTCAGGTTTTTTCTTTGTGGACGTGTCCTCCAGTTTATTGTTGCCTTTTTCTGCTGTTTGCGTTGACTTCTTTTTAGTCTTTGTCTTGTGGGCTTTTTCAAAGTTTTTCAGTGTTTATTTAGGCTTTGCAGGCACTTCTTTGATTGGAGATTGTGTGGCTACCTTCATCATTCCTTTTTCGTGAAGGTAATCAAAGATTTTCCCGTAGTTGTCAGTGCGTTTGAGTTAAACATCACTGTCCGCTAGGGAGGCAAAGCGGTTGGCACTGGGTTTCTCGACATCGATTTCGCTATGTTTTTCGCCCCGTTGGACTACTTTCTTATTTATATTATTTTAATATAATAATACAATTTCATTCTTTATTTTATTGCTCTGAAATTTCTGCTATTTCCAAATTATATTAAGTTTATGATTAAGTTTTTATTTTATCAAGTTTTTATTGTAAGGTAAGAATTTTAATTCGAGGTTTTTAAAGTTATTACGATTGTTCTATTACTGTACCATTTATATTTAATGTTTATGCTGCTTGAGTTGTCTGTTAATTTTATATCATGAAATTTTATTGATCCTCATTTTATCTGACTGATATCTACTCTGGTTAATTCGAGTTCGAAGATTCTAAGATTTCTATTGAATAAAAAATATGGGGTGATGTTCGTATTTTGTTAATCCTTTGTTGTGGTGTAATAATTATAAGTCTCGGCTTAGATTATATTTGTTTTTGTTATTCTATTACATTTTCTGAATCAGAGATATCAATAATCGTAGTATCATAACTTACAGGAGATATTTTACCTTTCAGGATGAGTCGTTGCGATGGTGTAAGAATTTTTAAAATAGGTTTTTATGTTTATTATGCAAATATCTAACTCATTTGAGTATTAATAGGAATTTGTACTTGAGACTGCCCTATTACTGGTTATTCTGGACTATTTTGAGTAATTATTTGAGTAGCTAGAGTGATATTGTCAGTGTTTACATTCTATTATGGAATTTGCAATTGATCATCTAAAATTCTACTTATATCAATATTTACATTATCTTCAAAGACCTGCGAGCTATTTCCAGATGAGAAACAAATATAACTATTAAATATCTCCGGATTTGTGACGTACTGAATGTTATTATCTTAAATCCAGTTTGTCCAAACAGTTGTTTCAACTAATTTATGTGGTTGAATTAAATTTATTCCAACTGTGAACGTAAAATTCTTTTATATATTGTCGGCAATATCAAGTTTACTCACATTTTTGTGGAACTTGACACACTCCTGTTGACAATTAATCATATTTGGGTCAAAACCGGTTAAGTATAATCCATCTAGTGATTAAAGTCTAGAAAGGGCTACATACGCTAGTCCATGGTCAAAGCTCTTGTCAAGTTGAATAATTGCGTCTTTAACGGTTATTCCCTGAGATTTATATATATTTATTGCATATGCTAATTAAATTGGTAATTGTAGTCTCTTTGCTACGATTTTAAATGTAGAATTCACTTAAGTGCACTTAAATGGTTTAACAATAAAATTTTGAAAGCCAATACTCGTTTAAACGATTATTTCTAGTTATACCGCATTTTTAGTTACATTTAATATTTGGTATTCGATTCCGTTATCCCTCATATTTTTGAGAGGTTCGTTTGTTTCGAATAGTATTTTGCGAACAATCCCAACAGTTCCATTACAAAGATTATTACTTAGATCAACATTTCTATTTAGCATTATCTGAGCTCCTTCACAAAGAAGAATTAATGATTCTGGTTTATCCATTAGTTTTAAATGATCTAGAGAGTCTGTGGTGTCATCCGCTTAAATTTAATATAATTAAGTTTCTCGTTTTTACAATTATTCAATGTTGAAGGTATTAACTTGCTGATCACTATTGTATAAACGAATCGGAAGTTGTGGTGGAATAAACTAAAGATCGAGAATTTCTGACTCAATATTCTTAATATTTTGCATCAATTCACTTTATTATTTATCTTTTATTTGCGAACTATCTATTTAGCTATTGAATTCTTTTATATTTTCATTTTTCTTGAATTTAAGATCTTTAACAGCTTATAAACTCTTCTAAAACAATATTTTCTATTAGTTGATGATGTTTACTTCTTTTTCTACTTTTTATTGTAACTTTTTCACAACATCATTACTTACTATACCATTTCGTATTTAATTTAGTACTGATAAATAATTTTGATCATGATATTAAGAAAAAGACTTGCAGAGCTAGATCTTTAATTCTATGTTCTTAAATGCTTCGCAGTCAAATAAATAACGCATTTTATTAGTTTTGCTTATTGGCGGTAGCTGCATGAAATCTCCGCATACAATTACTTATAATCCTCCAAAAAATTCTGAATTTTCTTTAATTCGTTAAAAAAACATGTCCATACTAGTCCATACTAGTAGTCCATACTAGTAGCATCAAATATATAACCAGGAAGCATTGATACTTCGTCTATAATTAGCACCTGTAATTCTTTAAACATAATTTGCATATAAAGATTTTATTTAACATTTTAAAATATAAATTATTCATTTTCCGCAATTGTATCATAAATTTTATCTACTTTTAATTTAAAAATGTGTTGAAGTAATTATCCGTTGATATTTTGGGCGCCAGATCGAGATATTGCTGTAACAAATATTTTATCTCCAAACATAGCTTATAAACTTTTAGTTATTGATCTAATTAAATGTGACTTTCCAGAACACGTTATTCCCGCTATATACGCGTTTTTTCTGTTAAAAACTATTTCATTAAATATCATTTTTTATTCAAACGTAAGTTTTTGATAGTGTTCTACCTTTTTCTATGTTTGTATTGCTGAGTCTGACCACATTCCATTCATTGGAGTGGTATTTATATTAAAAGGCTTTTTAGTTATTACGTGTTATTTATTCAAAATATCGCATTAACGCGCATTTTCAAGTACTTAATCACATTATTAAGATAATTAAACTTACAGCTTAAGCTTGGAGTAAGTAGGAACATGATTGAGTTCATTATAATTTTAAACTTTTAAATTAAAACCCCTATTGTAATATTTTAGATTAGAACAATATTAGCGATTGTAAATTTCTTCTCACTATCACTTGAAAGTTTCAAGTTGAAACCCCAACATTTGTTTCACGCATCTAAATAAACTATTAAAAATAAATCACTTTTCTTTGAGTATTTCTCTGATTTTGTTTTCGATGAATTTCTCGTTGTTTCCGTTTTTAACTTTCAGATTTGTGTTTTCTTCTCTCAGAATCGCATTTTTGCGTTTTTCCAGTTCGAGCAGTTTCTACAAATTAATAATTTTCGGGTCACTCAACTGAATCGAATCCACAATCGGAACGAACGATTCGATGTGGATTACCTCCACCTCACATTGGAGCGGAGAGGAAGTAATCAGCTTAGGCTTGTAATCGAGATTTCCCAGTCTTATAATCTCTTTGAGTTGGATAATTTCCTGTTTTAGCTGATTCACCGAGAGCTCAGTAATTTGCTATTGGGATGAGCGCTAGATTTGAGTGCTGATTTAAGGCTGGAAATCGAACTGAGCGGCTTCAATCTCATCAGTTATGAACGAGCTGATATTTTTTAACTTCTGCTGCAATTGCTGAATATCCTTGAAGACAACGACCAGATTATCGAAGGCCTGCTTCTACTGATTGTTAAAATTCTTGTGCTGCTGATTGTGATCCAGCAAAGCTTGAGTTTCTCGGAAATCCTTCAACTTGTCCAACTCAAGCTACACAATGGGCTCCTACTGATCTTGCTGCAACAAATCTATGGTTAACAGTGACTGCAAGCGCAAAGGCTTAAGATTCGCTTCCAAATCAGATAGCTGTTTCTTCAGTTAATCCAAAATAGTCGGCTTCAAACAAAAATGTGACATTTAGAGTGGAAATATTTGTGAAATGCTTATGTAAAGTTATCATATATTTCTCTATTCTGAATTATCATTTATTCCTTTAAAGTACTACAGAAAGATAATGTACTACAGTACCTTGTTTATAATAACCGTTACAGTCCCGTTTATAGAGGCTGTGTTTTGACTTTCGTTTTTTAGCGGTCTCTAAGACCAAAACGAATATGATAATTTTCTGTCTTTTGTTATAGACCGTATTATATTGAAAATAATCAAATTGTTAACAATTTTGCACATATTTTTACCTAATATTTAATATATCACTCAAGCGATATTATTGTTGGCTCCACTTCATAATTTGGAAATAATGGTCTTTCGATTCCATCAGGTAATTCAGGTATTAATTCATAATTATCCCAAATATCCTCCTACACTTCAGTTTCTGCGATCGCCATCTCAGCATTGATTGTTCTAATGATTCTCTAGATGTTGTTCAATTTAGAGCAAATAACTGTTAGTTCTAATTTTAGATATGTCCTCCAAGTTTGAGTCCTCAAGCATTATTTTACCCTCTTAGGACAGAAATGCTTTGAGATTAGTTAATCTAACTCCATCTTTCAAAAAGAACTTTAAAGTTACCTCTCTGGCTCGACCAGGATACTTTTCTTAGAACAGATGATACTTTAAAATTACCTTCTGTTTAAGAGCACGGGAAAACTTGGATCTTTACCTGCTTACAACATCAGGTCTTTGTACCATGACGGCTACCTCACAGGAATTGGTGCTGGAGCAGGAGCTGCAACTGCTGCAGTGTTCTGACAGCTTAATATCTGAATAGTCATGAAGAAACGATTATTCTTAGAGAATGCTTGGGTCGACTGAATTAATTAAAAAGGATGGATGGCATGAATTTTCGATTATATCAGAAAATATGAATCAAATCCAATAGAGGGCTATCTTAGTTATAGAAGCCAAATTACGGTCTAACTTAGCCATAGAGACCATATTGAAAAATTTGATTTGTTTTCAGGAAATGCTTTTTTTCGCGGGCTTTATAAGTAAACGGCGACGGTCTCTATAACGGAAAAAGTGACGGACTCTATAAACAAGGTACTGTAGTAATAGTAATAGTATTTAGCAATGCTTGTTTTATCTATAAAAGAAATCCGTATACAATGTCTACTTCATATTTTACCTTAAAAATTTGATTAATATTTGAATATAAGTTAAAAGTGAATATAAGTTGCTCAAATTGATTCTGAATATTACGAATTTATCTGTTAACTATTAAGAAAATATAATATATTTAAATTAATTATTTTTCATTCAACGAACGAAGGGCGAGCAATAGTATGAATCTGAACTACAAACCCACCCTCTTCTATTAGTACTGTAAGTGGAAGTATTTGAACATGCAAAATTTTAACTTATAGAACCATCAAAATTCATGTTCATAGATGACAACGAACCGCTAACAGAACAACATTTCTTAAGTTAATTAACGTAAAGCGGGGTTCCATAAATCACATCGTTTGTGGGTTTGAATATGTCTGTACACTCGCATCTGCTACGTGCTGGCACCCAAACACCGGCTTTGCATCCAGACGAGATATATGGTTAGCACTCTTAGTTGAGACACACATACGGGCGATTGCTGCTGTAAGATAATGCGCCGCCATTTTGACAGGTATAGTAAATGATAGATTAACTCGAGTAATCAACGTCGCTGGAACAACACCCTTTGATCGTGCTGGTCATCTGACCGTAAAACGAAAACGAGAATAGAGTTCCATTTGAAAGCGTGAACTGGGCCGTACACTTGCACTTCTGTGTTGCAGTTTCGATGGTCATTCCAGACGGACACGTACACACGTTTGAGATATTCGTTGAGTCTGTCGGGCACACGCATGCGCCCTAATTCAAATACGCGAACTTGGTATCGCACACGCACGTAGGAACTGACGAAATGTTTTAAAGGGAAGTTCCAGCCGGACAATTACAAATGTTCGAAGAATTTGTTGAACCATACGGGCAGAAGCAAGCGCCAACCCCAGAGTTCGCGTTCGCATTAAAATATGAGTTCGTTGTACCACAAACACAGCTTGATTTGTCTGCTGTTGGGATCATCCCAGATGGACACGGTTTACATATTGAAGTAGTAGCATTATATCCACCAGCCTAAATAAAGTAATTCGAACCGTTCCAAAAAATATTGCACATATTACTAACAATATTCGAGCAATTCCATGGACACCAACAAACAGGAGGTGATGCGGCCATTTGCATGTATTGATACTGTATTTTACAGACGCATTCATTATTAATAACTTATGTATTAGTGGCATCATAACAAATGCAAACGTTGTTATTCATGTATTGATACTTAATAACGTTGCAAGTACAGACATTATTGATCGTAACCGAATTTGCGGGGCAGTTCGAACACGTGTTATTTCCAGACGAGTAAAACTATAAATTGGTGTTACAATTACAGGTTTTAGTTACATTGTTCGGAGTTGATCCAATCGGACACGTAAAGCAGTTCATTACGTTTCCAACTACGTTGATCGTGTATGACATTGAATTGCAAGAACAGATATTGTTTACAACAGTAGAACCCATTGGACATGCAATGCAGTTATTTCCAGTTGGACTATAAAAGAAATTGTTTCTGCAAATACATGACGTTTAAAGCTCGTTTATATCAGAAATATCAACTGGACACTAAATACAAGTTAAAACTCCAGATGAGTTCGATGTGAGGTAAGAATCAGCACTGCATGCGCACAAGTTATCTGCGATGTATGTGTTGGCCCCGCACGATTTACACATGTTATCTAATGAGGAATAGAAGTTTATCCCATTACAAACACAAGTATACGCGAGGTTGTTCGGAATAGAGTTCGTGGGGCACAGGAAACAAGTAAGGACGCCAGATGTATTTAAAGTCAGATACGTATTGGCGTTACAAGAACACAAATTATTCGAAACTAGGGTATTATCGCCGCAATAAGTGCATAAATAAGTAACAACGTTATAGAAATAATTTCCAATACAATCGCAAGTTTTAGTAACATTGTTGGAAACAGATCCTACTGGGCAGGTGAAGCAAGTGAGAGACCCCGAAATGTTACCTGTTTAATAAGAGTTGGAGTTACAAACACAAATATTACTTAAAACTGTGGAATTTGGACCACAAGCGGTACAAGATTTATTAGCTGGGGAATAGAAGTTGTTTCCAGAGCATTCCTAAACTGTACAACTGTTGTTGGCCTGAGTGTAAACTCCATTTCCTGAGCAAACACAGGTAGTTTGTTCAGCGTCTGGAGAAGAGCCGGAAGGACAAACCTAACAAACAATAACTCCACTTGAAATGCTGAACGTGAATGTATTCGAGTCGCACTTGCACGAATTTCCAGAAACTATTGAATTTTCTGGGCACTTGCAGGAAGATCCAGATATTTCGGCAAAAGTTGGGCAACATCTTCCTGAGATATTTTGCGGAAGGCTGTCTGGGCACTTGCAATAAGTCATATGGCCATTATTTACAGTTACTGAATCAATTGGACATTGACATTCGTTGTTTACGATAGCAGCTCCGTCTTGGCACTGGCATATTCCATTAAGAATTTGGCCTTTGATTGGACATTGGCATATGTCATCGATTACCACCTAGCTTGGATTCGAACAAGCACAAACTCCGTTTTGCTGCATCGGCATGTCATCGCGGCACTCGCAACCGTATTTGGTCATCGTGGCGTATTGTCCGCACTGGCACTTATCATCAACTACAGATGAATATGGCGGGCAGGTGCAGATTCCGTTCGTTACAACGGCCAGTTCCGGGCAGGTGCAGGAGCCGTCAACTATTTTGGCTCCGACCGGGCACAGGAGCGGTTTTATCATTTATTAAATCTCTTCTTTGGTGAAATAGCTATCCTTTTCCGCTTTGAGTTGCATCATGGTTTGCTGGAGTTCCGTTACTTGCTGTTGCAGGCCGGTTATCATCTGACTCAGCTGTTTCTTGGAGTCTTCGCACTCGTTTTTAATGCTTTCTACTTCAGTCTTGAGTTCTTCCTTGTCGCTTTGGAGCTAGGCGGCGATATCTGATATTTGGCCTTGCAAATAGGTATAGCTCACTTTTTAGTTCAGCTCCTAATACAACGTAAAAGATGTTTCCAACAGCTCGCTTGAGACTTCAAGAAGGTTTATACATTTTGAAACGTTCAACGTGAAACCTGGAGGACACGCGCATATCTGACCATCAAACGCGAATGATTCAGAGCAAACGAGAGAGTTTTGGCGCAGCTCGCCAAAATCGAGGGATTTAAGGCACAGTCCGTAGGTGAAGTGGGACTCTCTGCACAAATCGCAGTTGTTCGCGATGGACCCTTGAACGGAGACAATACCAGTTCCAAAATTAGGGATGTTGTCGTTGACGCAAACCAGCACGTTATCGGCTATGAAGGTGATGTCCAGGACAGATCCGATGATAGCTCCACTTTATGGTCCTTCCATGAGATAACAGGAAACATTGCAGTTGGAGAGAGAAAACGCGGTTTAGGTGCTGGAAAACGCAAGACCGCCGGCATTTCCACGTAGTCTCGCCTGCACCAGTACAAAGTCCAGTTTCAGATAAATTTGAGCGGTTGTGACCAAGCCGGATACATTTTGGCCAGATGCGGAGAAAGCGAAACTGGAAGAACTCGCGTTTAGAGCGCACTAGAAGCACACAAGAGCACCAGCTTCCAGTTGTTGCGGAATATCCACGGATACGTTGGAATCCTCTATTGAAATTTATGACACGATACCAAAAAGAGCAAACTGTGGCAGATTTCTGAAGTTAACCGTGAAGTTTAAGGTCACGTCTTGGGCTTTTTCGGTATACAGACTGTTGAATATCGGCGAGTCATTCGAATACGTGAATAGACCGGATTAGCTCACGGAAGACAGCGACTTGTGTTTTTCGCAGTATTGGATGATTTCGTTGTTGTAAAACAATTATTTCTTGCATGACACAGCTGACGCAATAGATTCACTGCTTTTAATATTGGATTACTAATCATATACTACATGAGACTGGATTGTTATTATCAACAATATGAATCTCATTTGTGTATGAGGAGTGTTAAAAGATAATCAATATTTAAGGTATTATTAGATTTAGCTATAAGTTATAATAAGTTAAGTTATTTATAATTTCTAAATTATAAATTATGAATATAAATCTAACGATCTTATAGTTGAGTATTGTTTGTAAGTTACAAATTGTAACTGCATAATTAATATTGAATTTAGTCATAATCCATCATCAAACTTAAAGTATCTAAAAGTTGTATTACATCTTTTAGCGGTAAATATTGACTCTCACATGTATATATTATAATAATATAATAATAAGCTTTAAAAATATTCGTACCTACTTTCTCGTATGTGCTATACACAAATTTAAAAATATACAGCATAACATTACACATAAAATAACACATTATAAATAATCGTTATACCAACATACATGTACAGTGTATATCAAATATAACAAATTTCATCATACTTATCTTTTGAGATTCGTTGCAGGTATATTATATATAATTAATTAAAGTTATTGTATATCAATAAATAATGAAGAAGACATCACACCGTAAATTACGTCTATACTGGTCACCCTTTTTCTCTGATCATCACATTTCCTTTCCTTTCTAAACCAATGATCCCTAAGAAACCATCAATAAATAATTAAAACAGTACACGGTATCATTATATTTGTGAATTATTTTACGTTATTTCTGAGTCTCTGAGGCTTTAATAATTGAACTTGGGCCATCAAATCGATTGAATGAATTTTGGATGAGGTAACAATTAAGTGAGATTATGAATCATCTAGGTGTATGACATATAATTGTGATTTTAAGAGTAACCCATAAAATCAATAAATATTCTATAAAATCATTCATTAATTGCATCAAATATTTGAGAATTGTTATTATTCAGTCGTATGATATTAGATTCAACTTATTAACATACATATTACACTTTTCGCGCCTTTTTAATCAATGAGTTGATCTCTATTTACGATTATTCTATTTTAGACAGCAAAATTATACATTTAGAATTTAATTTAAGCTGATGAAAATTTTAAGTATCTATTGACGATTTAGATATTCTTGACGCTTCTTTTTTCTACTTATATTGTATATAACACGTCTGACCCAAAATTTGTGGTAACTTCATTTATACCAAATGAAGTGTAATGATATGTTTATAATTACCAATTAAATAACAGACAGATATTTTACGGAAGTCTTACACACTTAGTGTCAACTATTTTTAGAAACCAAATCAATTAAATGAAAATATCTATAAACTGAATATGTCTATATAACTATATGACTACATATTATTTATAATATTAGTAACTGGTTTATTTTTAGTAAAAATAGATTTGATATTTAAGATATATATATATAAGAATCGTTGTTAGAATCATTGTATATATTGGATTAGTATTTTCACAATGTATAAACATTTTGATTGTCAAATATATTTATACACATAACATAAAACGACATCACACACATTAGACCAAAAACGTATCGACCAAAAAAGGGGAAATAAAATAAAAAGACCTTTTTCTAAAAAAGGGTTTAAGTAGGAATAACGATATATGTGTCCACTTCACATTTGAACTTACTACCTCATAAACAAACTCTAAGTGCTCACGTTTGAACATAAGCTAAAATTGACATTTATTGATACCGAAGTGTAGAACTTCACTGTGCATAAATTTATTCAGTTGTCAAGAAAATAACTTTATAAAACTCATAAAAGTTTCATAAATCAATAATTTAATATGACGTGAGTAGGAATTTTAATTTTTATAACTATTATTGCCGTAAAACATTATTTACAGATTAGTTTTTATATTTAATAACATTGAACTCCTAGAATTACTAAATCAAAATTTCTATATTAATAGTTGAAATAGTTAATTACAAAAATAACTTGTTGTTAGACACATTCTCTATTATACATAAACTAATTTTGTTGATAAGTTAAATTACTATTAGATTTTAAATAATCAAATCAACATTTGTTCTAAAACTAATAGAGAGCAAAGACTTCCGAATTCAAAATATAGCAGCTATTTAAAACCTTATACCTTTATGGTATTTTGGTTTACAATAGTGATTATTAGTAAAATTTAAAAATCTCAGATTTTCTTATTTTAGTTATTTATTGTTCCAAATCCAGCAAATAGCTGATGATATATTTTAAGAACTAACTATAAAATATTTGCTGATCTGATAGAACAACTTATGTTTTAATTTATTTTTCTTTTGTTGCCTTGAAATGTCTAGTTAATCAAAAATTTATTAAAACTGGTAAGTAAGTTGCTAAATTATGAAATTTTGATGTGATTATACTTTGTGTTTCGGCCAAGATACTGTCTATGATGAGACAGAGGCAATGTACCATTTACTTCTTTAGGTGTGAGAATCTTGCAATCATATTATAGTTACAATGTAAACATAAATATAAAATAACTATATATTTGATATACCAATATGCGCCTGAATCTATCTTATAATGCGCCTGAATTATAACAGTTTCTATGCTTGGAGCGGAATTTTCACCATTTGCATCAATGGAGTGGTAATTTGATTTAGAATTCAGTGGTGATACTTAACCTAATTTAACATCAAAACCCTTTTTATTGAAAAGGTCTTTTTTGGCAAAAGGTCTTTTCATTTTTTTCGTCCTTTTTGAGCTCGATTCGTTTTTGCTCTATTATAATAAATCAACACACTATCATAATTATAATTATTGTATAACAATAATTTTGGAGATTTTTGTTAACAGCTTCTTAATATTATTCATGAAACCACTAGCTTCATATTATTGTTATAATAATTGAGTTATATTCTAAGTACTACTTACTAAGTAGTGCATAAATTAAATTTATATCACTTTGTTCATCATTAAATACATTTTCGTAAATAGTATTTTCAATTAAAACATAAATATATTATATAATACTATATAGTTAAAATATCAATAAGAAATATCATTTCCCAACATATTTGAAAGTTCAATTCAACATTATTTTAGTTAGTATCAATTATTGCAAACAATTATTTTTATATATCAATTTGATTTATCATGAAATAAATTACAGTAATATATTTTCCTGAATTACACGTTACATTTCGAAAAACGACTAAACTGTAACATCCTTTAAAAATAACAGCCCTACTTTTGAGTCAGGAAATTGTGTGTTATTGAGTTTGCGTTATTTCTTATTTGTTTAAGTTTAAACCTAGGAATAACAATATCTTGCTTCCGATTTTCTGGTCGCTTTTCTTAAGAAGGCAATTTATATAATTTGTTGTGGGGTGTCTGTTTGTTGGGCATTCTTAATTCCATTTGAATCTCCTCTATAGCAGGTGTGAGTGAAAGAGAGGATTTCATTCACATTTATGTGAATAAATTGAGTAAATCGTTTGTTTTATTTAAATGGCTGTTCAATAAGTAATTAAAACAAAATTCAATTTGCTCCGTTTTTTCTGAGCTGCTGCCGCTTTTCGAGGTGTTTTGCATTCATTTATTATTTATTATTTCAACATCAATAATTGAATTCACTGTTGTTTTTGGGTTTCAATTTGAACTTAATATAACAGCGTTTCTAATTTTAATTTAATTTTCTAGAATAGCCAACATTTGAGTTTAGGATGATACAATGGAGATGAACGACGTGTGAATTGAAAAATACTTTTTAATATCATTTTAATTCAGTTAAACTGATTCAATATATATCATTTGGACCTACTTATATTGATAGATTGAGGGAATATAAATGAAGGTATTTCAAGTTGTGGAGTGAATAATTCTAGCTATAATACAATAATTATCATAAATGTAAGAATATTGGTATTTTCCACCCCATCAATGATAAACACAGTGATTGTATTAGCAGCAATCACTCAGTACGATGCGTCTTTAAACGAGTCGGAGCATTTAACTTTATTTTTCAGTATCGACGAGCGTTCGCAAGCGCTGTACAGGCTTTTCCAGGGTGTGGATCGTCAATACGACAACACTCCAGTTCATTCTTTCAATTGCACTAATACCGCGTACTGTGAGTAGAATAACATATAGCCTCCGTATCTCACATTATTCCGGAACAACATAACCTACAGCTACCCTTCCGACGGCCCTTTGGATTTGGACCAGATCATGCTCTGGATAGCCTCCTGTTTCGGCTCCTTCTACGCACAATTCAAATCCAAGCACCGCTTCATATCCGAGATGTAACTTAAGAACGAGTCCTGCTTCATTGCCGAGGGCCCCTCTCCAGACATTATAGAGTAAGAACTACAAGCGTTTAAGGGGAGGATAAACATAATTTACTCGCCCTCAAAGACCTTAAAGTTCAAGGCCCTGCGCTCGAATTAAACGATCGTTTTTAAAAACTAAACGACCCTCAAAAATTTCGTTCTTAAAAATCGGCTTCAACTTTTTAATGAAGTCAAAACGGGCGTTGACTTCTGGCGCTTCGCGGTCATGAGCGAAAATAATATTATTCTTTGTTACTCAAATGAATAAAAGGATTTAAAAGAATAAAAGAATTAATAAAAGGGTTATAAAGATAAAAGTAATTCAAAAGACTAAACGGATAAATTATATACTTAGAATGAATAATAAGATAACAATGGATAAAAGAATATTAAAAACGAATAAAAAGAAAATGAAAACTAGAATGAAACTCAGAACATGAATAATATAAGTGGTATAAATAAGGAAGTTAATGAGAATAAAGAAAATAACTAAATTTAACCAAATATTAAGAACGATGTGAAGAAAATGAAAGAAATGTTTGAAGAGAGGCTTAAAAATGGACTAGAGGTAGCATCAGTGACTTTTATGGACCAAAAGATAAACAGAGACTTCTGCGCACAATTCGGTGACGAAAGCGAAATATTAGTGCTGCTCAAACCAGACTTAGTTGGCGAATGGAAATTCCAGATTAAAAATATTAACGGAACATATGAAGAAATCGTAGAAGAAAAAGAATGGACGACCATTAAAAGAGTTTCATGAGTAATTTCTTAAAATCTAATATCTTTGTAAACATTAATAAACATTGAAAAAATAATCAAAAGACTATTTTGACACTAAATGAATACTGTGTACATGAGACTTGTATAATATTATGTTATGAAACAGTTAGATAAATTGTAATATTGTTGGAGTATTCAATATTAAAAGGTGAATGATCACTTGAAACCCCACATAGCTAACATGGCGTCTTCGTACTTGCCAGTCAAGTCGCTCTTGATGTCCTTGGCTAAATCGCCAAACTTCTTGTAGGCACCAGCGATGGCTTGACCTCTGAAGTAGTCAGACATTAAAACGGTAACGTTAACAAGGAGTTCGTCGTTAGTACCAGCGCCCTTCATTGAAGTCTTCAAAAGAGAAGCAACTGCTTCAGCTGGATTGATGAGATAATCGTGGCAGAGGAGGAAGGCGAATTCAGACTTACCAGTGAACTCTTTTTCAATGGTTTGACGAAGAGTCTTACCAAACTTGTGGTGATAGGCTACAGCAACGGCTCTGTAAACGTCTGGAACCATGTTGCACATAATAGAGATGAAAACGTCTTCATCAGTACCAGCACCCTTGGCAGCTTGGTGAAGTTGTTCAGCAGCTTGTTCTGGGGACATAGCAGCATTGTTTTGGCCCTTCATCCAAGCCTTGATGAGTCTAGCCCAATCTTGAGCACCGGTATCGCCGTCAATAGCATGGAACATATCCTTACCATAGTTCTTGGCATAAATTGTTGACACAATCTTGTAGTCTTCATCAGACATCAATATTACCATTGAGATGAGTTTCTTTTCATCAGTACCAGCGCCCTTGATTGCTTCATGAATCTTACGAGCCCAGAATTCGTGGCGATCTTCGAAAACACCAACAAGTAAGTTTTCGATATTTCCAGCTAAATCGCTCTTGAGTTCTTTTTCTAAGCTAAGACCGAATTGAGCAGTGAAAGCTCTAGAAATAAGAGCTCTTTCGATGAAGTTATGGGTGGAAGCAATTCTGATGATTGTCTTTTCATCAGTTCCGGCTCCTTTAAGAGCCTTACGGAGCTCACCGGCCATTGTGGCTAAAGCGGCTTCACCTTGAGGGGCGTTTACAGTTGGACCTGGTCTGAACATTGTTGAGGTGTGGAGTGGTGGGTTTATATAAGAATAACAATAACATATACAATTTTAAAGTGAAAACACAAAATAAAACACATCAAAAAATATAATGAGAATTATAAATATAATGTAAATTATGTTCATTAGTGAAATATAATTAAAATATTTATAAATCAACTCATTTGATCAATTGTAAATATGGAGAGTAGACCGCTTGAAGAATGGTTTGTCGTGATTTATAGACTCATTTTAAGTAGTGTATACTGCTCTTTTATTCTCTAATTGCTCGATAATCTGTTTTCCAGATAAATATGTTTCAACCTTTAAATATTTTTGCATATTAGAATCGTTGATTCTTATAATTTCTGACGATGTACAATTTGCACCAAGATCATTAATTTTATTAATAATCTCTTATACTTCAGATTTGAGTTTAATTTTGGTTTCAGTGCATGTTGGATCAACTGGTTTACCTACTTTAACCTATTCTTCGTAAAAATCTCCTCTTAAACTTAATTTTAAGTTTCTTAACATGTCGTTTTGTAACTTTAAAATCTTAAGCCATTCTGGAACATGTGCTTTCTTCCATTCTTTCCATTCTAAATAGCCAACTTACTCTCCTTCAACATAATATTTAAAGTCGTCCAATGTCATGTAGAAACGTTTTTATTTAATTTCTTTAAGAAGAGTTGGATCATTTTCTTCCTAGATTAATTTGAGCATTTCAGCTGGATAGGAAGAAGAAAAGTCATAAAATTCTATGAATTATTAGGCGAATTCTTCTGGTAAGAAAACTGTATGACCAGTATTTCTCATATGTTTCTGACATTGTTCAGTTGATTTAAAACCTCTCATGCAAAGTAAACATGATCTAGCGACTGAAACTTGTTTTTGCATTTCTTGTAAAAGATCTGGTATATTCGCGACATACTCTTTAAATGGCAAAATGAATGAGTGAGCTTAGTACATATGTTCAAGCTATTTTTCAGTTGTGTCAAATTCTAAATGACAAAATAGACACTACTCAACTGGCATTTGTTTTCTTTTCATGAAAATTTCTTCTGTAATCAACTTATCTTACAGTTCCTCAGTTAATTGTTCAAGTTTAGGTAACAATTCTTTGAATGTTGCATGTTCGTCTTCAGATAAGAAAGCTGGCAATTTTTCTTTTTATTCATATTCTACTTCTGTAATAACAATTAAATTGTCATCATCTTGTTGAGCAACTCTAGCTGTGTTTCCCTTTGTCAATTAATTGTATTAATTCATCTGGAATTCATCTTTTGGAGCTGCAAGAACTGCTTAGTGTTTGGCAGATTCGCAATGTTATCTGAATGCATTTTCAGAAGAAAATTGCTTGTCGCATAATATACATCTGTAGACTTTGCGCTTCTTAGCATCTTCAATAGCTTTTCTTTCTTTTAATATTTGTAAATATTCTAAATATTCACGTTAAGTCATTGGAGGTAACTATTATAAATTTCTTTTAGAGTTTTCGCGATGGTATTCAGTTTAAAAATGAACTTTTTGATCTTCAAAGGTACCAAACTGCAATCTACACGTAACACAAGTAATGGCTGACATTTACATGAAGAGCGTGGAGTGTTTGTAATTCTATCAAATATTATTCTTAATATTGCATATAATGTTCCCACTTTAAATGGGAAATTGCGTATAAAAACATGTTGAATCTACATACATTGGTGATGAGTATTCTCCTATACATAATAAGTATTATGACTTCCGAGAAAGTACCAATGTGTTTGAAATTTATAAAAAGACTCCTAAATAGCAAAGCAGTATTATCAATATGAGCATGCAAGAATCGAACGGTGATTTAACAAGTGATTATTCAATGATATCAGGAGAACTAGAGTTTACTGCCTTAACTTGCAGTCCATGCTGTGTTAGTGAACGTCACTTTTAATGAGTGAGTAGAATTTGTAGCCAAAAATAGATTTAAATATCTATAATTAGAATTTTGTTATTTATGAAAAGTGTGAATATAATAAGAATGTTTTAGTTGATCTTTTTTGTTGATAGTTATTCAGCTGGCAATCGCTGAACATTGGCAAAGAAACAGTCTAATCAGATTAAAATAATATCTTCATATTAGTTTTCGTCTTCTGGTTATTTGCGCAATAGTATATTCTTGTTCTCTAATATAATAAATAATTATATCAACCGCACAATTATATTTTTAGAACAGTTCATTTCACAACAGTAGGATAAAGGATAATCTACATCACTCAGGGCTCACATTTTAAATGAAATTATAATAGTGCAAATTACACTAACTAGTCCCAATCCTACGAACGTTACCCACGCGACCCAGCATTTCTCTCCCGCGTCATAAATATGCAGCTTCGATTCTGGGAGAACGTTGTTGTTTATGAGCACGAACGCACTTTCTGGCTGGGCTCCTACTTTGAATCCGTGCAGTTGTTTTTATTCGCCCTCTGTTAAAATTGTACATGTGCGTGTTTCGAGTGGTGTGTTGATTTATTTGTTGAGTTCGCCGATTTGAACGTGAATTTCGTTCATTTCCGGGTGCTCTTCAAGTAAAATTATGCAGATTTGATTATTGTGCACTTCAAGGGAGCATTTGTCAATGTCTTGAATTATGTGAACTGGCTAAAATGATTATTTGTACTGAACAACTCTGTTCTTAACCAGTTTTAGTGTTATATCAAAAGTTGCATTTGAATCAAGTGTTTGGGCTTCCATTAGCTTTTATGAGCAGTTCTTAAGCTATAGTTCAGAACAAACGAAATACTTCTCATAAAACTGGCCGAATTTGTAATCTTAAATTGAAGATGATGCCAAGAACTTGAAGCCGGTGTAATCGTCATTCTGGATTATGCTCACGGCTAGCTGAATTGAGTCGTAATTGAACTGACTGAAATAAGTAGCTGAGCATTTTGTAGCAGGACCAGGGTAGGCGCTTACTAGAAGTCGGTCATCAAAAATAGTTAATTCAAGTCTTGAAAAACAATCCTCCTCCACAATGTGATTCACCAATTTGATTGTTAATCTAATTGATTGTTTGAATGTTTAAACTTGGTTCTAATATCTGACTGTAATTGGCGTTTCTAATATTATTTCCACAAATAACTGGTCCTTCTACTGAAACTAAATTAACATCTACATACAATTACTTTAATCAACTCCAGTTAAAAGGCTACATTCAAACTCCAAATGCGTAACAGCTGGAATATAGTATCCTAGATCTGCTAGAGGTGCATCTAAATTATCACTTATTGATTCTTGAAGTTCAAACATCTCTTTGCCGGCTGCAAATATATTAGTTTATATTTAGTCCGCGCTCGGCCGTGTCATGCAGGTCTCCACCGGCTCCAGCTTCAGATGGAACTCGTCTGCGCCGTAAATCGCCTCCGTTTCGTGGTGGCACTCCATTCGGTTGAAGATGCGGATGAAGAACTTCCCGGCCACGCCTGATATCTGCGAGTTGATGTCTTCGAAGTTAATCTGGAAGGTCGCGATGGAGAACTTGTTCACGTCTGCGTATTGGCATCCGTTTAGAATTAAACATTCGGCATCAAATTATAATTCATGGTCTGCATGGAACTGGACCTCGTTCAGCCGAAACTTTTCAGTACCTATTTAAATCGTCGCGACTCCTTTTCGGTCATTTAGAATCTCGTTGCAGATTTTGAGTTCTTATAGACTTAATAGTGTATTAGGTTCCCCTGTAAACCGTATCATTCTCGTTTACTTCTGATATTCAACTGTAGAATTTTATTTGAAGCAGTTTAAATTTAAACAAATTGATAGGTAAAGCATGGTTTTAAAGTGGCATTAATATTTTATCGAAATCAATTATATTGATTTATATCGTTAATTCTCAATTTACTAATTATCTATATTTGTTAGTATTTAGTTTTAAAATTACACTTTAAACATTGTACACTTATTATTGGTAGATATTATTTGTAGATGATTTATTAGATTAAATCACTATTGACTCGCTTTATAATCAGCTTTTTCCTTTTCTGGTATTTCTTCAAAGATTTCGCTACATTCTTCAACATTTTCGGCTTATTCTTCAATATTATATTATTTGTTTTATCTTCGGATATAGCTTGCTACAAATCCTGTGAGTAGTATTCCGAGTGTGATTTTTCCAGTTTAGATCATTACAGTTATCTTGTTCCCTCCTCTCTATCCGAGTATTTTCCATTCTTTTATCTTCATAAATTAGTCCATTTAATCGACGTTGAATTTTTTAAGGCTTTTGACTTGGTATTTCCACTCTCGTTTTCCAGTTACGAGCCACACCATGAATTCCGGCTCGTTGCTGAATTATTTGAAGAAGTTGAACTCGTTCGTGTTCAGATACGCGATTTGGTGCTTCTGGTGCTTGTGAATATCTTATTGTATCTTTTATTTAATTTGATTTGTTTTATTATTTTCTCTGTTGTAGCAGAAAACTGCCGTTGGGTGGTTCTCGCCCAAAACCAGCCATAAATTATCCTAGTTTATCTTCGGGAACAGCTCAACCCGGTTAATTATAACGAACTCCGTTATGCTCGTTTCGTTCTTAAATTAAACTTTGGCCCCGTTTCTCACAGAAATTAACTTAAACTCATTTGATTTGAAATAACCGATTATAATCCGCTGCTTGAACTGTGACAGTTCAACCTCAATTGCATTTTATTCTGGTCCAAATGCAATGAAGTAAGAGGTGTTCTGCTTTGACATAAAAGCCTCGAAAGCTGCCTGGTCTTTAACCTCAACAAAAAGAGGCTTGAACATTTACTGAACCCAGGTATCAATTAATTGCTAATCGAGCACACCGCTGTACGGGTAAAACAGTTATTTTGAATGCAAAAACAATTATGGAAGCGCTGATTATGGGCACAAATGAGCGTGCTTCGAGCAATTCACACCCAAAGTGTTCAAATCCGGAAAATTTGATAACGCGTCCACGAATTTTTCAGAATCTTCGCTATCTGTGTAATACGCTATCAAATACGGCTAATCTGTTATAATCTTTTAATCAATATCCATCAACTACGATAAAGACAAAAATAACCAAATCATAGGAATTGAAGCGAAAATATTTTTTCAAATATTAATTCATATATGATTAAGAATTAAAATATGTAATTTTAAGCTCATACTGCAACAGCTCTGTTATCTTCCGATATCACCTAAATATCGCGAGTTTCTACATCGGTTTTACGAGCTCTCCTCCAGCATTTCTTAGAATCGCCAGTAACTTCTGCTATTCCTGCTTATTTTGTTGTTATTTCTCCACGCTCAAGCTTTCCATATATCAAGTATCTCTCGACAAAGTTTATCATACCAATTATAGCCGCTGCGAGATCACCAACTAAAACACCATAATATAATCCCTTGGAATTATTTAATCCAATTGTAAATACCGCTTCAAATACTAAAACTAATACAAGACGAGAAACTTAAATTAATATTGCTTTTATTGGTTTTTATTCCATTTAATTGATATCGTTCACGCATAAGAAGCATGTCATAAGTGGCATGACGGCGTTATAACATCTAAATCCAAAAGTGCAATCATCTATCATCGGAGTATATCCTTTTAACATAGCTTTACATATAGCTTCAATTGCGATATTCATAACAATCCAAAATAGAAAATTAAAGCAAGTTTAATAATAAAACGTTTTTCGCATAATTTCTCTAACACGTGTCCAATTTCTCATTCCTAAAGCATAACCAAATGAAGGACCGAAAGCAAATGAAAATGTTTAGTTAGATAATACAATTAACGGAGATGTTTTATACACAACAGTTAATACAGTAACTAGAGTATTTAGCTAAATATATGAATGTGTAATTTTTGCTAACAGTTTATTTCCTACAATAACAACTATAGGTATTTAAAATTGTGTTAATAAATCAGGGATCGCTATGTATAATATTTCCCACATTGCTAAAAAATCAAACGGTTTCCATCCTTTATTCGAAAATTTAAGTTTATATGTTTTATTGAATTTTCTAAATGGAATATATAACAAAATAACTGGGATAGCAGTTATAAAATTAGCTATTACAGGCGCAGCTGCATTAGTGTATGTTTAAACTATTCCTTTCCCAACAACAAATTTATAAAATAGGTAAACACATAGAAGTTCAATTAAAGCTGTGCATATTTGTTTAACTGAGTTGAACACTGATCGTGATGTTGCTCTAAGAATGTTTCCAAATCCATAATTGATTGAATATACTATAGTACCAGCCGAAAATATTACATATCCATATTAACTTGCATATTTTGCTATATCTCCACCTTATTCGGCACCTAATGAAATTACTAAACTTTTCATAAACGGCAGAGTAAACAATGGTATAATTATGATAATAAGCAAATAATACACCATATAATGCATTAAATATTTCTAAGCAGTAACAAAATCGCGCCTTCCTAACGCTGGTGATATAAACGATGCTAAACCTCCTGAAAGACCTACAGAAATATACATTGTTAGTATTAATTCTAAAGGTTATACAATACCTTAAGCAGATAGACCAACATCTCCCAAATATGATTTCTGTATGTTGACCTACAAGGTATTTGTAATAGCTGATACAGCATTTGCGATAAGAGCTGGTAGCGCGAAGTACCAAAGAAGACTATCAACATTTAAGTCTCTTAATCTGTTAACAAGTTTATCAATTTGATTATTATCAGAATCTAATAATATTTAATTTTTATCTTATTGTTATTATGCCTAATCAGCAATTACAATAGTGTTGCTTGTTTATTCATTTTTGATGTTCATCAATATGTGGTGTGTGATTTATTCTTTTATCACTAATATAAAATAATAGACAATTAGTTACAATTATCTATGTTTAAACAGTTCTATACTCAAAGTTATCAAAATTGTTAATATTGATTTTTGATTTATAGATTATAGTTATTTAAAACGTTAGTATTGTGTTAGTAAGTCTTTTGATCGAGTTTCTGTCTTTTTGAAATAATAATTATTGTTTTAAGACGAACCTCACATTTAAAATAAGTTGTCATTATGGTTCCTACGTGTTAAATTGCAAGTATCTGTCATAAAATGAATAATTGATGCAGTATCCAATACGATCCCATAATATAATCGAATTTGTGTCAACTAATTATATTTATTTTATTATTTAATTTCAAACTCCTTAAAGTGTTCTAAAACCTACGTTACCTAATTACAAATGTGTGCTCTAGTCTATACAACTTTATATACATGCGCATTTCTAAATTAAAATCTTAGTTAGAATTGCATGCATTTCGGTATTTAGTTATGATTACTTAATGTAGTATTTCATCTTTCAATCTATTTTTCGGCCTACCTACTTTCTTATAGAACAAGGTAGAACCTCAAATCTATCTACAACTTGTTCTAAATATAAAACTACCGCGAATCTACTAGAAAATATTTTATATTATTTTCTTTCTTACAAATGATGTTAATAATAACATTCAAGTATAAACGACCAAAAATGCGATTACAATATATTATCCCTTTTCACTGCTGAACGAGCATTCTCTCTTTGACCTGCTCCTTCCTCATTCCGAGCTCGTTCGCGATTTTAGTTACGTCCGTTGTCCCCTTCTTTACAAGAGTTTTCAGTTGGCTCAGTTTTTGCTCCGTCCAGCACTTTTCCTCGTTCCAGCACGTGTCAACAAGAACGCTCCAACCGGATTTGAGCTGAACAAGTTGCTCAAAAACGAGATTCGGGAATGAGAACGCGTTCTCTGGCTGAATTATTTCAGGTTCTTTCTCAACTTTCTTCTGTTGAAGCTCGGCTTTAACAACTTGAGTGGGTTTGGCCTTGGGGGCTTGCGGTTTGACCTACTCGACGGGGGCGCCCTTGTCAAGGGGCTTCAAGGCGTCCTTGTAGTCAACGAGCTCGGGCTCGGCACCGGCCTTGCGAGAGGCGTTCTTCACCATGTCGAAGAACTCGGACTCGTTCACCATCGGCACACCATTCTTCTCGGCAGCTGATAACTTTGTTGCGCCCGGAGCAGCACCTATAATAACGTAATTCGTGTTCTTGCTCACAGATGAGCCTAGCTTCGCACCGTACATCATCAAATAAGCCGAGAGCTACTTCTCAGTCATCGTTGTAAGCTCGCCCGTACGCACAAATTGCATATTGTCCAAGCAGCCATCACACAAACGCGGAATGCTCATATGTGTTCTATGGAGTGGACGATAAATAAATGTTTACAATTTATGTGAAAAGATATAATATGTTGTCGAAATGCAAAATACAGTGTTTATACAGGAGATCAACTAATATAATCAACCAATAGAGATTTCCAATAATTCGCTTGACTTTAAGTAATTCACACTAAAATCCATTTGCAAATGCATTTTCATAATGTATAGTTATCTATTTATAAGTTGCCACTTCAAACTTATTACTAATGCCTTGTGGAACTGAATATGAACCAGACCAAAAACTTAGCGCTTACTAAGCTAAAGAAATAAAGAGTAAATTTTAAGTCATCCATGGTGAAGATTTAATGCACAACTAATAAAGTCCTGAAATAAAATAGACTATTTCTGAAAAGTGAGAGATTATACTTAAATCTTTTTATATTTTATTCACAATTTATAAATATAATATTACAATCACTTTCTACTTTATTAGCGTCTAGTTAATACTAATTTTAATTTATTATTGTTGATATTCAAGCGGTCAATATTGTTTTCAATTGATTAACACACTTATTCCATCTATTTAATCTTTTTATTTAATTGATTCACTTAAAATAGCGACTATTCCAGCTTATATATTAATATGTTACACAGTGGATTGCATTACAATTAATGAAAATTCTAACTGTCAATTGAAGATTTTGAAGCTTATGAAACATTTCTTATTTTATCAAGAATTCTTGGACAACATGGGGTATTTAATATACAGTGGTGGGCCCTCGAAATGCTTTTTTGAATTAGGAAGAAGAATGAAGTTTATTATTTGAATCTTACTTATATCACTGCCCGGCTCAATAATGAGTGTGTTCTCCCTCCTCATCAATACACTCATTAACTCTATTTACTATTGATTTGTAAAGTGCTTCAATCACATCAAGGCCTGGTTGAGCCTTGGATAGCTGTGCTACAATAATTAACGTATATAACTCTGTATATACTTCAATAATAAGTTTCAACTTTACCTAACGTTGTATAATTTAACAATCAAGAAAATTGATTTCTCATTATGAAATGGAAGTGGAAGATCATAAGTAAAATAACTGTTGTTTTAGAGTAGCATCAATATATTATTTAATGCTGGGCCCGACTAACCCACTTGATTCCATTCTTCAAGAAACAAAAATGCATTCATTATTTGAATATTGAGAATGAAAGCGACTGTAACTACCTGAATTATAATTCTAATTAAGCGAAGTACCAATATTTCATCTTGAGCTCCCGGTTGAGATTGAAAGAAAAAGTCCTCCATTGTTTTTCGTGATTAAGAAATACCTAAAATCGTTCAGATTGACCCAGTTGAAGATGAACACCGAGGTCCTCTGCAGGTCCAGTGCTTGCGCTACTAGTTATAAATTACATATTGCGTCCGTATACCAATCATTGGATCCTCTTATTCTTTTCTCCAATCAGGCTTAACTACCATATATTTTCGAGATAAAATCTTTCATAAATTAGTTTTGTTGACTAAAACGTAGAAATTACACAGGGACATCTTAAACAAGTGATATAACTAGTTCAGATTGGTACAATATTTTATGAATTCATCCGTTGGACCCAGAAATGAAGAGAATACAAACGCTTCAGAACTGCCTAAGTTTGTTAAGTGAATTAGTTGACCTTCCCTAAACATCTTCTACCGCGTTTATTTTTGTCATTGCCGTCCTTTTATTGCATGTGGTAATTTCTATTTTTCCTTTTTGGAATATTAAATACCGACTTTGAATAGTCGATTATGGTCTAATACGATCGAAATCATATTTTTGGCCCTCTTGTGTTAATGAGTAGTTCATGAATAATCTCCAACTTGAGATTATTTATTGGAATTTGTCATCCGCATTAGAAGTGGCAAAATATTTTAATATATAATTACTCACATAGTAAACAAGAAAAAGCAATTCCACCTCCCATAACTGTACATGTAATAGTATTTTTCATATTTATGAAGCGATTTTAGATATAACATTGCATTCAGATGTATTATTATGTTATATAAAGTAACTTCAATTGTTTAACAAATTAAAAGTACAAAAGTTCAAATATCAAACGTGTATTTCGTACTTATTGTATACAATATTAAAAGTTAAATCAATCATCCCACTTCAAAATTAATTATAGATAGAATACACCGTTAAATTAATAGTAATGGAACAGCAGTAAGTAAACCAAACATGTGGTAAAAGTTGAAATTTGTACTAACAAGACAGATTTTCACAGTGAAAATGATTTTTACTGTCCAAAAAATGCATAATGCGATGAATATTAATTCTAGTGAATTAGTGATATTTTCTGTAGAAATCACAACGTTTAATGATAATATAGTTTATGATTTAATAGTGGTTTTTAATATGAATTTCATTACATTTCAAAGATTATTAATAACTTTAACTGACTTAGAATAGTGAAATATGATCACACATCAGTCGATTTACAAATTGACCATCTAGCAGACATTCATTTAATGTTCATTCTTTTCTGAGTAGTTTCTTTGATAATTCGTGATTGTTGTTTTCGGTAGTTCGCAAGTAACGTGTCGACGCTCATGTCGATCTTCCTCTGTACTTTCACAATGCTTGTGAATCTGTTGTTCAAAGCTTCGAGGATCATGTTTTGCTCTTCGATTTTACAAATCAACAAAATGTACCCGGTAAACTAAGCAGTCTGCACCTTTTGAAATTACTGGCTGTCACTGGAAGCTGTATTTTTATTCGAGATTTTACTCAACGGCTGTCTAATATGGTTGAGTTGCAACAGTTTGATATCCATTTGGTGTGAAAACTATTCGTAACCAACATCGTTTTCATTTGATATTGTGCAATTATACGCTTGATTTTCGCAAAATACACTAGATGTTTTTATCATTTTGCAATCTTAAATAGAAAATATCTATGTTTGTTTTATTATATAGTAATAAATAATATATTAAATTTACATTTGTTGTCACTTACTGTATTTATGTATTTTGCTTTTGAATTTGAAATTGCAAATATCAACTACTTATCTACTGGGAGCTATTTATTAATAATATCATTTTTAATTCAAATTATTTAGTATTTGTTTGAAAATTTTGATATATTTGTGCAACATTTAGTGTTTCTGACTGTTGAAATATAATATTTAGCTAAGATTAAGTTAATGATAGATTTCATTCTATTTCAAAATATTTAGAATAGCAATATATAAACATCACATCTGCTTAATCTAGCAGCCGGCCAGGAAGTCCCTCCACTCGGCGCTCAGCTTCTGCGAGCCGCTGTTTCTGGCGAAGAGGTCCAGGAGGTACCGGAGGCGGAAGTACACCTGCTTCTCGCTCCGGCACTTCATCTCGGCGGCCACGTCCCTGCAGTTCTTGAAGCCGAAGCGGGCCACGAGGCGCAGCAGCAGCTGGTCTTGGCGGAAGTCCCAGTGCAGCCGGGTCTGCTTGCTGTCATCTGTGGATTTCCGTTGGCGCTGTACCTTCAGCACCAGAATCTGCTCTCTGAGCTCCTGGATCTCGAGCGTGAGAAGTGCGTTTTGGATCGTCAAGTTGGTCATTGGAAGTGGGTATTGAATTAGTGTTATGTTCAGCATAATAATTAAATAATTATTAAAATATGATACAAACGAATTATATAAATATGCACGAATTTTTAATATTACATCTTAACAAAACTTATATTTACGTTCAACGGTATAGATACAAAGAGTATATTAATATAACATATAATTGTTATATATAATTAATACATATCATTTACTAATCATCCTTTATAACTGAGACAAATAAGAAATAGGTACTGTCCTTTCTAACCAAATATCTCGCGCAAGCAATAGTATTCTGTTCAAAAGTGAACTGATTCAATTCAGTTCGTAAATCTTCATAT
>CAXDID010000990.1:0-275004 GCA_963988835.1 Hexamita inflata
CTGAGTATAATTAACATATGATAGAGCAGTTTAAAGAATAAATAAAAGATGGCGCGCTAAAAATTAAAAACAATCAATAACTTACAGATCTCACTTTTATAAAAATTCTAAATGTTTCTAAGTTAACAGTTGAATATTGTTAAAATATAATATAAAATATAAACAATAATACAATCAAAGAATTGCATATTTAGAATTGCAATTTTGAAAATGTGCTTGGTATACAATTAAATAATCTCAAAGTTCTTAGTATCAAAGAATAAAAAATAAAGAATATGCTCGATATATTGATCACAATGTAAAATAGCCCACAGTTCTCACAACTTTAAGAGCTAAACATATCCGAATAAATTATTGCTAAGAAAATATTTTAGAAAGAAATATCAGAAAATCAAAAATTGAATAACTTAATGATTAAAAATATATGGTTAATCTTGTCAAATTAAAATTATTAGGAAACGATATTTCTGATATTAATATACTTTCAACATTTATTAATCTTGAAGAATTAGATCTTTCAGGTAATAAGAAAATTCACATAGGACCAATTAAATATTTAACCAAGCTTATTAAACTATCTTTGGATTGCTGCGAATTAACAGATATTTAAGATTTAAGTCATTTAACTAATTTAATTGATTTGAGTCTGTGTGGAAACTAAGATGTAGATATTGCTCCATTAAATAATTTAACATAGCTCGTAAGTCTTCAGCTGCATGGATGTGGCTTAACGGATATTTTTCCTTTGTAATACCTAACATAACTAAATTATCTACTACTTTCAGTAAATTCAATTAAAGATGTATCTTTTCTACGTTCACTTAGAAACTTGAAAGAATTGTCTCTTGCTTTTAATGATTTTGTTGACATAGTTCCTCTTCAGCATTTAGAAAATCTTTCAATTTTGGACTTATCATACATAAAAATTAAAGATTTCTCAGTTTTACGAAAGTTAAGGAATTTAGAAGAATTGAGTATTAGTGGTAATTTTTATTTAGAAATCTCAGTGTTTTAATATTTAGTAAAACTTAGAAAACTGAATTTATCAAGGTGTAAAATTTATGATATCTCCTCTTTAAGACCCCTTGTTAACTTGTAGAAATTAATACTTGATGATAATTTAATATATGATATTTCGCCTCTGGCTTTACTTAAAAAATTGACGGAACTTTCGTTTAAGGAAAATAAGATAACTAGTATTTTGAAAATTTAGTAACATCCTTACTTTCATAACTTTAAAATGGATTTTTAAGAAAATCCAACTCAAAAAGAACATAATATTTATATCAAAATATAGAAAATAGATGATTCTACAATTATCCTTTAAAATATGAGTCAAAAGCGTAAATAGATATTTTCAAGAATAAATTCAATGAAAGGATGTGTGTTTTAATGTTTATAGAATTAATCTTTAAATCATTTTCAATTATCTTAAAATATTGTTTCACTCTTTAATACGCTAAATATTACTGAGCGATACCAGTGAGTTAATTATAAATATAATATGGAACCACTTTTGATATTTTATTTGATGTGATGATTCGAGGCATTAAATATTTATATAACGAAGATAATAACTCGGACGCCCAAGAGAAGCTAACTACAGGAGAATCGAGCATTGACTCGTTCTTCTGAAGGCGCTTCTTCTAGATGAAGGAGCATACCTTTGAAACTTAAAACACGATACTGAACCAGTATAACGAAAGTTAAGTGAGTGGGATATATAACGAAGATAATATAATAGGCTGTATCAAACACTTTATAGGTGTTCCAAACATGATACAAGATTTATATTTAATTTTAATATGTTATCTGATGGTAAAATAAATACTGTTAAAATTATTTTATATAATTTCACTTCAGGTATAATTCTTAAATTTTAATGATAGATATGTTAATAGTATTTATTAACTTCTAATTAATTACAGATAAACTTATTTCTATTTATAACATTGATTCCCTCATTTTTAAATGAAAGTCCTAGACCTTCTAAAATTTGTACATTTTAATTTCATCATTCATTTATGTATTGAAATTTCTGTTCTGCGTGGTTTATAGAAATTATCAATTTATGTTAGAGTTGAAACTAAACGAAAGCGCTTATTAAAACTATATTTTAGTTGTACTTATTTTAGCTTATCATTACGAATAATATAATATAGTTTGCGATTTCATTATTATTCACCGATTATTCATTGATTACCGAATATTCATAATTATATTACATTATTAATTAAAATAATAAAACAAGTTCACTACTTGCAGCATTTTGCAACGATTTGGCAGCAAAATTCCGGTTCCGCCATTAGAATTTCGTGCGTTCCTTTTACTTTCAAAACGTTCATTTCTTTACAGTTTTGGGTTAAAAACGACGCAGATTCCTCAGAATTTATCGTTTTGTCGTTTTCCGCGAAGACAATTGTAACATTTTAACTGTTTGCCGCTTTAAAAACGTCAAATGAACCGTTAAAATCAAAACCCGAGAAATACCTCAAAATTGAAAGGGATTTCTGCGCATTTTTTGAGAGTTGATCAATGAGCATGGACACTAAATGAGAGGAAAGCCAGGGAGGAAGGTGCGGATCGGGCTGCTTGGGCGTGTACATCGAGGTAAGGCTCTATTTGAAATCCTTCAGCAGATAACTCTCAATTTGAGGCGTTATCGGCGTCGTTTTTGCTAATTTTGTAGTTAAACCGGACGGACAGAAGGCAATCACACCACGCTAGTTGAACTTAGCGAATTTAGGACTAGTGTACGACTTTACCGCCAAATAACCACCCAAAGAATGACCAATCAAATAATAATTCGTGAAATTGAGCTGCTCCAATACTTCAACTACTGCATCTTGGAACACATCATCGGAATATGAAGGGAATTGATCAGAATCGCCGTGGCCAGGTAAATCTATAGCTAAAACTCTATGATTTTTGGATAACTTGTTTATAAACGGAGCCAACATTTCAATAAAACTTTGTGCTCCGTGAAATAGTAAAAATTTAGCTCCGTTTTCAGGCCCATCTTAATAAATATTAATTTTAGCGCCAGTTTTGAGAGTATATTTAACATAACATTTCTAATTCAATTGAAAATCTTCCAATTAAACACTCATTAAACTGATGTGGAAGATATTATTATTTATGAAAACTAAAAAGTATATTCCCTTGACATGAAATTATATTCCAATGAGGCAATACTAAAGTAGAATACATATTATAGAATAACTTAGGTTTAGAATAACTTAGGTTGTCTGGAGGCTATTCAGAGTGACAATCAAAGAAGATGAGGCATGATATTGAGATTAGTTTGCGGTAGCGTTATTGTGTAACTAAGTTTGGATTTGTGGATTGTCATGATATGAAATGAAGATGGAATGATTAAACTGAGCCTTAGTACTGATGATAAGGTTACAGTTAAGTGAGTCATTATATTTATGTTATTATTAAATAATACATATAGTAGAAATTTTTCTGTATAATTTACTATTAATAAAAATATAATGATATTTCGACTTTCATTATCACTCCACAATCTAGATGTCTGATGAAAGTGAAGCATAATAAGAATCTCAATACTCCGAATATTCATATTCTTCTGAAGAAAATAGTTAAATATAACAAGACAGGGACCAAAAGTATCTAAAAGAAGACAAAATTTTAACATTTCAAGAATTGCAAACATCACTAGTTAAACTTAGTGATGATACGTTTCTATTTATAGAAGAAAGACATTGTTATATTATTAATTAATATTTAAAAGTGCTTAATGTGATCCCATTTAATTTTTCCAGACCATTAAAACACATTAAATTTGAAAATAAGGAGTTGATTCTAACCAGCAACTAATTACTCGAAATATAATTTGAAAAAGATTAAAAAGTATGTACTTAGATAAATATTTTGTAGCATCAAGAATTAGAATATGGCAAAGATTTTTATGTGTTTAAAAATAATCTTTTTATAAATTAGTGGGGTAAACTATTCATAAATATCAATGATAAATACAAAATGATGTACTAAACACATAGCATAAGCTATTAATATTGTAATATAGTTTGCATAGAAGAATATAATAATATTTATTAGTTAGAAAACGATTATTCCAGAACTAAAATAAAGTAATATCATAAGTGTAAAGTAATTATTTAATGTAGTTCTGTTTTAATTTTTTAAAATGTAAATAAAATGATTGAAATGTTATAATTAGAAGCGTTTGACATGATAAATAAGAGATTTGTGGTAGTTGATTAAAGATTTAGTTCAGATAATATAAATGGTCTTTTGGAACTTGATAATGCAGGGCTAAAGTTAAAAGATGAGATTCTAATGGAGCTGTTTGGATAAAACTATCCATAAGAAGTTTAATAATTCTATAACTAATTTTAAATATCCTAACAAGAGTAATATAGTAGTAAATAAGAAGCACAAAAAATTCTACAAAAATGCTAGCTGATGCATGTATTCAAACCGCTTCCCTATGTTGATTTATATACAACGGTTGAAGACAATTCTCTGTTCATAATAGACAAAGACTTGAACATTCTGTAACAAACTTCAATTAACTGCGAGATATATTCTGGTTATAAAAATGAAGATTATTATGGACGTGACATCATCATTTACGAGGGTTTCTTCCATTAGTTCATTCCATGTAAAGGAGTTTTGTATGTACAGATTAATGATTAGGTTTTCAAACTAAAAGACTCTCAGTTGGTTGTAGCGTTCTAAATTCCAGAGTTTAACCGTCACAACGTTAATTCTTATTACTGTTGTATTTTCTGTTTTAAAGATGAACTTTATGTAAGAACTTCTGAAAAAGTATTCGTTTATCGAAATGAAACCTTTGTGTAACTGCGCGAAGTTGAAGAATGGTCGTTTTAGCATTAGAAACAAGTGTTTAGCTACGAGTGGAATTTCGAAGATGGGTAACATGTAAATATTTTTGAAATAACCGCAGAAAGTATGAAACAAATGATATTTTAAGTTAGAGATGCCGATTATGTGCCTTACATGATTAACGGAATTATGATCGTTTAGTTGCAAAATCACAACTCTGTCATAGTCGATCTGCTGAATTATCAAATGAAAGATTTCACTGAAGACTCGACCAACATGCTTCAGCATCTTGTTCTAAGCGAAAGTGGTTTGAATCTAAAATAGGAGCTAATTGAAAAATATTTCGGGACAAAGATAATCAAGTAATAAAAACAATCATATTTAGAGTAAACTGAGCACCAAATGCAGTTCCCGTGCTACTTAGAGGAAATGCACAAAATAATCCCGTTCAATTTGATTTTTGAACAGTACAAAATATAATTCAAAGAACAATTTGAGAATAAACTGAGCTGTTTCGCAGAGCTGAACTAGAAAGTGATTCGGAAACAAGAAAAAGCAAATGACCTGGTTAATATTCAAGTGCAGATTCAAAGCAGGATGGTACAATCCCTAAAATAGTTTATGGAATGCGAGACAGATTAGTGAACACTGAAATTCAATTATTAATTCAATATTAATAAAAGAATCATATAAAAGAAATGCAATGTCAGATTGTTGTCTTGAATATTAAAGAGTAGTAAGAAGATTATAACGTATGAGAAATAACTCTCAGGAACTGTATTTAGTGAACAGAATTAATGAAAATTTTCTAAACTCATTTTACAATCAAAAAATAATACAAAAAGTTAATTATGAATTCTTTGAGTATGAATTAATTATACATAGTTTTCAGATTTCTCAATCCAATAAGAATTTTGTTTGAATTTGTTGATATTTATTATTACTAACATCAGATCTTTAGTTATAAGTTCAGAATAGCTCACGACGATTCTGTGAGGTATGACGAGTGATAATGTCGTGTGAGACATTTGGTATGAGAGGAATATGTTCCTTTATAATTTGATAATAAATGCATCACTTATCATAAATTATGCATTTATTATCATTTATGTGTTCATTCATTTCATTCACTTATGTGTGATAAATATATAGTGTAATTATATCAAAATAGTAATAATCCTATTCATTCCAATATAATCATAAATATTTATATCAAAATAAATATCTAATGATCTAAAAGATTATTAGTATACATAAACAGAATACATAAACAAAAATAAATTATATATTTACTATTTAGAACACATTTATAAATCCCACTTCTTTATATGTTTATGCTAATATATATTTTGACTCAAGAAATATATTGTAATAACGGTTTTACTCTTGAAAACAATGAATGCATATGTAATTTATTGCTTAGCGCTAATAAAAGCTTATGTGTTGCTGACTGTTTTGAAATCAATGAATTTGCGCAAAATGATAAATAGTGTGTGAAACTCATTATAAAAGAAATGGTTTGCTAATATAATGATGGTGGAATCTGTAAGTTGTGTGTTCAAGCTTTTGGAGCAGGAAGTGTTTATTCTAATTCGATTTGTGAGTGTTCAGCTCCAGGATATATAGGAGCATCAAATACAATTTGTGAAAATTGTTGGGGAAATGGTAAAATTATTGATGGTCCGTAATGTGCAACATGCGAAAGCAAATATACAGGAAGTATTTTCTAATAAAATTAGTGTATATGTGATACAAGCAAAGGCTATGTAGGCTCGTCAAATCCATTCTGCTTGTAATTGTGCCTCTGAAGCTTGTTGCTAGCTTAGTAATAAACATTACATTAATTCTGCGTGTACAACATGTGATATTGCATTTAGTTTGAGCTCATGGTCAATCCAATCACAAAATTGTGAATGTGTTGAGGCTAATGGATTAATTGGAGGATAAAATTCAGTTTGCACTTCATGTTGGAGCTCATAAACTGTTGTTAAAAATTCTGTTTGTACAACCTGTACTTCTATTGATATTAACGCAATATTTATTTAAAATTAGTGTTAATGCAAAAATTCTTTTACACTTAAAAATAATATTTGTGTTAAGCCTACTAATGTCAAATAAACCATTGGTCTTGCTGTCGGAATTCCTGTTGCTGCTGTAGTAGTAGTTGTTGTCGTTATTGTTTCTGTTTTAGTTATTAAGAAAAGATAAAGCTTAAAACAGAAATCTAATGACAGTGCTGAGATTCCACAACAAATGATGCAACCTGCTTTATAATCTACAATTACAGAGAATAAGTGAAACAATAAATTATAATAGATGCTTTTATTCATATTATTATTGTTTTAATCACTCAAACATACTTTGGTCATATTTTTAATAAGTTTTAGCAATGTTTTGGGCTTTTTTGTAAAACTAAGGTAATATTAAGAATATTGTGAATATATATAAAACTGTGAATACTAGATTAGCTGACAACACTAAAATTACAATAATAATGGATCTGTGACGTATATTGCTTTCTTTTTATATATTATATTAAGTGATAGACACAGCATCAACAAACACACTTTCTTCAAAGAAACCTACTCGTATTTCAGGTTTGTTAGCGAGATCTATATTTTCAATTTCATACTTTTATTAACCCGGAACATAATCAAGATCAAAAGTTTTAATAAGTATTCCGTTTCCGAACGAAATTTTTATTGTTAATGCGTCGTTTTCTTCAATCGTGCAGTTTTAACTTTGACTGTTAATATTTATTATAATTTAAGCCCTTTATTAGACCACATTATAGTGTATTACAGAATCGCTGAAACACGAATCTGTTATTTAGCTCACCGCGCCAGTGTAATTTGTAATTATTTATTCATCTTTGTAGTAATAAAGGTTAACGGTTATGAACAGCTCTTTAACCGAAAACTATGTTAATTATTGAGCCAATTATTCACATCCCTAACCTGGAAAACGAGTTAAGCACGAACTTTGCACTTAATTATCATTGAATAAATAATTTGTGGTTTTAGTTGAGATGAGTCTAAACCAGAACTGATCTGTTTTACTTAGGTCATAAGGAATAAAAATGTATTCGGCCACATATGAAGTAACTCCTAAAGATTGTAAGTAGAGGTTGTTTTGATCCATCAGAGCGCCTTTTGTTTTCCTGGTTATGAAACCGTCGTTAGTTAACTAAATGCTCATAGTTTGATACGCATCTAACATTCCAACAAATTTGTAGTAATTCATTGTAGTCTGAGATATTTTAATTAATGAAGTGCTTGAACCCTCATCAGTCGTGAAATATAATTTCACCAATACTTTTTTAACAGCTTTCGTAACAATACCATTGGTTGAAGATTAAAGAAAGTAATCCGAAATACCTGGTCTTGATAACTAAAGTCTAACTCCGACTTGACTCTCCTGCCATTCACGCAGAGGGTCGAGCACCAAAGTTAAAGGATCTATTATCATTGGATCGTGAACAGACACACTTCCATCACTGTATACGATGAAGACCTGAGCTTAGTGTGGAGTTTTCATCGTAACTGCATCTTGCATCACAATCGATTCTAAACAAGAGTGTGAAGGGAATAAATTAACTACAATAGCGCCATCCAAGAGCTCAACGTATGAATCATCATCATGAAAACAGCTCATAGACTAACCTCTTGAAACTCTGACGGAACCTACTTATAAATAAGTAATATGAGTTTTTGACTCTACTATTATCACTCCAGTTTTAGTGTTCTATAAATTCGCGCATAAAGCATCATCACATATCATTGATATTTCGTCAGTTGAATTATAATCATAGTCATAGAGGTAAATAGAAGGCTCGTAAGTTGTAAGACTATCCATTTCAATACTTACTTGAACTCCGTGAGGAAAAATGCATTATGGCTCATGCATTGAGTTTAGTGATATAATTATTTTCTTACTATCATCAAAAATATTTATATCGGCTTTGTTATCATAGCAGTTAAAAACTTCCTTTTTCTACGATCTAATCAATTCATTTAGAACGAATATTTGTAATAGGATCATAAATTGGAAGTGGTTGTAGTATTCTACTGTATTTATTGATTAATGAATTTAGGAACAAAATGTACATACATATTCGTATTTCATTTAATAAATTATTTTAACAATAAGAAATAATAATAAATTATGTTATTGAAATTTTAATCAAAACTAAAAAAATTTACATTAAATAATTGGTGCAACAATTTAGCAAACATTACTAAACTATTTTTATAATTTTAATTGATCCAAAAACAAAATCACACGTTAAATCAAATTATAATCAACAATTTTTAATAAACATGCGTATTTATAACACTTATTAATTTTAAATGAGACTTATTTAATATATTTATTAACCAAAGCGATTGCCACATTATCATCATATTATCATTAGTAAATAAATTAAATTAAGTTTGAAAGAGTTCCAATTCAGTAATAAGGAGTATAAAAATAATATTATGCGTATACCTTTATCATTGAACCAAATACATTAAAACACATCATTATTAATGTTATTAAATTATTTACACAATGTTAAAATATATACGATAAAATCTCGCTAAAAGACTCTTGGATACACTAGCGTGGTAAATCTCGCACGTTCGCACGCTTTTTGAGTTTTGTGCGCGCACGGGGCGTGCGAAGGGATTCGCACGTTTTGGTGAATTTGTGCGAATTTGTAGTAGTATTGTGAGTAAATTTCAAAAATAAAATTATAAAATATCTGTTTTCAAAGTTATTTTATACTATTTATGCACGATAATTAATATTATTTGATATTACATAATATTATCGATTTATATCACTTTAATATGTACTTCATAGCATTATAATTCAATTATTAAATGATTTAATCAACTGTTGTTGCGGTTTTACCTATAAATCTATGTTAAAAAGAATTATATGACACGAAAATACTGTTTAATAGGTATATTATTTCATACTTATTATTATTTGAAGAAATAATAATAAGTATAATGTCAAAATATTAAATAAGTATAATGTCAAAATATTAAAGTGAAATAATAGTTTCTAAGTTATTAATTTATTACTTGCCAATAAATACAAACTATTTATGTCATTTAACTTGTTTACACCTATCAGATTCATTTAAAACTGTCTTAAAATATAACTATTTCAATTCTATTTCATATTAGCAATTAATTTATCTTAATTATACAATAATAATTCCTTTATGTGATTATAAAATGCCTTAATTTTAGAAATTAATAAATTAACTCTTTCGGATTTGCAATGTATATGTTTATTAATGTTATTTGTCGCATTTAACAATATTTTCAACTAAATTACTATTTTCGAAACAATATTAGTATATTATATATATTAAAATATGTCTTAGTACTTGGTTCCCGAAAGAATTCCAAATTTTATAAGTATAATAAGCTGGTTGAATGAAATATTTAGATGCAAAAATGCATTATCATCTCAGAATTGTAATCTTAGTTATGTAAAATACTAATTAACTATATTTTATTTTTATTTCTTCTAATTACGATTGTATCTTCAACATAAACTCATAATACTTAAATAAATGTTTTCATTGTATTAAAGTGGTACACATATATTACACATTTTATATATCTATACAAAAATATAATTAAAATATTGAGAAAACTAAGATATAAATAGATTTTCGCACGCTTTTCTTAATTTGTGCGAGATCGCGCGAGATCGTGCGTGCGGCCGGTGCGCACGTTTTTGACGTTTTGTGCGGCTCCGTGCGAGATTTACCACGCTAGGATACACTCGCGTATATACTCTGGAATAGTATAAAGTCAATACATGATTACGTACTTCTATTAGATATTTTGAGATTTCTCATGTAAAGTCCTAATCTAATCTCATTTAAGCATAATGTTCACATTTTTACCTGATGATTGGTATTGGGGTAGAAAGTGTGAGAATAGAGGTTGTGTTCGTAAATCAATCATATCCACTATATGTGTTTCGTCCACTAAGTAGTCCAAAATGACGTTTTTGGCTTTTATATGTTTTGACACTATATCCAATCTATTTTAAATATAATGAAGTTCTGCGAATTATATGAACCCACTCCGCAACTATGAATTAGTTAAGAAATAAAAGCCTAAACATAGAATGATAAATGAAATGGTAAAATTATAATAATGTTTATAAAATACGTAAAGCTCACTTATTTAATCAGTAAGCTATATATTTAAAGACTATAATCATGACTATTATTTTAAGTTAAAATTTTTAAATTTTGGAAGGTATGCGATAAATATAATACACCAAAGTAAATATTTTGTTAATGCTACGTTCAGAATATCACAAAGCTGTTATAATTTAAGTATTTATTTCATGAAAATACAAATTTGTTAAATTTCAGCAACTTACGTCTATAGACTAGTACTTTGATAGACTAGTACAGTGAATTGAAAAATTTGTGTTATTATAACTGCAATTATTTTGATAAACAATAGTATGTAGATCAAGTTCGGGTTTACAATAAGTGAGATTCTACAATTAAATATAAAGTGGTTCTAAAAATGTAAAACGATCAGGTCACACCATAATAAATATAAAATGGAATAAAAATATTTTGACACCTTTTCACTTCGGCCACTTAGTGGACGAAACACATATAGTGGACACTATATGATTTTCGAACACAACCTCTATACTAATTGCTTACAATTATCATGATAGCGCTTTAACATGAAGAATTAACATGATTACATTTTAAAAATATTATATTTTACACTTATTTTGTAGACCCAAGTTGATCACGTATTGACTCTTGAGACAGGATATCTCGCGTATAAACTTTTAATATTAAAAGCTTATATGCGATTTTGCCTGGCTCTATACGCGAGTGTATCCAAGAGTCTTTTAACGAGATTTTACCGTATACTCCAGTCAATTTAAAAATCTATTAGTCCTTAGAACCCTAAAAACAATGAATCAAGTATTAATATATAGATTATTTTAGCTGTTTTTGATAAAGAATAATATACTAGATTAAGACTGAACATGTTCTATCATGATTTATAGATATTTATTATATATGCATCTTTTTATGGTTATATAAATTTCCACATCAAAATCATGCTTTCTTTGGATCCTACAACTTCTGAGTTGAATTTGGCCTATTAGGATTTGGAGGACATTGAGTTAACTATGAATGCTCCGTATGTGAAATTTCTGTTAATAAGCGGGAATCCGCTGTCCAATTTCGCGTTTTTGGGCCGTTTTTGCAGCATTCATCATTTACAGGCAGATAATATTAATCTATCATTTTTAAAGGACTTTTATTTGATTGAGACGCCTCTTTTGCGGTCACTTTAGCTCCGTTTTAACAACCTCCAGAACTTTACTCATTTTCCTCAGCTTGATTTCTTAACTTTTCTGGACGTTTCTCTGAACGACTTTCAAATGAACGCAGAGGACTCCCTCGAAGTACCCCTTTAACGGCTTGAGGTGCTCGAGTTCGGGTCCGTTCCAAACGTAGAATATTTAACTGAGGTTTAAAATGGTTTGAAGCCAGTCAACGCGTTTGACTAGAAGCTAGTTAATATTGACTCATATCTTGATGGTATTTAAATGAATACTACGAAAGTTAATAAAACGCAAGTTGAGAATTTGAACTACTAGAAAGAGGTTCAAAAAGACGAGACACTTTAGAGATTAACAAATAACCTGCACGAATCCATGAACTCGTTCAGACTGTTCGTTAAATTCTTCCTTGAACGCTTTTACGTACAAAGCGCGCAAAAATACGGTGTTTCAAACAGCAGTTAATAATGCGATTTAATCATTGATATCCTGCAATATGAGTCAATTATAGAAGGAAACTCACTACTGCTCACCTGCTACAAAACAGCCGATCAACCCATTGTAAATTAACAGCTTATATTAACAGGATATCAAATCCTGGAGGGCTTCCAAATATCACAATCGTTTTAAAAACTTGTTTATATCGATGAAGTTGCAAATTCATTACAATTCCCTCTCTCACAATTTTAAAACAACGTTCAAATTTAAGATAATATTCAAGAAAATGGTATCAATTAGCAAATTTATGATATTTATTGTTAAAGGAGAAGCTAATCTGAAGTATTTAATATATTAACCGTTGAAATTAATGAATAAATAGGTGTATTCACATTCAAAAACAACTAATTTGTTAATTTTCACGGGGAATTAAAGAATATTTAACATAAAATAATGGGTACCAAAGGAGTTAAGCTCGAGATTATTAAAAAGAAGAATTAGATAAAATAGATAGTGATTAATTAGCAATAAGCGACTATTTCATCTATAACGTAGTAAGAGCAGTAGTTCAAGCGCGAAAATATATAATTTACTGTACTAGGCAGTATGAAGGTGAATCATATGATACAGATCAAAACCGAGGAGTAGTATTCCTTTATCCACTTTTATCGTACATCTAAGACCAAGTAGCAGTTATCTAAGCAGATTAACAAGTTAATATTGCAATTATATAAAAAAGAAACCGAGCGTGGTGCAGAGGTGTTAATATAAGCCATCAAGTAGTTCAACAGCTCATTCAATAAATAAGTTAAAATCTCTGACAATAATGAATTATTCGAATTAGTGTTAAATTTAACCTACAGATCCGAATCTTTTCCGTTTAAAATCCAAATTCAGAAATTCGGTGTCCAAACTGAGGAAGGAATTAAATTATCCAAAGAGGAGTGGAAAAGATTTGTTCTGATAGATATGTTCTAGCTTAAACGTCGGAAGTTCGCAATTATCGAAAATAACGTGAAGTGGATTCCAAATGTGTCAAACATTGAGTTAAAAGTTGAACCGGGACGAATTACTGTTGAAAACGAAACTAAATTTAACAAAAAGCTATAAAAATATGTTTAATACGAATACTATTGCAATAACAACGTTGTTAAAACAAGTTATAAAAACTATTTCAAATACAAAACGGGCGGAATGTACAAAATAATCGCATAAATATTCGACGATGACAAACTACTTGTAAAAGAGATATAATCGGACACAGTTTACGTTAAATAAAATAAAAACATCGAATTTGAGCAAGAAAACTCTGAATCAATTATCGAAGAAAGTTCGAGTGCAGAAGAAACACAATTGGACATAGAAATAATTTAAAAAGATAACTAGCCCTTCAACTACGCAGTAAATAAAGACACAAGCTCATCGGATTTAATTGTACAAGTTAAATCAAATATATCATCCTCTGAAAACCTCTCATTTGCACTAGTAGGTTATTAAAAACTCAAAACAATGCAAAAAGGAACTTTTGTAGTGCTAAATAACAAATTAGAATTCTAATACGAAGAAGACAATGCCATTTATTATATAAAAGTATAAATTTTGGAATAATACGCCGGGTTAGTTCTTTATTTGCAAGCTAAATCCGATTATTGCTGCAGAGTATTGCCCATTTCGAATCAGATCCCATTATAATCAATAGAGTCATTAAGTTGCTCAGTTATCCAGTAAAACTTGCCTGTAAAAGTAAATTTGAGTTTTTAAAATTAATAATTGTGTTTACAAAAAGATACAGAACAAGAAATATTTAATTTTGAAGATATTTATTTGATTTAAGTTTCTGACTATCATTTCAAGTCATTATATTTGGATTTCACATCAGCCTATTAAATATATGAGTAAGCTTTTGTTCGTTAGTGGCCAGTAACAAGAGAGCTGTAAAACAGTTTCATTCTCGTTTCAACTTCAAAATAGTTGATATTTTAAGCAGAGTTAAATTAATTCAATTAGTTATTCCGTTCTTAAATAACTTAGCAGCTATCAATTCCGTGTAAATTATCACCCACTAAATACATTTCCCCTCCCTTAACACCAAATATAATCACATCGCCAATTGACCTCGAGGACATGACCACTGAGGAGCAATACACTTTTAAAATATCTAACGCTGTTAAAAATACGTTCGTATCCCCATTAATCATAATATTGGGTCCGCAAAACAAAATTCACGAGATAATTCAATCAAACGATTAATTCACAATAAATGATCATTTAGCAGGTTGTAAGTGCGTTATTCTGAGCGAAAGCTGCGAGAAAGTTCTCACCAGTTCTTTTGTGCTGTTAAAAGACGCTGAACAAGAGGAAACTCTTCTTCAAGTGGCCGACAATTAAAAATTCAAGTTCGAAACGGAGCACAATTTTATTATTCAAGGGGACGAGGGACAGATTTAAATAACTGGATAAAATGGTTTATAAATAGTAGTACCGGATGAAAAGCTGAAAATAAATGGATTCAGAGGTACAGTGTTTGTGCAGAATGAGGACGAACCAGTTTGCGTACGCTTTAAAAGTTAGGATGTGACAGACGGATATATTTTAGTTGGACAAAGAGCGAAATATAATTTCTACGAATGAATTAAATTTTTAAAATAAAATTAATCAAAAAACAATTATTATTTTTATTTGACTAAAATGATATAAAATGCTGTGTAATTTTTTGGTTTAAAGTTATGTTATTATTATGTAATTATTTACTATATTTGTATAAGCTTCTAAACAAGGAGAAGTTACACTAGCGTGTTATACTTAGAGATAATATACCAGTTGTAATTTTAAATATTTTTTCTTTTGTTTTTTCAACTGAAGTGGTTCAATATTATACATGAAATATAATAATTATAATTAAATTTTCAGAATTCACACCATTTCCTTTCCTTGTTAGTAATGGTATGTCTCACTGATATAAAGGCTGAAATCTAACACCTTAGACTCGTGGTCCAAGACTTCATATGAAACGCCTCAATGCCCCACATCACTGGATGCTCCACAAGATGGGTGGTATTTATGCCCCAAGACCATCTGAAGGTCCACACAAGATAGCTGAGTGCCTCCCATTGACCCTCATCGTCCGCAACCGCCTCCACTTAGCTCGCGACATGCGTGAAGCTGGTATGGTCATCCGCTAAAAGAACATTGCCGTTGACGGTAAGCCAAGAATGGACGAAGGTTATCCAGCTGGTTTCATGGACGTTCTCACCGTTGCCAAGACCAACAAGAACTATCGTATCATGTATGACACCAAGGGCCGTTTCCAACTCCTCCCAATCAAGGCTGAGGAAGCTCAATACAAGCTCTTGAAGATCAATGCCATCACCACCGGTGAAAAGGGTATCTTCTATGGTCACACTCACGACGGCCGTAACATCCGGTTCCTCGACGTCTCCATCCAAACCTCTGATACCATCAAGTTCAACCTCAAGACTGGTGAAGTTTCCGAAGTTGCCAAGTTCGAAACCAACGCTCTTGCCCAAGTCACCGCCGGTAAGAACTGCGGTCGTATCGGTAAGATCGCCGCTGTCACCAAGTATGACGGTTCCCACACCATGGTTCAACTCGTTGACTCTGAAGGCCAAAAGTTCATCACCCGCCAAGACAACGTTTTCGTCCTCGGTAAGGAAAAGTCCCTCGTCACCATCCCATCCTCCAACGGCGTCCGTGCTAACATCACCAAGAACAGAGAACTCCGTCTCAAGTCTCTTGAAAAGCAACACAAGCAAGAATGACTTCTGTGATGTAGAATTTTAATACATTTTAATTCATATAATATTTTATTTTTAGAATTGACGCTAGTATATCTTTTGTAATCATTGACAACAATATTAAAGTACAACAATATTAAAGTATACTTGGGACAAATTATATGTCTCAAAAATGCAGAAAATATAATATCATAACAAATTAAGTATAATATAATAAATATTTCCACATCACATCAAAATGCAATCACCAACAGAGCGTTTATAATCATAAAATGATGTAAACGATGAAAAATTGTATATACAATCATTAATACAGAATATCCCGATTAATTCGCTTCCTCATATTTATAATATCTATCCTGAGTATAAATAGGATATTTGTAGTGTAATTTCTAAGATTACTTTTTTTGGAAATATAGAAGGAATTGAACAAATCGAATAAATAGATCAATCTATTGCAAAATATAAAAGTATTTAAGAAATTGATGTTTGTAAATTATAGGAATAGAAAATCACTAATGAAATGATAATATAGATCGTTAGTTTCTTCGAAAAACTAGAATACATAACAATTCCATATGCATAAGATTAACAGTATTTTTTAACAAGGGTTCTAAAACGTGAAAATAGTGAATACAATAATTTGCCTATCAAGCGATTACAAATAGTTGCAAATACCAACTAACTGGATTAAAATAATGGGAAAATATATACTTTATTGTCATACTGTAAATAACTTGCTCAATTAGTAACATAAAAAATATAATTTATAGATGAAGTGGATGAACATACCGATTAAGACTATTTTTCAAAACAATCTAGTATTAAATCTCTAGTAACTTAAATATTCACTAAAATAAAAAATGTTTCAACACTTTCATTAAACTATTTTTCAAATTTATCGTATTTGATTATATAAACCGATAAAGATTTGAATGATATGGTACTTAATCACGATAATATAACCACTATTAAAGTAGAATCTTTATAAGGAATAAAATAATGTTTTCAAATTAACTGTCCTAAACTAAAAAGAATAGTACTGTACTAAAACGATCAAAACGCTATAATTTGTAATAATATTGTGACTAATCAGTTACTCGATTTTCACTAACTAGTAGAAGCTCAACTTAATATTGAGTAGTAATGTAAATTTACAACGCAATAAAACAATTCAATAACAAATTTGAAACTTGTATACATTTAAAATTAATAGAATTCACCAAAAAAGATTACCCAAGAAATATTCGAGATTTTAGTAATTAAATTTATGAATTTACAACATCTAACAATAAAATAAGTTCCATTTTAAATAAATGATTAACATTTACTTTACTTATTACTAGAAAAACCAAAATTATTATCACTAACGTGTACTTGCGTTTAAAATGCATTTAGTAAGAAATTCAAATATCAAATCAATATTTTTGGAAAGAAATACAAAGATTTGGAACTTAATTTGAAAAACCTATATTTAAGAGATGTTTATATAACAGATTAGTTAATGCACTCTTTATTTATTTTGGGAGCTAATTATCAACTTGAAACTGTATGGTTTGAAGGATTAAATTTAATAACTGATAGTTCAATATTTTTGTTATTAACTTCAACAGAAATACGTGTTAAAACATCTTATCAACGTGTATAATTATAACCATTTGGATCAGTATTTCATTGTAGGAATATAACTCAACTTAGTAATGATTTTGATAATATTAGATCAGCTGTTTGGGAACCGACAATTTAAATAGATTAAAAAATTTCAGATTCAGTTATTTTAACTGATTCTAACTAGCAAGACTTCAGTTGTTATGTTCATGATGGCATTGATGATGAACGTAATTATTATAAAATATCAAAACTTTCTGTGTTAAAATGTAATAATATAACCACAAGAATATTTTATGCGATTTAATTTGGTTCGTTTTAGTTGAAATTTTTATAGACTGATTTATTGTTAGCAAAACAAAATGTTTTGAAAATTAAGTAGAATAGAGACATAGTCATAGCCATGAGATACTAAGGTAGTGGAGACTTTTTGATAAATAATTAGTGGGATGAATACTATTACACATAATACAGTTAGATAATATAATTTTAGGATATAAAATGAAAAACTAACTTAAAGTGATTATATATTTTTTGAATAATTCACAATGATTAACATTAACTTTTCTTTAGTACTTATTTCCATTCCTTATTCAGAAGAGGGTAAAATTATTCTTTTATCTGACAGTTGTGTTTTGAGGCTTAAATCATGAAAGTAACAACATTTTTCATAATATCCCATTAATGCTCTTAAGAAACTAATTATTTTAGTGATTTGGTCACATATATCAAGTCATCTATTCTTTTCTAGGTTTATGAAGCAACTTACATAATAGCTCCGTCTTCGCGTTGAATATAGTTATATAATGTAATATTTACACCTAGATAACTTTAGGCTTATTCATAGAGTAGTACAGTTTGTAGGAAATCTTCGCTGTATATGACGTGTTAGTCGTTTTGTAGCATGTTGAATATTTTGAGGTAGAGACTTCTTTTGATGAGTTTTCCGTGTGCGGAGAAGCCCATTCCTGTTTTGGTGATGAGTGGCAGGATATTTGGTTTCTTTACAACGCTATATTTTTGTGGGTCTGCCCAAGTGAATTGGTTTCGTTCGTATCCTCCATTTTCGGTTATTTCGAGGATGGTTTCTCTGAAGTGGATAATATCGATATCTTTATTCTTTTTGAGTTGTTCGCTTAGTTTTTCAATGGTGTGTTTGTTAATCAAGTCGTCAGCGTCTAGATTCAAAATGTATTCTCCGGTCGCGTGCTCAACTCCAATTTGTCTCGCTTTCAGCAGTCCTTTGTTTTGTTCGTTTCTAATCATCTTCATTTTTATTTAATTCTATTTATTTTGTTTGTTGTCATTTTCTCGTTATCCATAACTATCTTTTTGATTCGATTCGTTATTTGAGTCCGGATTACCATTTGAGGCGTTTAAATCATTTGGGCCGTGTATCAGTTTTAATTGGTCGTTCAGAATTTATATTGAACCGTCGGTTGAGAAGTCGTCAACGCAAACGAGTTCAAAGAGGGAATTTGTTTGCGCGAAAACGGAATTCAAAGTGTTTTGGAGGTATTTTTTCTTGTTGTAAACTGGAATTATTATTGAAATTAACGGCTGAGAATTGAGTGAAAGTAATAAGAGCAGTATTTGGAGCGGAAATGTGAAGTTTTGCGTTAAATGTAATTATAAAAATTATTTTGGATGCGAAAAATGACGATAAAGTGAGATCCAATCCTACAGAATTTGAAGTGCTATCTTGTTAATTTTATGTACTATGTATTTTTATACATTGGAACATGGACGAATTGGAAGAAAATATTCTACTTTAGTTATTGATTACTCAGTACTTAAGTTTAGAGGATAGGAGTATTTGAAAGAGGAAACTAGTATACTTTACTATTTTTTATTTTAGAAAACACAAAACGTATCGACTCAGACGACACTAATGAAACAAATATACAGCAGATTGCATCATTCAATTCAAGCAAATGCGATATATCCTTTGTGGTTGTATCCGAATATTTAAATAAGTAAATTAAGATGTTATTCGATGATTTACAGTAATTGACCACCACTCCAATGTCTGACGTCTGGTTTACAGCATGTATTAAGAACGATGTTCCAAGACTCATCGAATTATCTAAGAGCTTTAAAAATGCAAGAGATAAACGACCATCAGATCCAGCAAAATAAATATTTTAAGGATTCACCACATTACATTATGCGTGCTATTTCAATTGTGCACCATCTGTGCAATATCTTTTGAATTTGGAAGCTGATGATCTAACAAATAGTGCGCATTAAATATAAGCACCTGGATTTTCAAAATTTTCGAAATGCAAATTACATTCGAATTCAAGCTGTTTACAAATCGCTTTATTAAGAGCATCAGCTTAGTCTATAAACTGTATTTTACAATACATAGATTCTCATGATACTAAAATTGTAGGTAATATTGATGATTCTGGATTCAACAACCTTGTTACCGCATCTATGTGTCATGGAACAATAGTAAAAAGTGTATTTTTCAACAAAAAGCTATTATAAACAGAGCTTTCTTAAATTAGAACGGGAAATTTCACACCAGTAATGAATGCAGCATATTATGGAAGACCATTAGTTGCTGCTATATTTGTAAAGCTATCTTAACAAAAGGAGTTTTAAGAATATATCTTTAAATAGCTCTTAACAAGGGACGAATAAAAGTTAACTTGCATTGAGATTTGCTAATCAGAAATAGATTATGTAAAATACGGAACTTCACTCGCATATAAGAAATAAGTTATTCAATAATATAGAAAACTAATGAGACGTGCATTTACATGGGCTGAATCAAAAGGGTACAAAGTTGACGACTTTCTCAAAAAAGAATCAGTAGAAGAAATTATAAAAGGTGGAAAAGATTTGGATGATTATCAATAACAACTTATTATTGCTAAAGCAATAATCGCAGGACTTAGCGTCGCATGTGTTGGTTTAACTGGCGTTGTAATAAAATTAACCACTGAGTGATCAACAAGTATAGTTATACATATTTTAACTATTTTTCGTGTTTTTATAAACATATTGCTTTTAAATATATCCCACTCACTTAACTTTCGTTTATACTAGTTCGGTCTTCTGTACAGGAACTGTAAGTCCACACTAATGATCATTAGTTTTAGATACACCTATGTACGTTAGGCGCACCCCAGCAATCAAGGCAACCAACGACTCAGGTACAAACATCCAGGAGCGTAACGCGGCTGCTTCGTGCAAGCCGATCTGTACGGGAATCCACCTGCGTCGTACCATCTGCGTTTCTAAGGAAGCAATGGAGCGGTTACCGCTTTCAAATCCTGAAGGCTCCTCGATGGCATGCCCTTGGCCATACCGATCCTTGACAGCAGCTCAGCATCCTTGACGGTTCAGTACTTTACCTTTATATGTAGTATATTATGTGTTCAATTCGATTTATTTTCTTCATTTATTTTCACATAAAATTAAATATTATAGCATTTCCAATAAAATATTATAACATTTCCGCTCCCAATCAGTAATCATGAAACAAAATCATGTAATCAGAAGTTAAGAAGACTTGTTGAAACACTTTGGCTCCTCCTAAAAACTGGAAATATGTGATTTGCAGCAAATGGAGAATCTTTTGGGTTTGAATGTTCAACCAGAAGTTTGGGAAGATGCTTCAAATAAGAATTTGCTTTCCTTTAGTTAAGAATTCGTATAAAAAACTACAAAATTTACATTGAATTGTAGAAAGATAGAACATTTCTATCTAATTTCTTTCCTCGCTAACCTAACTGAACTAGACCTCTCAAATAATAATATATCTAACATTTCTAGCATTTCCAAGCTCAAAAACCTGAGGACACTCAATTTAAATAGTAATAGTATCGAAGATATTTCAGCACTTTAATATCTTCTTTATTTAACTCACTTAAGTTTATTTTAAAATAAATTAACTTCCTACACACTAGTTTTACCGAATTTATTGAAATTAAAACTTGGTTATAACAAACTACAAGATAAATCTGGGTTATAACATTCTCCAAAATTACAGAGATTACATTTGAATAAAACAGAAACCACAGATCTACGAGCTATTCCTCCTCAGCTATTCGGTTTGAAAGTATTATAATTATCATCGAACAATATTACGGAAATGTCATATCTTTCTAACTTCGTAGATTTGTAAATATTACATTTAAGTGAGAATAAATAGCTTTAAAATATCGGGCCTCTTAAATTCTGCACTTAATTAACAGAATTAAGTATTTATTAAACAAATGTTTCTGACATTTGGCCTCTTCAATTTATGAAAAATCTAAAAACATTAAACATGGCTCATACGAAAGTTGTTGATTTGCATCCATTGTAGTACTTATATAAACTAGACTTAATTTATTCACAAAATGTGTGCATAATTGATGTTTCTCCTTTGTCTAAGTTAACATAATTAAAAAACTTGACTTTAACTAAAAACAAAATTACTAATGCAGATACACTTAAGCACCACAAGAATTTTTCAGAATATGACTTCTCACATCAAGAAGTTCCAACACCAGACGAGCTCAAGTTCTAAAGTAAAATACTCTCGGTTCACAGTTCTCACAAGCAAATAAGAAAAATCTAAGCTGAGAACAGAGTCTCAAAGTTCCGAGAGTCAATGAATCGCCAGAAAGAATATATCAACTTAAAAATGAACGAACAGATCCGTGCTGTGAATTAAAAGATTGAAATATGGGCGCAGTTCATTCAGAACTCCAACGCTGATCAATGAAATAAATTTATTTAATCTACTACTAGTATGTACTCTACGAGAACCACACCTCGAATTATGACTATACGTTACTAACTATTATACTTACACATATTATTTAGTTGCTCAATAGATTATAATATCATTAAGTTAATTTGTAGTTACTTGAAATTCCTTAAATTAATATTAAATTTGTTAAATTAATTTTAACATATTATTTGATTCTAACACCACTCCGAAGTAATGTAATTGTTTGAATGCATTGGAGAAGTAGATTTTTCTAGGGTAAATGATTATCATATTGTTCATGCAGCTATTTATCATAGTCAGATGATGAAATGTAGAGTATACTGTTAAAACGCCAAGCTGACTAAATACGCTTGAAACAATAAAAAGCTCACTTCAAGATCGTAATGTACAGATTCAATTAAAGAATGCTTTAAATTGAGAAATAAAGAATTTGGCCTAACGCTGATAATTTCAAACTTATAAACACTGTTTATCATAAGAATTTAAAAGAACTTTTTCTGAACTCAAATAGAATAACTAATTTTGCATCTTTATTATTATTAGAGCATCATTCTAACTTTTATAAGTTTGAATTCAGCGATTAATATGAACCTACTACAGTTATGGGAGGTGGAATTGCTTTTTCTTGTTTACTATGTGAGTAATTATATATTAAAATATTTTGCCACTTCTAATGCGGATGACAAATTCCAATAAATAATCTCAAGTTGGAGATTATTCATGAACTACTCATTAACACAAGAGGGCCAAAAATATGATTTCGATCGTATTAGACCATAATCGACTATTCAAAGTCGGTATTTAATATTCCAAAAAGGAAAAATAGAAATTACCACATGCAATAAAAGGACGGCAATGACAAAAATAAACGCGGTAGAAGATGTTTAGGGAAGGTCAACTAATTCACTTAACAAACTTAGGCAGTTCTGAAGCGTTTGTATTCTCTTCATTTCTGGGTCCAACGGATGAATTCATAAAATATTGTACCAATCTGAACTAGTTATATCACTTGTTTAAGATGTCCCTATGTAATTTCTACGTTTTAGTCAACAAAACTAATTTATGAAAGATTTTATCTCGAAAATATATGGTAGTTAAGCCTGATTGAGAAAAGAATAAGAGGATCCAATGATTGGTATATGGACGCAATATGTAATTTATAACTAGTAGCGCAAGCACTGGACCTGCAGAGGACCTCGGTGTTCATCTTCAACTGGGTCAATCTGAACGATTTTAGGTATTTCTTAATCACGAAAACAATGGAGGACTTTTTCTTTCAATCTCAACCGGGAGCTCAAGATGAAGTATTGGTACTTCGCTTAATTAGAATTATAATTCAGGTAGTTACAGTCGCTTTCATTCTCAATATTCAAATAATGAATGCATTTTTGTTTCTTGAAGAATGGAATCAAGTGGGTTAGTCGGGCCCAGCATTAAATAATATATTGATGCTACTCTAAAACAACAGTTATTTTACTTATGATCTTCCACTTCCATTTCATAATGAGAAATCAATTTTCTTGATTGTTAAATTATACAACGTTAGGTAAAGTTGAAACTTATTATTGAAGTATATACAGAGTTATATACGTTAATTATTGTAGCACAGCTATCCAAGGCTCAACCAGGCCTTGATGTGATTGAAGCACTTTACAAATCAATAGTAAATAGAGTTAATGAGTGTATTGATGAGGAGGGAGAACACACTCATTATTGAGCCGGGCAGTGATATAAGTAAGATTCAAATAATAAACTTCATTCTTCTTCCTAATTCAAAAAAGCATTTCGAGGGCCCACCACTGTATTAATGAATTTAAAATATATATATATATAATATATTTAATATAATATATTTAAAGATATAGAGAATAGATTCATCTACGGTTCTCCTTCAAGATATAAGTCACTAGCGGAAACAGATAAATGCCAGAGTTAATCCTATGAAGGAGCAGATATCGTAATGTCTATTGAATTTAAATAATAATCACCTGCAGTTTTCCAGAAATATAGTTTCCTTCTTTAAATAACTAGCTGGAGAGTCGTGTTAGTGAGTTTATTCATAAATTAACTAAATAAATAGCGTTTCTAGGCGACATTATATTATCTTTACTATTGAATGTGCAAGTATTCGTATGGTAGCTTAGCACTTTGAATCTGGGATTTTACCACCGATTTGGCCGAGTCAGGTTGGATGCGGCGAGGAACGAGAAGCGCAACCGAATGAACCCATCATCGATCACACTAAACAAAGCTGGTATTCCATCAGTGCCTCTTCAGCTCTAACGTCTAACACCGAGCATAATCTAAGTTTAATAATATATTATAATATGTTATTTTTAGATTAACTATACCTCCGAACGCCGAGCCTAATCATTCTATTGCTTTTCAATATATACTTTCATAATAATAAAAACAAATATGAAAATAATATTTATTCATTCATTCTATTGTTTAAACTTAGTTAGCTTAGCAAATAGCAAAATTCATAAGAGTACATTAAATTTTTGAGTATTAACGATTTAGAAAGTCCATTTAATCTTCTAGTTAGTTTAATTGTAACTAACTAATTAATAATAGACTCATCAATTCAGTTGTTGTATACTGACATTATGTTTAAATATTATAAACAATACTGTTAGATGAAGGAGGCGAGGCCAAAATTTGTGGTATGCTTCTATTTTTGAGTAGTTTCATTATGGTGTGGAAAATAAACAAATTTATTGATTAAAGTATCGTTTAATAATAATTTACGTAAATTGTAAAAGAATTTGTTTAATTAGGTTTTCCGGAGTGATTACTAACCATTCTAACTTGCTTATGTATGGAGTAAATATTTCTTCGACTGTGAAAAATAAGCCTTTAATAGGAGATATTTATTACTAGAAACGAGATAGCTACTCACCTTTAGGCAATAATGAAGTCCATTAGGTTCTTCAGTAATTACGACTCAATAACATTACTATTATTCGACAGATTCTGTGCATTGATGAGGTATTGAATGCGGACGATACTCTTAGACTAGATTATTTGCAGTAGTTTGCTGATTTCAGTCAATTGTTGTTTGACTATGGATTTAAAGTTATTCTCGATTTTCACCAAGATATATTTTCGAGGTAGTTAGGCGGGTGTGGTCTACCTCGTAAGTATATTCCGATTCACCATAGAAATATTATTTTGAAACTTCGAAATGAAGGTAAATTCTGGGGTTCGTCACCATTATATTCAACCATTTAGTCTGAATGTTGGGCTAATTTTTATACTAACTGTCAGTATATGTACAAAAATGATCTTTTAAGAATTATTACACAATTAAAAGCTTCACTAAAGAGTTTTTCTTTCTACAATTATATTGATTTGATAAACGAACCAGGTTGCTCACCAGTTAAATACTCAAAGTTTATTTTTGAGCACAATATTTAGTAAAGAACTTAATTAAGTTAGCTGTATTCGATGTTAATCACTGAATTAGAGCCTGAAATTTCATATTTTGACACAAAATTCATAATTGAACCGTTCAACTATGACGTTTCACAAGTAGCTTTGAAATATATTGGTTTAGACGAACTAGAGATCACGGTAGAGCAAAGAAACCGAGTAGTTTATGGGGCTCATGTATATCAGCCAACATGCACATCAAATCTCAAAGCAATTCTTCTCAATCACCTGAAAGAACAAAAGAAATAAGGAATTTGTGATATTATCATTGGGGAATTCGGAGATTTAACTTAGGGGAAAACTCCTGTTAAGTTCAAATTATAACTGAAACTATTTAAGTAATTAGACCTAACACAAATCGTATGGGAATGCGATCCAAACTACAACACTGAAACATGCACATATGTTCAAGATCGTTATCCATGGAACCATGAAGATATGAGCATCATGAGAGGTTTAGAAACAACAAAGCTTGGTAATTTGTATTTCTAAACAGTAAAATCCAAACACGTTAAAATTCTCAAATCGTTTTATGAAGACATATAAAATACGTATATTCGTTCTATTGAGTGGATGGGAGTATAAATTAAATTTAACTATTGCTTTAAAGCTATTCAGGCGAATAATGTTGATATTCGAATATTTGCACTGAAAAACAGTATTTGGATTTTATTTGAGAACGGTTATTGCTATTCATCGTCTCCAGTGCTCGGTTTTGATTGTCACAAGTTATTTTATTGCCTTGGTGGGGTGGAAATCAAGTGATATTTTATTTCGTGTATTTATATCTCTTTAAATGGCATTTTTCACTCCTCAAACGCAGTAGGCATTTAAAGAGGACGCAATTGCGCAGTTGGTTGATTTGAAAGGTCAAATTATGGAGTTAGAACAGTCTATTCGCAACGTATCCCCGGCTTTGCACCACGACACAATCATTCTTAAACCAATTGGGAACATACCTCTAATTCCTTAGTTAGTTGTGTCCCCCTTGATAATCGCACCGCTCAACTAGGAGTACCTAGCCGAGTTCTCGTAGTAACAGTTACTTGAGCGTTTAAATAATTAAAAACTTCATTTGCAAACGCTGTTTAACGAACTGAAGAACTTCTTCTTCCCGCCCGTTTTCTTCGAGAAGGACCAAATGGACGAAATTGACGCTCAAATTCAAGCAAAAGTGGTCGAGAAAACGAACATTTACTAATTCGTGAGAACGGAAAACTAGAAGGAGAAAAATGTTCCAAAATACTTCGACCCGATCCAAAGGAGAGTTTCAAAGTTCGGGCTCACGAGGGGAGAGTGAAAGATATTTTTAATGTTTAAGGATATTTTGATAAATCACAAAGGTATATTTGTACAAAATTTCAAAAATGTGTTTTTTGGGTTTTTTGGAGATAAAGCTTAAATAACTAAAATCGATTTTCAGAAAAATGGAACCCTCTTATATGCGGATTTCAAATAATTTATTTATAATAATTCACTATTTATAGGTGAAACTAGGGGTGGTTTTTTTACGCGATTTTTCTTCTGTACGTGGAGTACGAATCACGTACAACAAAGTTAAAAAAGTGCTTTTCGTAGTAAAGTGCTTTTCGTACGCAAATATTATATTTGTACGCAAATATAGAACGATTAGGCTCGGCGTCCGACGTTAGAGCTGAAGAGGCATTGCTGAAATACCAGCTTTGTTTAGTGTGGTCGATGATGGGTTCATTTGATCGCGCTTCTCGTTCCTCGCCGCATCCAACCTGAGATGCGGCTCGGCCAAATCGGTTGCGGAAGGTAAAATCCCCCGGTTCAAAGTGCTGAGCTGGCATCATCAAGGATCGGTATGGCTAAGGGCATGCCATCAACGAGCCTTCAGGATTGGAAAGCGGCAACCGCTCCATTGCTTCCTTAGAAACGCAGATGGTACGACGCAGGTGGATTCCCGTATAGATCGGCTTGCACGAAGCAGCCGCGTTACGCCCCTGGATGCTTGTACCTGAGTCGTTGGTTGCTTTGGCTGCGGAGGTGCGCCTAACGTACATAGGTGTATCTAAAACTAATGATCATTCGCGTGGACTTACAGTTCCTGTACAGAAGACCGAACTAGTATAAACGAAAGTTAAGTGAGTGGGATATATATTTGTACGCAAAATGAGCATTTTATTTAGATATTTTAAGATATTCATGAGATTTCAATTAATAAATTGAAAAATTGATTATTTAATGATAATATATACGAATATTTTTATAATTCCCACTTCAAATGTAATGTATTCAAAATATTTCTAATAACAAGATTGAAGTCTGAAAAATACAATTTATTAGTATGTACTGCTAAAATACATCACTAATTCAGCTTTACGAATTTATTTATAACATTTTTCTTGATAAAATATATATATAAAATAATAATTGTAATTTAGGCTATTATCACTATAAAAATAATCATACATATTATGTGCTACCATAAACTAATATAATGCTAAATACAATGTATTAATGAATATATTTCATATTATTCCAAAAATTCAATTATTAACTGATTTAACACCTTTTACAACACAAGAAGAATAGTTACGATATTTACACTGATATATTAGAATAATAGTAACTATATACACATAATATTAATATTTCACTCCAATATATAGGTTAACTAAATTTAAAGTAGTTTCAAGTAATATTATTAAATGACTTATATTTAAGGAATATTTAGTTATATTAACTGTTTAAATAGCATTATATAATAAAGTTGAATGAAATTTATAAATAAATTAAATATTTCTTACGCAATTTCATTTTTGTACGTAACGTACAATGTACGCGAGCGTACAACTTACGCAGACTTTTCGTACGCAATATTTTTTGGGTACGCAAATGCGTACGAAAAACCACCCCTAGGTGAAACTAGCTTAACTTAATTTTTTTAATGTTCATGTGATTATAATTATTGAGTGGATGTTTTTGAGATGTACCAATAGAATGAGCAGATATATAGAAAAACTCCAGAACTTGCAAACTTTCTGTGCCTAATATTAAACCTACCTAAAATTAAGAATTACGATTAAATATATATATAATATAAGAAACTGAGAAGCGAGCGTTCTTAGTACATTTGTTATAACTAGTAGGGATAACGCTTAATAAAGACTGGACGATATAAGTTTTTTGGTTTTATAAATAGTCGAAATTGTCCAGTTTTAACTTTCAGCTACAACTTAAGAATATATTAATTGACTAAGCCTAAAACTCACTATATAAATTATGAAGGTGAGAGTATATAATAATGATAAGAGTTTGGACCACACCTCCACGTCTTCTTTGTATTTAATGCATTTTATACAACTTACGAATATTTCACTTAGATTATAATAATATCTGAACACGACATATTTTTAGAATATATTAGTAATAACTATTTATATATTGTTCCTTTCAACAAGGACCTTAAGGGGATTATTCATAATAATGATGTTACACATTTATTTTATGTAAAATATAAAAGATGAATCAATAACTAGCTCATGCTACGTAACATAATATTACAAGTTATATTATATAGTGAATAATAGAATATAATCTAATGAGCTAATAATCTAATGAGGAAATTGTATCAACTGTGTAAATTATTAATATTTAAACAAATGTAAATGGTTGACAAAAAGAAAATACTTAGTTATTACATTAATTAAATTTATAATTAATTATTGGTTACACTCCAAATTGTTGATTGGTTGAGATATTGAAATTATGATATCATACATGAGTACATTGCGAACATTCAATACCATTATATAATTGTAATTATTATAGATCATGTATTCATAATATATTAAAATAATTTTAATTTAACTTCTTGGCTAATAATTTTGAATATACCAATACATAACGTATGACACTGACGTGTTTGGAGTGAAATTATATATTATAATAAATTTATCTTCTACATAACTAGTAACATCATATATAAGTTACAACTTGTTAAAGTCATTATTCGAACAGATAATCTATCCAATATATGATTTCTTAAATATATAAATTACGTGCAGTGGTGGAACTGTAAGTTATAGGGCAACATTGTCTGTTACTACATTAAGTTTTATTAGATTATTTTTGTCGAAACTGTTTTCTATATGTTAAATTTTTAATTATTATCAAATTCATAAATGTTCTAATTATTCATTTTATTTGAGAGTATTGATACCGTTTGGAGAAAATTGGGATTTTGTTTGTCTATTAACACTACTCTATTTAGTATATTATTTAACATGTGTAGCGAGAGTCGTTTGATAAGAAAAATATATTTCAATTAAATATTGATGTATTTATACGTTATTATAATATTTTCATAAATATCAATCCAAAATATTGATCCACTTCGTTTCTTTTTAGTATGAATGACTTTATTCATAATTAAAACTGAGTCGCATTGTGTAAATCGCAACTCATCGCAGAACAACCAGTACAAATTCTTGTCATTGACGACTCTTTCGCTTCTCCGTGTTAGGCTTTCCTCAATTTACAGCACTACCACCAAAATCTGTTTCTAATTGCAGCTATCTGAATCTCCAAACTTCATTAATTATTGACTTTGAAGTTATCTGAGAAGTATATCGGAGATATAGTTGAGTCAACGCTTAACCAAAAAGTTCCAACGATTTTCGACATTTCCAGATAAACAGTGTAGTCCACATAATTTCGGGGATTAATAATCATCATGGTAGCAACTCATATCTCAACAATTGGCACAAAATTATCAAATGACTCACTTGATCAAAATTACAGATTGAATTTCGAGTCCACTGATAACTGAAGCCACCAGATTGAAGCAGCTGGACATTTATCTGTTGTCTTATCGCTTTTCGTTGCTTTTGAAGCTAGTTCGTAAAAGCAGACAGTTTTAGAAACTTTTGACGACCTTGATTCAACTCCTTCAACAAAGAGAGTGTCTCAAAGTAAGAATTTGTAACCGATTTTGATCTAGAAACAAAGTATCGATCTAGGAAAGAGTTATTAAGCTAGAATAACACAACAAACTTGACCTAAATTTGAGTCTTGTTCTCAATTTTCTAAACAAAGTTGAATAATAGGTTGCCAACATGTGGACTTCGTACTCTTTGGTCAAGATCACTTCTACGAAATTATGGTAAAGAATATCGTGGTTACAACATCTGACTAAACTTCTTGAAATACTTGAAAGTTCAAAACTTAGTAATGCCAGCCAAGGTGTCACTTAACTGCCAATGATCAAAGATATTAGTTGGTTTTAGTACATTTCGTCTTCGACTAATTGATGAAGAGACATTCAGGATTGATAATTCAAAAAGAGTACATTTTTAAGTCAGTTGTAATTTTTGAATCAACCAGAGCGATGGAGCTGACTTAACTAACAATATTTAGAGGAGTGAGTTTTATCATAAATTTATTTAAATTTTAATTCTTACGAATTCCATACCCAATACACATGTATTATTTACATCAACTTATTTGTGGTTTTATTACAATCATATATTTCTTTGATAGTATTATTATTGTAAGACCTGCCATGTCAAACATTTGTTGATTGAACAAGAATAGATACTCAGCAGAGGAAAGTGATCCCCCATCTTAATATACATTAAATTATTTTTATGAACATATTCATTTACTAATTGTTTTTCCGAATGGGTCTAACCCTGATTAAGGGTTGAGAAGGGGTAGAAAGTGAAGCTATGAGTTGGTGACATAGCAATTGAAGCTTTACGAAATCATGACACCCACAGCTGTTAATTTAGAAACAGCTAGTATGACGACTGCCTTTTGAACAACAGCAACAGTGATTAATTCTCTCAGATAACTCCAGATTCACTTCATAGTGAGAAGTTTATTTATATTATTATATTATTATATATATTACGTAATGAAATTTATCACCTCTTTCTATTTCAAAAGTTATGATTTTTACATAAATTCATTTAATAACTGTATAGATTGCATTTTTGCCTGTATAATAGTATTTAATATATAGTAATTACATTCCTCTCTTTAATCAGGATATCTAATTGAACACCTTTCTTGTGTATAGCGTTGAACATGCCCTTCTAGCCTTTGTGTGATTATGTAGCTTTAAATTTCTTAATATTTTCAATAATTATATAGACCTATTTTTTAAAAACAAAATCCTACCAATGACCCGCTCATAGTTCCTCTAAATATGAAATTTCTGGATTTATCCCATATAAAAGTGGAAAACAACTAGTTGTAATTTAAGTTATCTAATATTATTTAATATTTCCACCCCTATTCTATTACGTAAGATCAAGCTACGCGTATAACTTTCAACGTAGTTGTTATGGCAATCATTTAAACGAAATCACAACGTTTATACACTGGTTTAAAGACATTGGGAGAGTTTCGACATAAGAAAAAAACCCCTAGAAATGTCCAAAACTTGTTGTCATGGAACCAATTATGCCGATTAAAAGGAACCTTTTCTTGGCTAGATAATCTCTACAACGCATTTGTAAAAGGTTGGAAAATCTCAATGTGAATCTTGTCAGGAAGCATCATTGCTCCACTCAAACACATGGAGCTTCGTTAAACAGTCTTTCTTTCGTTAAGGAAGAGTGTCAACTTGTTAGAACAAGACCTGCAGATTTCAATCAATCTTGGTCCTTACTCGTTGCAGCAACGAGTCGTTGCTTGATAGTATTCTACTTCAAACAGCAACCAAAGCTTTGCCACCCGCCCGATCTCTATTTAACCAAAGATTTGGGAAATGCTATTGATTGAGAGCAAAATGGTCTCACCAAAGTAGATCAATTGCTTGAACTCTCGCTTGAGCTCACAATCGTAATCAATTTAATGAAATTAAACACAAAGATGTTTGTTTCATGATTAAAACAGTGCTATTTAGCTGAAATACAGTACTGGGACAAAAGGATTATAAACATTTTATAAAGATTGAAATTCATAATTTCATTTTATATTATAAATACTCCATATGCCCACGTACTATAATTATCTATATAATTCATTTTCCACTTCTAAACTTTGAATTATGGAACTATTTTCCATTATCCATGCATATCAATAAATAGGTTAATTTTAAATTTCCAAGTTTATAAATACCTAGAAGCATTATATCTCGAGTTAAGTCAGATTTCACCCAACTAAATCGATAAAACTGAAGATTTGCGATTATCAACTCTGAAGTGTGAATAGCTCACCTGCATTCAACAGAAATCCAAAAGTTAAAACATGATTCAAGAACATATTTCGTGTCAAAGTCGAGCTCTTATGTTTCAAAACTTATAAAAATGAATGGAAGTGAATTTTTATTCTACATATGGATCCTCTACCTTGGCGCGAGGCCTCAACTATATTGAGTATTATCATTAAGTACACCAAGATAGAGCGAATTCCACTGAAGAAAAAATCCAAAGTTATCTAGGTCTTCGTTTTTGTACTTGACCTAATGATAGGAACCAGAGAAGAACTGAATATCTGGTCCAAAGCTTAAATTAAGAAGTACTAGTTAAAAGTAATATAATGGTAGAAAATAAAGCATACCACTGCAAATTAAGAACTCAACCAAGGCGGGAGTTACAAAATGGAACAACATAAATTAATTTGGATAATTCCCTCTGTGGAATCTGGTCTTACTGCAGAATTCAAATATAATATGACTCTATATAAAATTATGGAAACAAGACCATAGTTGGCTACAAATTGAAATATATTCCACACCAGGTATGTGATCATTTTGTTGATTCAAGTTAAAACATCATTCACATACCAGACTCAATAATGACGGTTATGACTTCCCACCGTGTCCAGAATATAATGATTGAAAATGATCTTCACACATGAATTCTCTAGAATAGCTCAAGACCAATTGAGATCTAGTAGGTTCATGTTTGGATCCATCTGGTGAAAACAGATTGCTTATAGCACTAGCTAACATTTTTGAATGTTTTGACTTATGGTATATTTTATTCACTCACTCAGAGCACTGTTTAATACTCATTGAAATGGCACTTGTAAACGACTGGAAATGGATATGTGAAATAAAATATATTACAAGTACAATATAAGTAATAATATATAATAAAATAATTTTCACAACTCCACTATAAATATATTTTATAATTCTTTTGTCCCAATACTGTACCTACTATTTTCAGTTAAATCTCCATATTCTCAGTATGTTTGACTGTTACTGCACTAACTCGTGTCAAGTTCGTTCGGATTTCACAGCCCGGTTGCTAATTCATTGAATTATGAAGAAGTACTGAGTAGAACCACATTTTTGTAATAAAACTGTGTGTTGTTTCATTTCATCAATGAATCAGGTACCAGAATCCAAGCAGGACATCATTGGCAATGCTCAAGTATCACCAATTGGAAAATGGGCATATTCTATAGTTAATAAAATGAAATTTAACAGAAAATAGAATTTTGAGGTCAAACATCACTAATGAGCAGTAAGATAGTATTTCTTACTAAATTCATTCAAATCACACCTCCTTTGATGCACACTGTCACCAGTTGATGATTTAATGTTGACTTCAGAGACATGATTCTCTGAGTTCAGTAGTAAGTTAATGTTCACTGCTGTTTGAACTAGTTTGTTTCTTGGAAGGGTTTATTCTTGACCCCTCTAATGTAATAAATATATTAGATCCAGATATTACTCGGCACGTGTTCAAAGATTCGAAATAGTTTTCAAATAACATAATTTCAAATATTGTAGTCGAAGTAGACTTATGAAGGTCCAAGTCCAAGCAATATTGTATTAGGGCCTAGTCACAATAGTTACTTACAGCAGAGACTTGCGTTTATAATTGAAGCTGCAAAGTTTAATATGGTTAAAGCCTAATTTAATTTTGTCTAACTGATGTGAGGAAATGTGATTTATACGTTATTTCAAAATTATAAAGAAATTTACACATTAATTCTCGTTATTAATGCCAAAATTTGCATGTGCACCGCTCTGTTATTATCAACATCATCATATTTAGAATCAAACGCAGAGCTGAAATAGTCCTTCGCATTCTATTGGGCAATTAGAAAATACGCTAATTAAATTCGCATGCCTCTAGCTAAGCCAGGAGAAAAGTTATAAAATAATTTTGATATATTGAGGAAAATTGCGCCAGTTTCGGTGGTTTTTAGTGGTGGATATGGATGTAACAGCTTTAAATGATTTTAAATGCATGACTACATACTTATGAATACATAGTTAAAATCTTTTAGAAATAGTTCAAATCACACATCAAATTTTGTTCTGAGCTGAGAGGTGAAGAAATTAAAAAAGGTGGAAAAGATTTAGATGATTACCAATAACAACTTATTATTGCTAAAGCAATAATCGCAGGACTTAGCGTCGCATGTGTTGGTTTAACTGGCGTTGTAATAAAATTAACCACTAAGTGATCAACAAGTATAGTTATACATATTTTAACTATCTTTCGTGTTTTTATAAACATATTGCTTTTAAATGTATCCCACTCACTTAACTTTCGTTTATAGTAGTTCGGTCTTCTGTACAGGAACTGTAAGTCCACGCGAATGATCATTAGTTTTAGATACACCTATGTACGTTAGGCGCACCTCCGCAGCCAAAGCAACCAACGACTCAGGTACAAGCATCCAGGGGCGTAACGCGGCTGCTTCGTGCAAGCCTATCTATACGGGAATCCACCTGCGTCGTACCATCTGCGTTTCTAAGGAAGCAATAGAGCGGTTACCGCTTTCCAATTCTGAAGGCTCCTCGATAGCATGCCCTTAACCATAGTGATCCTTGACAGCAGCTCAGCCTCATTGACGGTTTAGTACTTTACCTTTATATGTAGAATATTATGTGTTCAATTCGATTTATTTTCTTCATTTATTTTCACATAAAATTAAATATTATAGCATTTCCAATAAAATATTATAACATTTCCGCTCCCAATCAGTAATCATGAAGCAAAATCATGTAATCCAAAGTTAAGAAGACTTGCTGAATCACTTTGACTCCTCCTAGAAACTAGAAATATGTGATATAAAGCAAATGGAGAATCTTTTGGGTTTGAATGTTCAACCAGAAGTTTGGGAAGATGCGTTAAATAAGAATTTGCTTTTCTTTTGTTAAGAATTCGTATAAAAAACTACAAAATTTACATTGGATTGTAGAGAGATAGAACATTTCTATCTGATTTCTTTCCTCACTAACCTAACTGAACTAAACCTCTCAAATAATAAAATATCTGACATTTCTAGCATTTCCAAGCTCAAAAGCCTGAGAACACTCGATTTAAATAGTAATAGTATCGAAGATATTTCAGCACTTTAATCTCTTCTTAATTTAACTCACTTACGTTTATATTATAATTAATTAACTTCCTACACACTAGCTTTACCGAATTTGTTAAGATTATCACTCGGTTATAACAAACTAGAAGACAAATCTGGGTTATAACATTCTCCAAAATTACAGAGTTTAGATTTGTATTAAACAGAAACCACAGATTTACTTACTATTCCTCCTCAGCTATTCGGTTTGAACGTATTAGAATTATCATCGAACTAAATTATGGAAATTTCATATCTTTCTAACTTCGTAGATTTGTAATATTTAGATTTAAGTTATAATTAATAGCTTTAAAATATCGAGCCTCTTAAATTCTGCACTTAATTGACAGAATTAAGTATCTTTACAACAAGTATTTCTGACATATGGCCTCTTCAATTTATGATAAATCTAAAAATATTAAACATGGCTGGTACGAAAGTTGTTGATTTGCATCCATTGTAGTACTTATATAAACTTGTAGAAATATATACATATTATGCGTGCATAATAGATGTTTCTCCTTTAGCAAAGTTAACTTTATTAAAACCCTTGAATTTTAAATCTAACAAAATTACTAATGCAGATACACTTTAACACCACAAGAATTTTTCAGAATATGACTTCTCACATCAAGAAGTTCCAACACCAGACGAGCTCAAGTTCTAAAGTAAAATACTCTCGGTTCACAGTTCTCACAAGCAAATAAGAAAAATCTAAGCTAAGAACAGAGTCTCAAAGTTACAATAGTCTATGACTCACCAGAAATAATATTTCTAATTATAAATTTATAAGCAGATCCAGGTTATGAACAAGAAGATTAAAATATGGGCGCAGTTCATTCAGAACTCCAACGCTGATCAATGAAATTTATTTATTTAATCTACTAGTATGTACTCTACGAGAACCACATCTCGAATAATGCCTATACGTTACTAACTATTATACTTACGCATATTATTTAGTTGCTCAATAGATTATAATATCATTAAGTTAATTTGTAGTTACTTGAAATTCCTTAAATTAATATTAAATTTGTTAAATTAATTTAAACATATTATTTGATTCTAACACCACTCCATAGTAATGTAATTGTTTGAATGCATTGGAGAAGTTTCTTTTAATAAGTTCGACTCTGACTCCCTAGAATCGAGAAATATATGCTCATATATGTCCACTATGTCAAAAGCATATAACCGATCCGAACCACGCAATCTTCTGCAGTAGTGGAGCAGGTTATGCTATTAAAAGGCATAACAAGGCGTAATATGACTTGTTGAACACTTACCTTCGAAATACAAGCCGCAACTATCCCCAACATATAATTAATACAGTAAAACAAGAAAGGAGAACAAAGGTGATCCTGGAGACCCACCAGACGAACATGCATTTGCTAAAACTATTCTACCATGAATAGAGAATACAAATCAAAACTTGAAACTCATGCTAAGAATTACAAAGTACCTTAAGACTAAATTTTACCACTAGTAATAAGCGACCACTTAACAATACATCAAGAATCACTAACACATATCAAAAAATTCATTAAAAACCCACAAAATCTTTTAAACCAAATCGGTAAATCAATACTAATAGCACACTCAAATCGAACACTATCTTACAATCAAAAAACATCAGTTTCAAATAGAAGATTAAATTTAAGATTAATATATGCCAACTATTAAAGAACAAAAAATTTAGAAAATGATATAAATAATTGACGTGCCCACGATTCTCCTTCAAAATACGAGTCAACAGCGGAAACAGATAAATGCCAGAGTTAATCCTATGAAGGAGCAGATATCCTAATGTTTATTGAATTTAAATAATAATCACCTGCAGTTTTCCAGAAATGTTGTTTCCATCTTTAAATAACTAGAAGCTGGTGAGTCGTGTTAGTGAGTTTATTCATCAATTAACTTGATAAATAAACTCAAAGTATATAATTTATAAAGCTAATTAATATTTGCAAATACATGTATGTCTGAATGACAGAAATTATACAAAATAGGGATGAATGAAAAAACAGATATTAGTTAAAATTCTTACTTCCTAAATGGATTTATCAAATATATCAAATATATCGTACTTTCACTCAAAACGTCTACTCGTACGTTTGTACAACTTCATTAGAGTCCAGATCGCGTATGCTATAAGTGATTCTGTTTCCATCGAACTAAACTTCCGTGCGCGTAAATTTCGAGTAGCTGTCAAGATGGTACTAGTACCCGTAGCTCTTCTCGTCCACTTCCACCAAGCCTCCGTGGAGCTCCTCCGTGATCCACACCCTTTCGCCCATTTTCTTCTCCGAGTGCACCTTGTCCAGCGCGCCCCCTCCCACTCCATTAACGAAATAAAAAAGATCATTCCTCTTAAAAGCTGTGAAAACGTGGCTGTGGCCGCTGAAAACGGCCCTGAGATTTAAATTTTAGTGCGTGTCAATGAACCTCTCCATTTAAACGGAGAGCGTTTTGTTCGACCCGTGCTCTCCGGTGGTGTACGTCGGTTAATGGGAGATGATGAAAACGTGCTCAGAATCAAGGGCCAGGTGTGCGTTATCTTTCAAGAAGTTGAAAGCGTCAACGTCCTGACCGTTTAAAGTGTAAATTACGAACACGCCAATGTTACGAATTTACTAAAAATAGTGAAGCGGGCGCTCAGTAACGTGAGCGAAGTTGTTGAAGTCATAATCGTGGTTACCGGTTGCGAATAGCATCGGCTTTGTTGGCCAATTTGCGAACCCGGTAACTAATTCGGATAAATCTCCGTCTTCGCAATTATCACCGTTATGGAGCATGAAATCGAACTCTATATTGTTCAAAAGAGAGGTGTACTTTGAATTATTGTGCGTGTCGGTCATAATCACAAATTTCTTAATTACTTCGGGTAAATAATAGGTTTATTATATATTGCTGCCTGGAAGGGAATAATTAAAGTTAGTAGAATTCACGAAGGTGCTGTGGTAATGAGATTTAGACGAATCGTTAGATGAGGGATAACCAACTTGTTAACTTTCAACCTTTTCGTTGGTGCACCAGTGAATACGCGTTCCTTGCTCGTGCATGAAAGCTATCGGTCCGTAACAGAAATCTGACTTTTTCGTAAGTTAAAGATGTGTTGATGGATTCACAAAATATAATGTTGCAAGCACACTTAACGGTACAGTAACACATAAAATTAAAATAGTCCATATGATCTTTCGATTCATGTTTTAACGAATATTCGGATTGCTTATTTGCTGACTTATTATTGTTTCCATAATCAAGTTAAAGTGAAAACATAAATTAGACGTATTTATTTTTACGTGAGTCTAATATGTATTAATGAGTTATTTTATCAGTTTGATATGCAGATTGATTGAAATATCAATCGAATTATTATATGATATACTGAAAAGTAATATACTGAAAAGTATATTATATTATATTTCTAATATCACTACATTACCACTGTCACAGCAAATCTTTTTGTCAATCAAATTATAAATGAGATACATATAGTCGAACCCACTAAGTTACATTCAAATCTTTTTGAGACCCATAATGTTACATTTCTCCATCGAATCTCCGAATTGTTACATCGATGAGCACAATGTTCAATTGCGGTTCACTAAGTTCAATCGCTGTTCGAATAGTTACATCGGAATTAGTTAGTATTACCATTCACCTACAACTTTTATTACAAATTTCCACCCTATTTAAACAAATGTTTGGTTTTTAAATATGAGTTCTAAAATATTGCATTTAAACATACTTTGATAATATAGAATGATGTTTCATTAGAGTTTACATAAATGATTATAAAATAAAATATTAACGCAAAATTCAATCCTTTAGTATATATTTATTATAAATCATATAAAATATTGAAAAATTACTTGTTTATTTAAATTTGTTTAAAAATCTTAAACAGCATTATGAAGTGAAAAAAATCTAGATAACTTATGCTAGTTATTGAGAATGCACGCCCTTTATAATTAAAAACCTCTTAATCCTGAAACTCTTAATTATGAAACTTCTCGAATTAAAAACGACCCTCTTAAATTAAAACCTCTTAAATTAAAAATCTCTAATATATGGAACTACCTAAACCTGAAACTCTAATAGGTGAAACTAGCTTAAATTAAAAACTCCAGAATTTGCAAACTACTGTATCAACTTTTTACCGTACTATTTATTACTATTATTTATTATAATTTAACAGTTTCACTTTCAATAACGAAAATAAAAATAAGTAAACGAGTGAGCCGATTATTTACTAAACGAAGAACTATCAGAATAAAACTGGTTCATTTATTTCTTTAATTGATTTTGGAACAATAAAGTTCAATTTACAATTGATTTTACCTGACTCTTTAAATATTTTTGCTTAAAGTCTATTCAAAGTACATCTGAACGTATGTTAATTTTTTCTTTTACTCCCTTAAATTTTCAAGTGTTATTTATAGAAGCTCGAATAATTGATGTATTTTAAAATTGTTTTACAGTTCCTAAAAATCTTCAGTCATGTTTTATTCCGATAATTTTTAAAAGCTATTAGAATTAAAACTATTTAGATTATTTTAAAGATTTTACAAGTGTTACGGCAGATTTTTTACAATTTATAAATTTATAAATTTTCAATTTATTAATCTTCGCAAATATGAAGTGGATACTACTATTATTAACAGAACTGTATTTTACAATACATAGATTCTCATGATACTAAAATTGAAGGTAATATTGATGATTCTGGATTCAACAACCTTGTTACCGCATCTATGTGTCATGGAACAATAGTAAAAAGTGTATTTTTCAACAAAAAGCTATTATAAGACAATCATTGTCACTATTGTGTGACACAATAACATATAAAATGACAATAAGAATTTTGTCACTTTTCCTTTAATTCTATTTTATAACATAACAACTTGGTGCGATTTGAAGTGTGAAGTAAAAAAAGTATACTTTTTCTTTTGTCCTATTATAAATCTGATATAAATAAATTTTATAAAATTCACTATATCAAAATTCAAATAGTACAAATTGGCCTTAATTTTAGACTGAACTGTCAACAAATACAATTTAGTAACTTGAAAGCGGCAACTTAACTGTACTAAATCAAAAGACTAATAAAGCGCACGTGAACAGGTATTGATCTCCTACTGGTAGTTGTATACTGATGAAACTGGTCAAAACTGAAGTTTTAATTGTATTTATATAAACGGTACGTTAAGTTATAATTCAAATCAATTGACGGATTATTATTAGGGACATACTGGATAACTCAAATAGCTTTTTAGAGTTAATATTATTATTTAGAAAATTCATGATACTAACAAAATGACATCTAAAATCTAATGTTCATAAATTTGAATTGAAATAGTTTGGATTATTTTCCTATTATATTGTTGAGTTAAGTGTAAATGTCTATCCACCATCACCATTCATAAATAAATGTGTTGCTGTGCAAACAGTCGTAATTTAGCTTACTCATTGTTACTAGCTTGGCACACTAGCTGTGAGGCGAAAATATAACCGTTTTAATACCTCTCAAGTACCCTAACTATTTTGTAATTTAAGTAAGATTTCTCAACTTCAAAGTTCATCTTGGACATAATGTTAGAATTTTGATTTTGACTCAATTAAGGAAGACTTAGATTTCATTTATATTTTGATATATAATTATTCCATGAGCCAATAAGATAACCTAATTATAATATTTAAGATATCTCATTAAACAAATCCAAAATAAATCTGACTTAGCGAAAAAATTTTATACTCTTGAAATAATAATAGCACAACGACACAGTTATGGCTTTCGAATTATTCAAATATAGTAACATGTTGGTAGAACTGGGTTAGTTTTGCACTCATTTGTTTTTAAATTATAAGAAAAAATTGCTATAACTTTACTAATCGAGAACGTGTGGTGATTCTATTGAACTAAATACTTTATTGTGTTTACAGAAGTAACTACCCCCAGTATTGGTGTGCTTGGCGTTTTTGATATTAAAATAAATTTTACAAAAACTTACTTATTTGTTGAACTTCTTGTAAATGACAGATGAATTCGAGTTTACTAGGAAGTGGACGTTATGATTGTTGGACCTGAGGTATTCTGTGATTTAATTATTTACCGTAGTTTCGATTATTTGTTTTCAAAATCAGCTTCAAATCGTTGACAACAAAACGATAAATATTAATTTCAGGAAAAAGATAATATTTTGAACACGGTTACGGCACCTGCTACAAAAGCCCCTCAATTGATTCAAGATTAGAAATAAAATTAATATTTTTATGTATCTAATCTCATTCGCTCGAAATATTCGCTCAATGTCAATGCCTTCTGTTAGTCTAAGATGTTGGGAACAAGCGATCTAGATCCATATGGAAATACCCTAGCCTTGAGAGGAGCCAATGAAAACTATCTTAACAATTTGTGGAAATTCTAAAATCTAAAAGTTGCATTTAAAATTACTGGACTTAATATAAAGTGAATCAAGACTCCAAACTATTGGCCACGAGTATTTTCTGGTGGACCGCCCACTATTTAGGTGTTTATGAAGTCAATTGGTAATTTTATAGGCATTTTCCAGACACATTTATTTCGTGGAGTGAAATATAATATTTTATTAATATTTAATTATTAGAATTTATATAAATCGTTGAATAATATAGAAAGTTTATGAAATATCTCAATATTCGCATCATTTTGTTATGTATTTTATAGTATTTATACCATAAAAATATCATGTTTCATATACTTTACTTGTAAATTATGATATTTTATTTTCATCGTTTTTTCTCTTTTCTTCTTATACTAAAACGAAGTTTAGATAATAAAAGGCAATTATAAATATTATGGAAGCTTTTTAGCTTTTAAATCATGATTGTAAAGATCGACTTTCGAGTAAAGCCAGCCATCGTCTCCGATCTGATCGGATTCTTGTCATTTCAATCGTTTTTTACGATTAAGTCAACGATTAACAGACGATTAAATATTTTTCATTTTGAAGCGAGAAGCATACTATGATATTTTAAGCAATTGAAAATTAAATATTCACTTCATTTCACCCACTTCATTACTTCGTTTGTATGGTCTAATATAGCAACTAACTCGAAAGTTTCGAGTTAGTTGCATTTATTGAGGTGTGAAAAATATTAGCGCGAACATTTTTATTTTATGCATATAAGTTAATTATATTCCACTTTAGCAATGAAATATATGCTGTGTGTTATTGTCCTATACTTCATTGTATAAACAGAAATAGTCCTAAAATTAGAACGGGAAATTTCACACCAGTAATGAATGCAGCATATTATGGAAGACCATTAGTTGCTGCTATATTTGTAAAGCTATCTTAACAAAAGGAGTTTTAAGAATTTATCTTTAAATAACTCTTAACAAGGGACGAATAAAAGTTAACTTGCATTGAGATTTGCTAATCAGAAATAGATTATGTAAAATACGGAACTTCACTCGCATATAAGAAATAAGTTAATCAATAATATAGAAAACTAATGAGACGTGCATTTACATGGGCTGAATCAAAAGGGTACAAAGTTGACGACTTTCTCAAAAAAGAATCAGTAGAAGAAATTATAAAAGGTGGAAAAGATTTGGATGATTACCAATAACAACTTATTATTGCTAAAGCAATAATCGCAGGACTTAGCGTCGCATGTGTTGGTTTAACTGGCGTTGTAATAAAATTAACCACTAAGTGATCAACAAGTATAGTTATACATATTTTAACTATCTTTCGTGTTTTTATAAACATATTGCTTTTAAATGTATCCCACTCACTTAACTTTCGTTTATAGTAGTTCGGTCTTCTGTACAGGAACTGTAAGTCCACGCGAATGATCATTAGTTTTAGATACACCTATGTACGTTAGGCGCACCCCAGCAATCAAGGCAACCAACGACTCAGGTACAAGCATCCAGGAGCGTAACGCGGCTGCTTCGTGCAAGCCTATCTATACGGGAATCCACCTGCGTCGTACCATCTGCGTTTCTAAGGAAGCAATAGAGCGGTTACCGCTTTCCAATCCTGAAGGCTCGTCGATGGCATGCCCTTAGCCATACCAATCCTTGACAGCAGCTCAGCCTCATTGACGGTTTAGTACTTTACCTTTATATGTAGAATATTATGTGTTCAATTCGATTTATTTTCTTCATTTATTTTCACATAAAATTAAATATTATAGCATTTCCAATAAAATATTATAACATTTCCGCTCCCAATCAGTAATCATGAAGCAAAATCATGTAATCCAAAGTTAAGAAGACTTGCTGAATCACTTTGACTCCTCCTAGAAACTAGAAATATGTGATATAAAGCAAATGCAGAATCTTTTGGGTTTGAATGTTCAACCAGAAATCTGGGAAGATGCTTCAAATAAGAATTTGCTTTCCTTTAGTTAAGAATTCGTATAAAAAACTACAATATTTAGATTGAATATTAGAAAGATAGAACATTTCTATCTAATTTCTTTCCTCCTAAAAACTAGAAATATGTGATTTGCAGCAAAAGATTATTTGTAAATCCCAAAACGACGGTTTCGACGGTTTTTACGACGGCGGTGTATATTTGACCAACGGCGGTTTTTAACCGTTTTTTGGGATTTTTCCCTATTTTTGAGCTAAAAAGTACATTAACCGGGAATTGAACCAGCGACAAAAGGTATATCTACCTTATGTACTACCTCTTGACTAAAATGTCACTATAGAAATATGATGTTTATCTGAAATACAAAAATATTGAAACTACTATCAATAAATTTCTTACATGTACCTTGCCACAAGAGATAAAGACAAGAATAATATGATCATATTGATCATATATACGATATATGTACCCTAAATACAACTATAATCTACCTATAAACAGTAACATATTACTAACATATTAGTTTATATTATTTAAATTACTTATGGTATACAATAACAATATATATATAATGCTAATTGATGGTATATTGAATTATATTCAATAAAATGTAGTATTATAAAGTATTACGATAAAATTAACACAACCGTCGAAAACCCGTATTTTGATTGACTGAGATTTGTCAATGGGGAAACCGCGATTTGTTTGTCGCCAAAAACCGCGTGACGACTGTTTTTAATCAAAATGGGACAACTTAACCTTTATACATTTATTTTTACTTATAATTAAATGTTATAACATTTCCGCTCCCAATCAGTAATCATGAAGCAAAATCATGTAATCCAAAGTTAAGAAGACTTGCTGAATCACTTTGACTCCTCCTAGAAACTAGAAATATGTGATATAAAGCAAATGCAGAATCTTTTGGGTTTGAATGTTCAACCAGAAATCTGGGAAGATGCTTCAAATAAGAATTTGCTTTCCTTTAGTTAAGAATTCGTATAAAAAACTACAATATTTAGATTGAATATTAGAAAGATAGAACATATCTATCTAATTTCTTTCCTCCTAAAAACTAGAAATATGTGATTTGCAGCAAAAGATTATTTGTAAATCCCAAAACGACGGTTTCGACGGTTTTTACGACGGCGGTGTATATTTGACCAACGGCGGTTTTTAACCGTTTTTTGGGATTTTTCCCTATTTTTGAGCTAAAAAGTACATTAACCGGGAATTGAACCAGCGACAAAAGGTATATCTACCTTATGTACTACCTCTTGACTAAAATGTCACTATAGAAATATGATGTTTATCTGAAATACAAAAATATTGAAACTACTATCAATAAATTTCTTACATGTACCTTGCCACAAGAGATAAAGACAAGAATAATATGATCATATTGATCATATATACGATATATGTACCCTAAATACAACTATAATCTACCTATAAACAGTAACATATTACTAACATATTAGTTTATATTATTTAAATTACTTATGGTATACAATAACAATATATATATAATGCTAATTGATGGTATATTGAATTATATTCAATAAAATGTAGTATTATAAAGTATTACGATAAAATTAACACAACCGTCGAAAACCCGTATTTTGATTGACTGAGATTTGTCAATGGGGAAACCGCGATTTGTTTGTCGCCAAAAACCGCGTGACGACTGTTTTTAATCAAAATGGGACAACTTAACCTTTATACATTTATTTTTACTTATAATTAAATGTTATAATATTTCCGCTCCCAATCAGTTACCATGAAGCAAAATCATGTAATCAGAAGTTAAGAAGACTTGCTGAAACACTTTGGCTCCTCCTAAAAACTAGAAATATGTGATTTGCAGCAAATGAAGGATTATTTGGGTTTGAATGTTCAACCAGAAATCTGGGAAGATGCTTCAAATAAGAATTTGCTTTCCTTTAGTTAAGAATTCGTATAAAAAACTACAATATTTAGATTGAATATTAGAAAGATAGAACATATCTATCTAATTTCTTTCCTCCTAAAAACTAGAAATATGTGATTTGCAGCAAAAGATTATTTGTAAATCCCAAAACGACGGTTTCGACGGTTTTTACGACGGCGGTGTATATTTGACCAACGGCGGTTTTTAACCGTTTTTTGGGATTTTTCCCTATTTTTGAGCTAAAAAGTACATTAACCGGGAATTGAACCAGCGACAAAAGGTATATCTACCTTATGTACTACCTCTTGACTAAAATGTCACTATAGAAATATGATGTTTATCTGAAATACAAAAATATTGAAACTACTATCAATAAATTTCTTACATGTACCTTGCCACAAGAGATAAAGACAAGAATAATATGATCATATTGATCATATATACGATATATGTACCCTAAATACAACTACGGTAAAGTCTCACAAGTAGACTAGGTGCCGAGTCTCACGAATAGTACTAGAGAAAATGAATAGTTTATTTGTCATTTCATGTGTTTTCAGATATTTTGAGATATCTCGCGAATAGAACAAAGTTGATGACGAATAGACCAAACCTAATTACAAATAAATATCAGAATTTGAACTACCTGATAAAGGTCAGAACATTATATATAAAATAAATTTATTAGTCTTTTGTTAAGATTCAATTAAAATCACTCTTCAATAATGATAGTTTTATTTGTATGAACTTATTCCTAAAACCTGAAAACATTCTAGACGAATAGTTTCTTATAAATTATTGCATCTTAATCGTTTGTTATCATTGAACAGTCTTTTATGTTACATTTCTAATCATTAACCAAGTATGGAGTGGTCCGCATTTATTAAATTAAAGAATAAAAATTGATTAAACAGATGAATTACAAAGGTTATCACAAATAGAACAAAGTGGTTGGCAAATAAGACTAAACGAGATATCTCATGATATCTCAGGAAATCAATAGTCATTTGTATATTCGTCATTTGTACTCTGTTCTATTCGTGAGACTCGGCACCTAGTCTACTTGTGAGACTTTACCGTATAATCTACCTATAAACAGTAACATATTACTAACATACGACGAAATAAGAATTTGCTTTCCTTTAGTTAAGAATTCGTATAAAAAACTACAAAATTTACATTGAAATATAGAAAGATAGAACATATCTATCTAATTTCTTTCCTCCTAAAAACTAGAAATATGTGATTTGCAGCAAATGAAGGATTATTTGTAAATCCCAAAACGACGGTTTCGACGGTTTTTACGACGGCGGTGTATATTTGACCAACGGCGGTTTTTAACCGTTTTTTGGGATTTTTCCCTATTTTTGAGCTAAAAAGTACATTAACCGGGAATTGAACCAGCGACAAAAGGTATATCTACCTTATGTACTACCTCTTGACTAAAATGTCACTATAGAAATATGATGTTTATCTGAAATACAAAAATATTGAAACTACTATCAATAAATTTCTTACATGTACCTTGCCACAAGAGATAAAGACAAGAATAATATGATCATATTGATCATATATACGATATATGTACCCTAAATACAACTATAATCTACCTATAAACAGTAACATATTACTAACATATTAGTTTATATTATTTAAATTACTTATGGTATACAATAACAATATATATATAATGCTAATTGATGGTATATTGAATTATATTCAATAAAATGTAGTATTATAAAGTATTACGATAGAATTAACACAACCGTCGAAAACCCGTATTTTGATTGACTGAGATTTGTCAATGGGGAAACCGCGATTTGTTTGTCGCCAAAAACCGCGTGACGACTGTTTTTAATCAAAATGGGACAACTTAACCTTTATACATTTATTTTTACTTATAATTAAATGTTATAATATTTCCGCTCCCAATCAGTTACCATGAAGCAAAATCATGTAATCAGAAGTTAAGAAGACTTGCTGAAACACTTTGGCTCCTCCTAAAAACTAGAAATATGTGATTTGCAGCAAATGAAGGATTATTTGGGTTTGAATGTTCAACCAGAAGTTTGGGAAGATGCGTTAAATAAGAATTTGCTTTTCTTTTGTTAAGAATTCGTATAAAAAACTACAAAATTTACATTGAAATATAGAGAGATATAACATATCTATCTAATTTCTTTCCTCACTAACCTAACTGATCTAGACCTCTAAGATAATAAAATATCTGACATTTCTAGCATTATCAAGCTCAAAAACCTGAGGACACTCGATTTAAATATTAATAGTATCGAAGATATTTCAGCACTTCAATCTTTACCTGATTTAACTCACTTACGTTTATATTATAATTAATTAACTTCCTACACACTAGCTTTGCCGAATTTGTTAAAATTATCACTCGGTTGTAACAAACTAGAAGACAAATCTGGGCTATAACATTCTCCAAAATTAGAGAGTTTAAATTTGAATAAAACAGAAACCACAGATCTACGAACTATTCCTCCTCAGCTATTCGGTTTGAACGTATTAGAATTATCATCGAACTAAATTATGGAAATTTCATATCTTTCTAACTTCGTAGATTTGTAATATTTAGATTTAAGTTATAATCCATAACTTTAGAATATAGGGCCTCTTAAATTCTGCACTTAATTGACAGAATTAAGTATCTTTACAACAAGTATTTCTGACATATGGCCTCTTCAATTTATGATAAATCTAAAAATATTAAACATGGCTGGTACGAAAGTTGTTGATTTGCATCCATTGTAGTACTTATATAAACTTGTAGAAATATATACATATGAAGCATGCATAATAGATATTTCTCCTTTAGCAAAGTTAACTTAATTAAAAGATTTGAAATTTAGAAATAACAAAATTACAAATGCAGAAACACTTAAGCACCACAAGAATTTTTCAAAATATAACTTCTCAGATCAAAAAGTCCCAAAACCAGACGAGTTCACATTCTACAGCAAAATACTCTCAGTTCACAGTTCTCACAAGCAAATAAGAAAAATCTAAGCTGAGAACAGAGTCTCAAAGTTCAGAGAGTCAATGACTCACCAGAAAGAATTTATCAACTTAAAAATGAACGAACAGATCCAATTTATGAACAAGAAGATTGAAATCATATTCATTCAGAACTCCAACGCTGATCAATGAAATAAATTTGTCAAATATATATTTATGATTAGAGACTGATAAGATGATCAAGGGTATAACAATACAATCAGGGTATAACCTAATAATTCATATTATATTCAACTATCATTTACTTATCTTTGACAACTTTTTAGTATCAAGCAAAAAAAAAATAAAAGTAAAAATATGCTTAAACTTTCATTTAAAACAATATATTCCCAACATGGGGGTGATAGAGTAGTATAGAATGTTGTATTATTTAAAAATTTAAGTTATTATTTATAATTTTGATGCTTTACTTATGTAATGTTTATAATTAAACTTTAAGTTGATAATGTATTATATAAATGCTAGTTATATTCATATATCATCCATATAATCGTTTAGATAACTACATGAGCCATGCATTCTATATTTGTTATCATGTTATAATGCTACATATGTATCATGCTAAAATTCTTGCGACGCTTCGCGTCGAAATAACCTATAATATAAAATTATATTTTCACTCCAAACATACGGCGCACGAACTCTAGTTTTATTGATATCAAAAGTAGTGTAAAAGTGGCTACATACGCACGTATTTGAGATGCGCACGTAAAAATATACAAGTATAGTTCAGAGAGTCAATGACTCGCCAGAAAGAAGATATCAAATCTAAAATAAACGAACAGATTCGTGCTGTGAACTAAAAGATTGAAATATGGGCGCAGTTCATTCATAACTCCAACGCTGATCAATGAAATAAATTTGATAAATATTTAATCTACTACTAGTATGTACTCTACGAGAACCACACCTCGAATTATGACTATACGTTACTAACTATTATTCTTACACATATTATTTTGTTGCTCAATAGATTATAATATAATTAAGTTAATTTGTAGTTGAAATTCCTTAAAATTAAATAATATAATAATAAAATTTGTTAAATTAATTTAAACATATTATTATTTGATTCTAATAACACTCCATAGTAATGTAATTGTTTGAATGCATTGGAGAAGTAGATTTTTCTAGGTAGATTGGGTAAATGATTATTAATATTGTTCATGCAATTATTTATCAGTCAGATGATGAAATGTAGAGTATACTGTTAAAACACCAAGCTGACTAAATACGCTTGAAACAGTAAAAAGATGTAAAAAGCTCTCTTCAAGATCGTAATGTACAGATTCAATTAAAGAATGCTTTAAATTGAGAAAAAAGAATAGTATTCTTATAGTACCTCAGCACTTTGAATCTGGGATTTTACCACAGATTTGGCCGAGTCAGGTTGGATGCGGCGAGGAACGAGAAGCGCGATCAAATGAACCCATCATCGATCACACTTAACAAAGCTGGTATTCCAGCAGTGCCTATTCAGCTCTAACGTCTAACACCGAGCATAATCTAAGTTTAATAATATATTATAATATAATATATTAACACTTCTTTTAATTTTGGAAAGATGAGTTTTATTCATTATTAGTAAATGTTATATTGCAAAGAAATTTGAACTCAAATTATAAATAATGTTCTAATTTAGTAATTTAGTCTAATAATTGTAGCTGGTTGAATAAATAGTTGGTAAAACGATGTCTGATATTCAGATTATCAAATAATTAGTTAATGTGGTTCAAATACACATGACACAATACACTAGAATAACAAGAGAAGTGCCAATATAGTATGCTATATTCAAATGAACCCAATTTGTATTCAAGCAATATAAAGGCTGTTCATTCGTACATCATTGAACACAAACAAAGTCAAGATAGCTAAATGCATTATGTTCTGTTGATAAACCTGTTGAAACTACAATGTATTGTGAGACCACATTAATTGAAGGATAATTTACAATTTATTAGTAATTTAAATAATAAATAATTTAAATAATGTAATTATAGCAGGTAAGTTTATATTTAATTCAATTTTAATTTCATGTAAATTTATATTCACATGAAATTAACATGAAATCGGTATACAAATTGAAATACTTCATTATTTTGTATAATTATTATGCCAAATTATAACATTAAATTAATCTACTCTTCGAATACGCATTTTAATGGGTCACCGTAGCTCAATGGTATAAACAGTATCTTTCTACTGATGCCTAATCCCGGCTTAGTCCCGGGTTCGAGCCCCGATACAGTCAATTTTTTAAATAGGTGACATAGTTCTTACCATACGTAGGTATGAGGTATTTGTGTCATGACATAATTATCACCATGCTACGTATGGTAAAAACCCTGTCATGACATAGTTTTTAACATACGACATATTATAATATAATATGTTATTTTTAGATATTTAAATGGAGAAATAAAGAATTTGACCTAACGCTGATAATTTCAAACTTATAAACACTGTTTCAGATTGCTATTACAATTACAGAAAAGTGATCAAAAGAATGCCACACTAAAACGGTAAATTAAGAACCAAAAGAGAATGCTTTGATAAATTTAACGATATAATGTATAAACTATATCACACAACAGAGTGCGGAACTGATGTTACTTTCACAGACGCAGTTGCTACTTGGGCTTGCTAAGCAAAAAAATTATAGCTAGTATTCCAGCAGTGCCTCTTCAGCTCTAACGTCGAACGCTGAGCCTAATCATTCTATTGCTTTTAAATATATACTTTCATAATAATAAAAACAAATATGAAAATAATATCTATTCATTCATTCTATTGTTTAAACTTAGTTAGCTAAGCAAATAGCAAAATTCATAAGAGTACATTAAATTTTTGAGTATTAACGATTTAGAAAGTCCATTTATTCTTCTAGTTAGTTCATTTGTAACTAACTAATTAATAATAGACTCATCAATTCAGTTGTTGTATACTGACATTATGTTTAAATATTATAAACAATACTGTTAGATGAAGGAGGCGAAGCCAAAATTTGTGGTATGCTTCTATTTTTGAGTAGTTTCATTATGGTGTGGAAAATAAACAAATTTATTGATTAAAGTATCGTTTAATAGCAATTTACGTAAATTGTAAAAGAATATGTTAAATTAGGTTTTCCGGAGTGATTACTAACCATTCTAACTTGCTTATGTATGGAGTAAATATTTCTTCGACTGTGAAGAATAAGCCTTTAATAGGAGATTTTTATTGCTAGAAACGAGATAGCTACTCACCTTTAGGCAATAATGAAGTCCATTAGGTTCTTCAGTAATTACGACTCAATAACATTACTATTATTCGACAGATTCTGTGCATTGATGAGGTATTGAATGCGGACGATACTCTTAGACTTGATTATTTGCAGTAGTTTGCTGATTTCAGTCAATTGTTGTTTGACTATGGATTTAAAGTTATTCTCGATTTTCACCAAGATATATTTTCGAGGTAGTTAGGCGGGTGTGGTCTACCTCGTAAGTATATTCCGATTCACCATAGAAATATTATTTTGAAACTGCGAAATGAAGGTAAATTCTGGGGTTCGTCACCATTATATTCAACCATTTAGTCTGAATGTTGGGCTAATTTTTATACTAACTGTCAGTAGATGTACAAAAACGATCTTTTAAGAATTATTACACAATTAAAAGCTTCACTAAAGAGTTTTTCTTTCTACAATTATATTGATTTGATAAACGAACCAGGTTGCTCACCAGTTAAATACTCAAAGTTTATTTTTGAGCACAATATTTAGTAAAGAACTTAATTAAGTTAGCTGTATTCGATGTTAATCACTGAATTAGAGCCTGAAATTTCATATTTTGACACAAAATTCATAATTGAACCGTTCAACTATGACGTTTCACAAGTAGCTTTAAAATATATTGGTTTAGACGAACTAGAGATCACGGTAGAGCAAAGAAACCGAGTGGTCTATGGGGCTCATGTATATCAGCCAACATGCACATCAAATCTCAAAGCAATTCTTCTCAATCATCTGAAAGAACAAAAGAAATAAGGAATTTGTGATATTATCATTGGGGAATTCGGAGATTTAACTTAGGGGAAAACTCCTGTTAAGTTCAAATTATAACTGAAACTATTTAAGTAATTAGACCTGACACAAATCGTTTGGGAATGCGATCCAAACTACAACACTGAAACATGCACATATGTTCAGGATCGCTATCCATGGAACCATGAAGATATGAGCATCATGAGAGGTTTAGAAACAACAAAGCTTGGTAATTTGTATTTCTAAACAGCAAAATCCAAACACGTTAAAATTCTCAAATCGTTTTATGAAGACATAGAAAATACGTATATTCGTTCTATTGAGTGGATGGGAGTATAAATTAAATTTAACTATTGCTTTAAAGCTATTCAGGCGAATTATGTTGATATTCGAATATTTGCACTGAAACACAGTATTTGGATTTTATTTGAGAACGGTTATTGCTATTCATCGTCTCCAGTGCTCGGTTTTGATTGTCACAAGTTATTTTATTGCCTTGGTGGGGTGAAAATCAAGTGATATTTTATTTCGTGTATTTATATCTCTTTAAATTGCATTTTTCACTCCTCAAACGCAGTAGGCATTTAAAGAGGACGCAATGGCGCAGTTGGTTGATTTGAAAGGTCAAATTATGGAGTTAGAACAGTCTATTCGCAACGTATCCCCGGCTTTGCACCACGACACAATCATTCTTAAACCAATTGGGAACCTAGCTCTAATTCCTTAGTTAGTTGTGTCCCCCTTGATAATCGCACCGCTCAACTAGGAGTACCTAGCGGAGTTCTCGTAGTAACAGTTACTTGAGCGTTTAAATAATTAAAAACTTCATTAACAAACGCAGTTTAACGAGCTGAAGAACTTCTTCTTCCCGCCCGTTTTCTTCGAGAAGGACCAAATGGACGAAATTGACGCTCAAATTCAAGCGAAAGTGGCCGAGAAAACGAACATTTACTAATTCGTGAGAACGGAAAACTAGAAGGAGAAAAATGTTCCAAAATACTTCGACCCGATCCAAAGGAGAGTTTCAAAGTTCGGGCTCACGAGGGGAGAGTGAAAGGTTTTGTTATTTTAAGGATATTTTGATATATTAACAAATAACTATATTTTTGGATATCCTCCAAAAATTTTGGAGGATATAGACCTCTACTATTGTTGATGAAATACTATTTTGTAGATTGAGATTCACTTTAGTTATAAATATCTGTTTTAATGATACTGTACTTTAACTACTATTAGAGATCATGTATGATGATAAATTACCAATGCTGAATGATGATATGTTGAACAAATAATATTAAATTAATTATTGTCCTATACTTCATTGTATAAACAGAAATAGTCCTAAAATTAGAACAGGAAATTTCACACCAGTAATGAATGCAGCATATTATGGAAGACCATTAGTTGCTGCTATATTTGTAAAGCTATCTTAACAAAAGGAGTTTTAAGAATTTATCTTTAAATAGCTCTTAACAAGGGACGAATAAAAGTTAACTTGCATTGAGATTTGCTAATCAGAAATAGATTATGTAAAATACGGAACTTCACTCGCATATAAGAAATAAGTTATTCAATAATATAGAAAACTAATGAGACGTGCATTTACATGGGCTGAATCAAAAGGGTACAAAGTTGACGACTTTCTCAAAAAAAATCAGTAGAAGAAATTATAAAAGGTGGAAAAGATTTGGATGATTATCAATAACAACTTATTATTGCTAAAGCAATAATCGCAGGACTTAGCGTCGCATGTGTTGGTTTAACTGGCGTTGTAATAAAATTAACCACTAAGTGATCAACAAGTATAGTTATACATATTTTAACTATTTTTCGTGTTTTTATAAACATATTGCTTTTAAATGTATCCCACTCACTTAACTTTCGTTTATACTAGTTCGGTCTTCTGTACAGGAACTGTAAGTCCACGCGAATGATCATTAGTTTTAGATACACCTATGTACGTTAGGCGCACCTCCTCGGGAATCCACCTGCGTCGTACCATCTACGTTTCTAAGGAAGCAATGGAGCGGTTGCCGCTTTCTAATCCTGAAGGCTCCTCGATGGCATGCCCTTAGCCATACCGATCCTTGACAGCAGCTTAGCATCCTTGACGGTTTAGTACTTTACCTTTATATGTACCTTTATATGTAGTATATTATGTGTTCAATTCGATTTATTTTCTTCATTTATTTTCACTTATAATTAAGGTGCGTTTTTGCGGGATTTTGCGTGTCCAAACACGCTCAAACACGCAAAAACAGTGCGTGTTTTGCTATAAATGACATCGGATATTATTTTTTTGCGTTATTTTTAGCGGCATGTTTAGACACGTTTACAGTGACATATAAAATTAGCGCTAATTTTAGCTAAAATGTATTGGAAATTATCTAATTTATAGTGATTTATAGGTATTTTATCATCTTTTTAAATCTGTAGGATACTTATAATATATACAATTAAGTGTATTTCACTCATATTCATCATTTTCATCATCATCTGTATAAATATGATTAATGTTATTAGTTATTTTTTCTACATATATGTAAGCCATTGCATCAAGTGTATCAAGATAAGGTAACATATCTGTTTTACCATTGGAGCTGTGATCAAGATAATCATGTGCATTTTTAATAGTAGAAGGTTACTTTAGTTACCTACTAATCTAATCGTAATTCTCTAAATACTAAATGCTAAATTTACTTCCTATTTCTCTACATGATTGTTTCTATTGTTAAGGAATGCATTTTGAAAGTTGTTCAAATGCAATTTAAAAACTTGCCGCCGCGCAATGTTTAAACATAAAACACGGCGATAGTTGCGATTATTAAAACCTTCCTACCCCATTTTTTCAATCATATACTATTTTATATATGTTATTTTTCATTGTTTTCACTCCGATGATGAATCAATTATTGACAAAGAAGAGTCCAGGATAACGTATGCGGCTTCTGAAGATTAATTGGTTATTATTAAATTAATAATGATTTATTGTCGCTTAGGTTTATCCCAGTCTCTCAATAATCACTATATTACTGGTCATTAATTAACAGCTCAGCCACTACTTATCTGAATTCTATATTAAGATTATGTTTTTACAGTCCATACTGTTCTTAGCGGTTGATTTACTACCAGTAAGAATAATACTTAAATATGATGATATTTTGTTATCATCTGACGCAATTCTTGTGTGTGCTCGTCCGCCATATTTTTGTTTGAAGTGGTGTATTAATATATTTCATATTATTAGATAAGAATAACTTATGTATATAGTAAAACACTTCAATATATTCGTTTAATCGTGTTATAAAGTGCTATATTCTATAATCAAAGTAAAAGTTTTAATAATCGCAACTATCGCCTAAAACAACCAAATAAAAAATACCGTGAAAATTGAAAATAAATCGGGATAAATCCCGATATTACCCGCTGCGGGATATTTTAATGCAAAGCCCGCCGTGTTTTATAACATGACTCACTCAACAGCAACAATCCAACAATACATCTAAACGCAATAAATAAATATATACTAGTTATTTTACTATAGCCAAGTAAAAATAATATATATTTAAATAATACTTGTGGTTGATAATATTCCAGTTTATTAAAATGGCTTTCATCTTTGTTTCCAATCTAAGTGATTCTGCTTCCTCATTTATGTAACAGCTTTAATGTATTTACTATGTGTGATTTAACATCTTTTTAATATCAAGTAACTTTTTTACTTTATCTTATGGTATGCAATGTAAACATATATACGTAATATTAATAATAATATTACGTATGTGTGTAGTGGTTTTATTAGTTTTTTACTATGATTTTAAAAGACATTTTAGATCTTTTTGTGGATGGTTTGTTTTTACATTAATTGAACATTTAAAGTCATATTTTGCTTTATCTTATTGTATTTTTAATATTTTAATATTACTGCAGACTCTCGAAGATAGTGCTCACCCCAAAACTCGGTTAAAGTACTCGGTCACTTAATGTCTTCAAAATTAGACTATTAACGAAAAGTGATGAACGATATTGGATTACACACTATTTCAAAACACAAAACTTAATATGTCACTATAATCAAAGTGATTAAACATATTATCATTTTAATTACCACCTCACGCAGTGAAATAATATTATCGTGTTAAGATTTGAATTTTAATATAACTTATTTTAATCATTAACTAGTAATATCAAGCGATAGAATAGAATCACGCATTTCAATATATAAGATTTGGTATTCTCATCTCAGTTAATGTCTTTCCGTTTTCGGTTAATTTGCTATTAAAAAGAGCAATATAATCTTATCCAAAAACAAAAGTTCAAAATATTTTAAAGTACTGCAGACTCTCGAAGATAGTACTCACCCCCAAACTCACTTAATGACCTATCTTAGAATCACTTAATGTCTTTTGAGATACTTGGTACTATAAGTGAGAGGTTTAGATCTAAAATAGTTCATTAACCGAAAACGGAAAGACATTAACTGAGATGAGAATACCAAATCTTATTTATTGAAATGCGTGATTCTATTCTATCGCTTGATATTACTAGTTAATGATTAAAATTGTTTAACCACTTTGATTATAGTGACATATTAAGTTTTGTGTTTTGAAATAGTGTGTAATCCAATATCGTTCATCACTTTTCGTTAATAGTCTAATTTTGAAGACATTAAGTGACCGAGTACTTTAACCGAGTTTTGGGGTGAGCACTATCTTCGAGAGTCTGCAGTAATATTAAAATATTAAAAATACAATAAGATAAAGCAAAATATGACTTTAAATGTTCAATTAATGTAAAAACAAACCATCCACAAAAAGATCTAAAATGTTTTTTAAAATCATAGTAAAAAACTAATTAAACACATACGTAATATTATTATTAATATTACGTATATATGTTTACATTGCATACCATAAGATAAAGTAAAAAAGTTACTTGATATTAATTGTTTGCGTCTTTTTCTAAAATATTGACATCCATTTTGACATGATTTTGAACATTCTAATATGATATTTATGCATTTGGTAATGGGGCAAAAAATGATATCTAGCACACCACTTCACACCAAACAAATAGAAATGTCGAAACACCAAACAATGACTGAGAAGATTTATGAAACACATACATCAATATTTAATACTTTATTCTATGAAAACATCAAATCATTGACTGAAGTAAGAAAAACTTAAAAATATGATGGTAATTCTCGCTTAAGTAGAGCAGATTTTGATAAATACTTAATGATACTATTTACAATGATGATATCAGGTAAAGGAAGAGGATCCGCCAAAGATAATTGGTCTAAAGATCCTATAATCCGTAATTAGTTTATTGCTGACGAAATTGGTATGACATACGATGAATGGGAAGAAATACACTCAAGTGTATGTTATGGTCATATAAGCGGATCGTTAGATACACCTGAACCTGATATTGACACTAATATTGACGGTGTAGAATCTGATCAAGAAGTAGAATCTGAACTAGATTATGATGAACTAGGACTTGTGTTGATACTTTTACAAACTTTATAATATCCAGATAATATCCATATAAGTTGCAGAATATGAAGTAACAAAATAGATTAAAATTGGTAAAAAGAAAACAACAGTTATTGTTTAAGATGTATATGTACTTTAATGGTAATGCAAAAAGAATAAAACGCTGACAATGATATATAATAAATCAAAATATGTTGATGAGCCATAGAAAATGTAAGCATTTACTAGTGCTCGTGAGATTCCCAGAGAACAGCCAGAAATAGTTCGACATTTCTATTTGTTTGGTGTGAAGTGGTGTGCTAGATATCATTTTTTGCCCCATTACCAAATGCATAAATATCATATTAGAATGTTCAAAATCATGTCAAAATGGATGTCAATATTTTAGAAAAAGACGCAAACAATTAATATCAAGTAACTTTTTTACTTTATCTTATGGTATGCAATGTAAACATATATACGTAATATTAATAATAATATTACGTATGTGTGTAGTGGTTTTATTAGTTTTTTACTATGATTTTAAAAGACATTTTAGATCTTTTTGTGGATGGTTTGTTTTTACATTAATTGAACATTTAAAGTCATATTTTGCTTTATCTTATTGTATTTTTAATATTTTAATATTACTGCAGACTCTCGAAGATAGTGCTCACCCCAAAACTCGGTTAAAGTACTCGGTCACTTAATGTCTTCAAAATTAGACTATTAACGAAAAGTGATGAACGATATTGGATTACACACTATTTCAAAACACAAAACTTAATATGTCACTATAATCAAAGTGATTAAACATATTATCATTTTAATTACCACCTCACGCAGTGAAATAATATTATCGTGTTAAGATTTGAATTTTAATATAACTTATTTTAATCATTAACTAGTAATATCAAGCGATAGAATAGAATCACGCATTTCAATATATAAGATTTGGTATTCTCATCTCAGTTAATGTCTTTCCGTTTTCGGTTAATGAACTATTTTAGATCTAAACCTCTCACTTATAGTACCAAGTATCTCAAAAGACATTAAGTGATTCTAAGATAGGTCATTAAGTGAGTTTGGGGGTGAGTACTATCTTCGAGAGTCTGCAGTACTTTAAAATATTTTGAACTTTTGTTTTTGGATAAGATTATATTGCTCTTTTTAATAGCAAATTCATTTTAATTCATATTTCAGTATTATATATTTTCTTTTATTGATTCATTTGATTAAAATAAATTTTTAATATGTGTTTTTTTCCTTTTTATTTGTTATATTTGCATTATCCGTATTCATCGGATTATGTGTTGGTGAGTCATGTTATTTTTTCAGTCCTCGCTGCACTCAGAAGAATTATCTTCTCTGAGTGGATCGAGTTGTTCGGGATCAATGTGGATGTTAATGATGTCCTCAATATTGCGTACTTCATCAGAAATTTCATCAGTGTTCAAATTATCTTAGCAAGCTTCCTTGCTAGAGACTGCTGAAATATCTTCTTTTTCGGCGCGTTGTGCTTCTCCAGGTTTCTTTTTCTTCGGTTTTGCTTTTCTAAAGACAGGTTGCACTTTGAGTTTTGATTGAATGTTTAAGTGTGTTTTATAGCGCAAAATCCCACAAAAAAGCACCTTACTTATAATTAAATATTATAGCATTTACAATTAAATGTTATAACGTTTCCGCTCCCAATCAGTCATGAAGCAAAATAATGTAATTAGAAGTAAAGAAGACTTGCTGAAACACTTTGGCTCCTCCTAAAAACTAGAAATATAAATATGTGATTTATAGCAAATGGAGAATCTTTTGGGTTTGAATGTTCAACCAGAAGTTTGGGAAGATGCTTCAAATAAGAATTTGCTTTCCTTTAGTAAAGAATTCGTATTAAAAGCTACAAAATTTGCATTACAATATAGAGAGATAGAACATATCTATCTAATTTCTTTCCTCACTAACCTAACTGAACTAAACCTCTCAAATAATAATATATCTGACATTTCTAGCATTTCCAAGCTCAAAAACCTGAAGAAACTTGATTTAAATAGTAATAGTATCGAAGATATTTCAACACTTTAATCTCTTCTTAATTTAACTCACTTAAATTTAGAACGAAATAATTTAACTTCCTACACACTAGCTTTGCCGGATTTAGTGGAATTATCACTCGGTTGTAACAAACTAGAAGACAAATCTGGGTTATAACATTCTCCTAAATTAGAAAGTTTACATTTGAATAAAACAGAAACCACAGATCTATGTATTATTCCTCCTCAGCTATTCGGTTTGAAAGAATTAATATTATATTAGAACAATCTTACGGAAATTTCATATCTTTCTAACTTCGTAGATTTGTAATAATTATATTTAAGTTATAATCAATAACTTTAGAATATAGAACCTCTTAGATTCTGCACTTAATTGACAAAATTATATATCTCTGGAACCAGTGTTTCTGACATATGGCCTCTTCAATTTCTGAAAAATCTAAAAACATTAAACATGACTAATACGAAAGTTGTTGATTTGCATCCATTGTAGTATTTATATAAACTTGTAGAAATATCTGCATATGAAGCATGCATAATAGATGTTTCTCCTTTAACAAAGTTAACTTTATTAGAATCCGTGGAATTTGGATTTAACAAAATTACTAATGTAAAATTACTAACTAATGCAGATACATTTTAGCATCACAAGATTTTTTCAGAATATGACTTCTCACATCAAGAAGTCCCAACACCAGACGAGCTCACGTTCTACAACAAAATTCTTTATGTTCACAGTTCTCACAAGTAGATCAGAAAAATCTAAGTTGAGAACAGAGTCTCAAGGTTCAGAGAGTCAATGACTCACCAGAAAGAATTTATCAACTTAAAAATGAACGAACAGATCCAATTTATGAACAAGAAGATTGAAATCATATTCATTCAGAACTCCAACGCTGATCAATGAAATAAATTTGTCAAATATATATTTATGATTAGAGACTGATAAGATGATCAAGGGTATAACAATACAATCAGGGTATAACCTAATAATTCATATTATATTCAACTATCATTTACTTATCTTTGACAACTTTTTAGTATCAAGCAACTATTTTATATCATATGGAATGTAAAGTAAACATATAAATGTAATATTATTATTACGTATGCAGTATGTATAGACTATTGTTGCTGTTGTGCCATGTTGTTATCAATATTGTTCATGCAGTTATTTATCATAGTCAGATGATGAAATGTAGAGTATACCGTTAAAACGCCAAGCTGACTAAATTTTCATTTCAAGAGCTAATCAAAATAACGTTTAAGGATTAATAAAAGTATGAAATTGAAAATATAGATCTCGCTAACAAAACCTGAAATACGAGTAGGTTTCTTTGAAGAAAGTGTGTTTGTTGATGCTGTGTCTATCACTTAATATAATATATAAAAAGAAAGCAATATACGTCACAGATCCATTATTATTGTAATTTTAGTGTTGTCAGCTAATCTAGTATTCACAGTTTTATATATATGCACAATATTCTTAATATTACCTTAGTTTTACAAAAAAGCCCAAAACATTGATAAAACTTATTAAATATAAGACCAAAGTATGTTTAAGTGATTAAAACAATAACAATATGAATTAAAGCATAATAATTTATTGTTCAGGAATTGGCTAAGTTTTCATTACAAGAGCTAATCCGTATTACCACAAAGATGAAAATAAGAGATAATTACACTGTGATCTAGAAAAATAAGTATATAATTTATAAAGCTACCAACAAAAGCGAAGCAGTGAGAAACCGGAGAAGAACTGAATATCTGGTCCAAAGCTTAAATTTAAAAGTATTGATTAAAACAAGTATAATGGTAGAAAATAAAGCATACCGCTGTAAATTAAGAACTCAACCAAGGCGGGAGTTGCAAAATGAAACACAGTTGATTAATTTGGATTGGTTTCCTCAGTGGAATCGGGTCTCACTACAGAATTCAATTGTAATATGACTCTATATAATACTATTGAAACAAGACCTGGATTGGCTACAAATTGTAATTTATTCCACACCAAGGTTTTGAACATTTTGTTGATTCAAACAAAAGTTTGGTTTGAGCTACAAAGTCGATCATTACAGCTTTAACTTTTTACATTGTCAAGAATAAGATGGCATAATATTATCTTTAAATATTAATTCTCTAGAATGACCTAAGTGAAGTTGAGGATGAGTCGAAACAACTAATAACATACGAAGATCGATCTAGTAAGGAAATGTTATCGAAAGCACTCCAAAGAGCTTATGATAGTTTGGACATGGAGTTCATCTAAAAACTATATGATCACCAAGCAAATGAATTTAATAAAATGGTACGTTGAGGTGGTCATTAAACAGGGAAATGAAATAATATATATTACAAGTACAATGTATACAATAATATATTTTAATATTTTCTTCACAACTTTCCTGAATATTTCCTTAACATTTTAATGTACCGTATACTGTAGTAAAAAATTAAATCTCTGAAGAAAATCGAGAACATTGAAGATATCTTGAAACAGAGAGAATAAAACCTACCTGCCCAGTAGGAACAGCCCAAGAGAAGCTAAAGCGTGAAACCCAATAAAGGCACAGGAGAATCGATGATATCTCCTCTTTAAGACCCCTTGTTAACTTGTAGAAATTAATACTTGATGATAATTTAATATATGATATTTCGCCTCTGGCTTTACTTAAAAAATTGACGGAACTTTCGTTTAAGGAAAATAAGATAACTAGTATTTTGAAAATTTAGTAACATCCTTACTTTCATAACTTTAAAATGGATTTTTAAGAAAATCCAACTCAAAAAGAACATAATATTTATATCAAAATATAGAAAATAGATGATTCTACAATTATCCTTTAAAATATGAGTCAAAAGCGTAAATAGATATTTTCAAGAATAAATTCAATGAAAGGATGTGTGTTTTAATGTTTATAGAATTAATCTTTAAATCATTTTCAATTATCTTAAAATATTGTTTCACTCTTTAATACGCTAAATATTACTGAGCGATACCAGTGAGTATATAATATGGAACCACTTTTGATATTTTATTTGATGTGATGATTCGAGGCATTAAATATTTATATAACGAAGATAATAACTCGGACGCCAAGAGAAGCTAACTACAGGAGAATCGAGCATTGACTCGTTCTTCTGAAGGCGCTTCTTCTAGTTGAAGGAGCATACATTTGATGCCCTCAGAGGTTTAGAACACGATACTGATCCAGTATAAACGAAAGTTAAGTGAGTGGGATATATAATTTATAAAGTTAATTAATATTTGCAAATACATGTATGTCTGAATGACAGAAATTATACAAAATAGGGATGAATGAAAAAACAGATATCTGTTAAAATTCTTACTTCCTAAAGGGATTTATCAAATATATCAAATATATCGTACTTTCACTCAAAACGTCTACTCGTACGTTTGTACAACCTTATTAGTTTCCAGATCTCTAATTGTGTACACGATAGTGTTCCCCTCGAACTAAACTTCCGTGCACGTAAATTTCGAGTAGCTGTCAAGATGGTACTAGTACCCGTAGCTCTTCTCGTCCACTTCCACCAAGCCTCCGTGGAGCTCCTCCGTGATCCACACCCTTTCGCCCATTTTCTTCTCCGAGTGCACCTTGTCCAGCGCGCCCCCTCCCACTCCATTAACGAAATAAAAAAGATCATTCCTCTTAAAAGCTGTGAAAACGTGGCTGTGGCCGCTGAAAACGGCCCTGAGATTTAAATTTTAGTGCGTGTCAATGAACCTCTCCATTTAAACGGAGAGCGTTTTGTTCGACCCGTGCTCTCCTGTTGTGTACGTCGGTTAATGGGAGATGATGAAAACGTGCTCAGAATCAAGGGCCAGGTGTGCGTTATCTTTCAAGAAGTTGAAGGCGTCAACGTCCTGACCGTTTAAAGTGTAAATTACGAACACGCCAATGTTACGAATTTACTAAAAATAGTGAAGCGGGCGCTCAGTAACGTGAGCGAAGTTGTTGAAGTCGTAGTCGTGGTTACCGGTTGCGAATAGCATCGGCTTCGTTGGCCAATTTGCGAACCCGGTAACTAATTCGGATAAATCTCCGTCTTCGCAATTATCACCGTTATGGAGCATGAAATCGAACTCTATATTGTTCAAAAGAGAGGTGTACTTTGAATTATTGTGCGTGTCGGTCATAATCACAAATTTCTTAATTACTTCGGGTAAATAATAGGTATATTATATATTGCTGCCTGGAAGGGAATAATTAAAGTTAGTAGAATTCACGAAGGTGCTGTGGTAATGAGATTTAGACGAATCGTTAGATGAGGGATAACCAACTAGTTAACTTTCAACCTTTTCGTTGGTGCACCAGTGAATGCGCGTTCCTTGCTCGTGCATGAAAGCTATTGGTCCGTAACAGAAATCTGACTTTTTCGTAAGTTAAAGATGTGTTGATGGATTCACAAAATATAATGTTGCAAGCACACTTAACGGTACAGTAACACATAAAATTAAAATAGTCCATATGATCTTTCGATTCATGTTTTAACGAATATTCGGATTGCTTATTTGCTGACTTATTATTGTTTTCATAATCAAGTTAAAGTGAAAACATATATTATTGTATACCTTTTTATATGTGAGCTGATATGCATTAATTGATAATATTATCTTGCAGATTGATTGAAATAGCGGCAATCAAATCAAAACGTTAATTTTCGCGGTTATTTCCGCGGTTATGAATAGTTTTGTTATGCATCAGGCGTCCCATTCACAACAATAATGAAATAATAAATATGTTAGTTGTATTCATTCGTGCAGTAAATAAACGTCAAAAAGTATGTGCGGACCGGAGATGAAATTGTGAACTGTTTTAGTTAATTTTATAATACTTAATACCTATAATACTTAAGGAGGATGAATTAAATGCTATGTGAGCTAATGTTAATATTTATAACAACAGAATAAATCTAGATGCCCAAACAAAGAGTTTTATTATATGTTATTATCCTATGCAAAAGAATAAATATTGATTTGCAGTCCGAAAAATGGTTCACGAAATTAATGAATAAAAATGTAACAACAAATAATCCAAATCAACCCAGACAATACGGATAAATTACATCATCTTGTATAATAATACTATTATTTATACTGTGATATATACAAATAGTGAATAAATTTTAAAAACCGTCCAGGAAATGTTTAATTATTTCTTAACATTTAGTAATAATTTGTTGTTTAATAAAGAAAAATATAAAAGCTCTGGTCTAGAAGTATTTATAAAATATTCTCTAGTGTAAATAATTAAAGCTTTATCGCGCAAGATCGTTGAATTGAATTAATAGCGAATTTCAAGAAATATAGTGAAAAATATCGATGAATGAAGTGAAACAATTAACAATAGACGACCGAAGCGATTTTTTGGGAGAAATATTTGTTTTAGAATGACTTTGTATTTTAATATCATATAAGACTATGTCTGTCTAGTATTTTATGCGGAACCATATTCCACTTCAAATGACAATGAAAGAAGATATTCAATGATTTTTGATATGCGACAGGAAAATAGGTATGAACCACTTATTCTCACGAGAAACACCAAAACTAACATATCCGAGGGAATAAAGTTTATAAAAGTTTCATGGCCTCAAACTAAGCTCGAGACAAAATTCAAATTTTGCTGCTTGTTATTATTCAACTTAGCTAAAACTGAAAATCTAGAATATTTATATCATAAGATACTGGTTTTTTACCTGATCCAGACTAGTTAAAGAAATTAAAGAATATATTAACTATTTAATACAAGTTTGAAAAAGGGAATAAATATTTTTATTAAACTACAATAAGTGATATATTCGCTTACTAATTTAGAAAGGAATAACATTCTAGATTTAAAGCCACTTCTTCGTTTTATTATGTAAGATAGCAAAAATGTCTAATCTAAAATATTTAATTGAAACTACTATAATAATAAATTGAACGGTACTAGTTATCAATATAATAATAAACGTAGATAAAGTTTTCAATTAAGCGTACTGCTCAAGTTAGAATAACTCAATATTGATAATTTGTTCTGCTTGATATAATAGTAATGCTTAAAGAAGTTTTTTGTAATCTTAGAACTGCAAATAATATATAATTACAGTATAAGGCTGACATCGAAATTAATCTCAAGAATCCCATAATAGTAAACTTCAAATTTAAGTTAACTTGACTAATTCGTTTAGAATCCAGGACTGATGTTATTAAAATTAATATTAACTAACAAGTTGTATTATGTCAGATTCCAGGTTGAATTTATAATAACTGGTGAAAATCGATTATTAATTATAACAAGTAAATTTGAGTTCGAATGTAAAGTTGTACTTATATAGTGGGGTATAATTAGTAGCACTATGTATGATAATATAACCGATGGATATTATAATAGCTGCTTGATATCTTACTTCTAGAAAGATGAATAATTTAGTTCAACAATAAATTTGATGTGGAATCATTCTTCGATAATTGTAATATAATAGCTTGGACTAGTAATAATGTTGCTTAGTTCTCCTGGGTTAATTGTACTCAATGATTTACAATGTAGTAAAAATACAGAAAATCTGTGTATAGATGTACATAAATAGTAAATATAATTTTCCTTAATTTTGGTAATATTATATAGGCTTCACTTAGTAATATAGATATGATATTGAATCTTCTTGATATTGCGTATTAGTGGAGTTATTGTAGTAACATTGAACTCTAATTTTGAGTTTTATACAGGCATTACAGATAGTTGAAGAGATATACCATTATTATTTAATCATTAACTAACAAGCAAATAATAATTTAGTAAAATATTAATAATATATCACAAATACTACAAATTCTTCGTTGTTAAAAAATATGTTTTAAAATATCTTCAGTTAAGATACAGTGGCCAAAAATGCAAATATATTTCTTCAATCCATGAATAGTTGTTACTGTAAGTACTAGTCCAGAGAACATTCTATTTAGAGAGATAACTAAAAATTTACTGTATCTTGAGTAGTGTGAAAATATAAGAAAAAAGTCGATGGAAAAAATACTAGTGAATATATACATATATATGTAGTTTTAATATAATTCAAATCCAAGACAATTTTTGTCCAGGATGGGGACGCTCGGTCGTCTATTGTTAAAGATTAAAAAATGAATAAATATAACTATGTTATATACTGTTGATATACATTAATATTTTTTAATATTAGCCTCCCACCTCAATTACATCAGAGAATTTATAACCATGGTCCGCATACTATACTGATCATATATTTCTGCCTTAGTTTTAAATTATTATGTTTGAATTTCAAATCCGTGGATTGCCATGATTTATGACGGAATGATTAAAAAAATTGAGCCAAAGTAGTACTTTCAGCATGCGGCTGCCTGGTATGCAGGCGAGCTTTTCCTGCAAAATGGTTTCGATTCCCCTACAGATTCTGCAGGAATAGTTCGATTTCCTGCAGAAATGGGAGGCTTTGAAGTACTGATGATTACAGTTAAGTGAGTCATTTAACATCGGCTTTGATGGATTGTTGCTGTTGAGTGAGTCATACAGTAACAACTGAACACGTGACTGTGATACACAACGGTGTTCTGGAAATAGAAGATAACCAAGAAATAACTTATCTCGATTTCATTCGAAATTTTAATGTAAGTAAGTTGAGCCTTAATAATTGTAAAAATATTGAACAAAACATAACTAACGACACCATAAAAGAATTAACTTTCATTTAGTGCGGGTTTAAAAACGTGCTTGGAATAAATCTAAATAATCTGGAAGTTCTTCGCCTCCAAGAAAACAATATGGACGATACACAAAATATATTGTGTTAAATGCGAAACAACCCACAGATTTTAAACTCAGGGAACTGGATCTTTCCGAGCATTTAATGATTGACAGAAGAATCAATGATCTAGAAATGTCAGGAGAACACATTGTCGAATAAAGTAAAACTTTAAAATGCCTTAATAATCTAGTAAAACTAACGCTAGATGGGAATGGTATCACTAACATCGATGTGTTAATAGACGGTGTCAATATGGGGTTGGAAGATTTTTAATATTTTATATTATTTTATATGTTTATATACATTTTATGATATTCCACTAAAATTCCGCTCTAATAATTACCCGAAAATTAAAATTTACTTTAACAGACAAGAAAATGGTATATGTATATAAAATCAATCGGTGATAATAAAGCCATTAACTATAAAATTAATGATGATGTGTACTATTTTGTACAAACATGAATATATATGTACTTAGAATATTATATAAAAGAAAAACTTAATGCTTGAAATATTTTAACGAAATTTCTATTGAATTTAATTGCTTAAATACATTCTAAAGCTGATTTATGTGCCTGAATTAGCATTATCAAAGACTGTAATCATTCTATCAAATTTGTAACTCAATATTATTACCTAGAAGCTTTGTAGGAATATTTTCAAAAAATCGTTATTTAGAGATAAGTTTATTTCAGATTTTAGAGATTAGCCTTAGTACTCAAAAGTTGGTTTTTTAATTGAATTCACTTACAATATTTGTAATATTCTTAGTACTATAAACCAGAGTTTAAGTCCAGTGGATGAATTAAATAGTTATTATAAGATCTTATTCTAATACACTAATAATTATAAGGGCTTTATGCTTGAAGCCGTTTTCTTCATGTTCTTAACATATGGGAAAGGTTAAGAAAATAGGGTACTCAAGTGACGATTTGTACTTATTACATATATATTTACATAATTTTACAATTTTATAAAATATTAGTAAAGTACGGCCCCGAGAGTTTGTAACAAACTTCAACAATTCGATGATAAATAGGTTATGAATTTCATATTCTAATTTTTTATAGAATTATTATTTTATATATTACTATGAAAAATAAGTAATTCATTGTCATTATAGCCTTCAAAAATAGGAGATATAACAATAATATATAGTTCAATTTTTGAACAATATATAGTTTAACCAGTCTTTATATATTATTTCATTTACATGAATGCTATATAATAGTAGAATTCAGCCAGTACATTTTGTTACTTGTTTTGACCTTTAAAACCATCATTAATATAAATATTATATTTACAGAATTAAAGTGGAATTTACTATATTCTATAGAAAATTATGATTATACAAGTAACTAAAAACTATTATACAAACGAAAAACTAAAATAGCAAGCAAAGTACAAAATGTAATTAAAATAGTATATAATATTATAGTGATAACAACAATACCAAAAACATTTGGATATTTATGCGAGAGTTGTTCACGAATTATAAAATAAGAAGTATATTTGTAAAATATAAGGCTGATTGGAATTAGGATACAGTTATAAGTTTTGTATATTTTCAATATTTTTATATAATTCATTCAGAAATTGTAATCTTTATTCACTAATCTATATTTTGTTAGTACAAGTAGTACAAAGTCATAATTAAATTAGGCATAAGTTATCCACTATTTGTTCTATCTTTATTGAACAAATATCCCAAAATGTAGTGTATGGAAAACTTGATGAATAATTTATTTTAAATGATAATATTTATACTAAATATAGTATAGAGTATTTGTATTATAAAAATATATTTATTCATTCTATATTCCAGATTTACAAAAATCGACACCGTCTATATGTGTTATCAACACTTGAGAACCTTGAAGAACTAGACCTCTCAAGAAATGAATCTCATGAAATCGAACTCTATATTGTTCAAAAGAGAGGTGTACTTTGAATTATTGTGCGTGTCGGTCATAATCACAAATTTCTTAATTACTTCGGGTAAATAATAGGTATATTATATATTGCTGCCTGGAAGGGAATAATTAAAGTTAGTAGAATTCACGAAGGTGCTGTGGTAATGAGATTTAGACGAATCGTTAGATGAGGGATAACCAACTTGTTAACTTTCAACCTTTTCGTTGGTGCACCAGTGAATGCGCGTTCCTTGCTCGTGCATGAAAGCTATTGGTCCGTAACAGAAATCTGACTTTTTCGTAAGTTAAAGATGTGTTGATGGATTCACAAAATATAATGTTGCAAGCACACTTAACGGTACAGTAACACATAAAATTAAAATAGTCCATATGATCTTTCGATTCATGTTTTAACGAATATTCGGATTGCTTATTTGCTGACTTATTATTGTTTCCATAATCAAGTTAAAGTGAAAACATATATTATTGTATACCTTTTTATATGTGAGCTGATATGCATTAATTGATAATATTATCTTGCAGATTGATTGAAATATCAATCAAATTATTACATGATCATCGTATATTATTAAGCTGTCTTTTTTTGAAAAAAACCGCGTACGCACGCGGCACTAAAACCAAATTATTACGCGGCAATCAAATCAAAACGTTAATTTTCGCGGTTATTTCCGCGGTTATGAATAGTTTTGTTATGCATCAGGCGTCCCATTCACAACAATAATGAAATAATAAATATGTTAGTTGTATTCATTCGTGCAGTAAATAAACGTCAAAATTGATAATATTATCTTGCAGATTGATTGAAATATCAATCAAATTATTATATGATACTGAAAAGATCTGAAAAGTATATTATATTATATAATTTATATATTTCTAATATCACTACATTACCACTGTCACAGCAAATCTTTTTGTCAATCAAATTATAAATGAGATACATACTGTTTATTAATTATATAAAAGTAGTACTTTAGGTGATACAACTGATAAATGCATTCATTCGTGTATATTAGACATTTATTACAAAATTGGGTATATTATTTCTTGTATCAACTTTTTACCGTACTATTTATTACTATTATTTATTATAATTTAACAGTTTCACTTTCAATAACGAAAATAAAAATAAGTAAACGAGTGGGCCGATTATTTACTAAACGAAGAACAATTCGTTCCTAGATTTAGTGATTCTGTAGCCATTTTGCACTTTCAACTACAGAAGTTGCTGCCATTTAACCCACATATAGGAGCATGTACTGTTGTGACAGAACAAGGGACCACTGAGGGTCTCTAACTAAATTTCAAAAGTTTTTACTTAAGTTAAGAGGCATTTTTTGTATCTTTGACATTTATTACTGAAAACAGTGTGAATAAGCTTTTATTTTTGGAATTAAAATTATAAAATTAAAATTAAAAATAATTCCAGTATATTACTATGTTACTAACACTATTTATACTTTACATCCACTTCAAAATAGAAATTATGTATATCACAATATTTTAACTTATATTTAATTTAGTAGAATAATAAATATATATTGTTTGTAATAATTAAACTTAACGTAATATTACGTCACGTTTATTCATAAGATATAAACTTATTATAAAATATACAAATATTACATATAATGATATAAATTAAATATTTTAGTAATTTCACATATTTTAAATTTAAAGTACTGTATTAACCTTTTATTATATGTTATAGATGTTAAATTATAGCTGAAGTAATAATCATATTGGAGTGAATATTTATTACTTATTTATCAATAATTCTCGTTTTTATTAACATTTTATAAATCTCAGTCAAATATTAAGATAATGTTACAAATTTGACCACATAGATTTTGAGCTGTTTGTTTATATTTAATAGTAAGTGTTCTATATTTCAAGTATTATCCACACCACTTTCTTTTAACGTAAAAATGATATTTTATATTTAATTTATCTTTAAGGAGACTTAATCATTTCTCGCAATATATATGTTTATATAGATATTCAAGAATATTATTCATGGTATAGTTCCATCATTACAGTAAGTCTTTTAACATAGTTATTCAACTATCAATTATTTCAAACTCGTGGTATCGCATTCGTGGGCTATGGATATATTTTAATCAATTAGACTAACGACCAAACATACAAATTTGCATGTCTCTATCTCATTTCTGAGTTAAACTGGAACTCTCTATTAATATGAGGTGGAGGAACGGACCTGACGGGTTCGGGCGCAATTTTTTCATTTGTGATGGCAATATAGCATATATTATGACCATGAATACCTATATATAACGAAAATATCATAATCTCACTTTTCATCTGTGTATCCAAATCATGTAGCCGTATCAAAGCACGAATTCGAAGAACTATCAGAATAAAACTGGTTCATTTATTTCTTTAATTGATTTTGGAACAATAAAGTTCAATTTACAATTGATTTTACCTGACTCTTTAAATATATCCCACTCACTTAACTTTCGTTTATACTAGTTCGGTCTTCTGTACAGGAACTGTAAGTTCACGCGAATGATCATTAGTTTTAGATACCCCTATGTACGTTAGGTGCACCTCCGCAGCCAAGGCAACCAACGACTCGGGTACAAGCATCCAGGGGCGTAACGCGGCTGCTTCATGCAAGCCGATCTATACGGGAATCAACCTGCGTCGTACCATCTGCGTTTCTAAGGAAGCAATGGAGCGGTTGCCGCTTTCCAATCCTGAAGGCTCGTTGATGGCATGCCCTTAGCCATACCGATCCTTGACAGCAGCTTAGTATCCTTGACGGTTTAGTACTTTACCTTTATATGTACCTTTATATGTAGTATATTATGTGTTCAATTCGATTCATTTTCTTCATTTATTTTCACTTATAATTAAGGTGCGTTTTTGCGGGATTTTGCGTGTCCAAACACGCTCAAACACGCAAAAACAGTGCGTGTTTTGCTATAAAAAATGACATCGGATATAATTTTTTTGCGTTATTTTTAGCGGCATGTTTAGACGTTTGTTTAGACGTTTACAGTGACGTATAAAATTAGCGCTAATTTTAGCTAAAATGTATTGGAAATTATCTAATTTATAGTGATTTATAGGTATTTTATCATCTTATTAAATCTGTAGGATACTTATAATATATACAATTAAGTGTATTTCACTCATATTCATCATTTTCATCATCATCTGTATAAATATGATTAATGTTATTAGTTATTTTTTCTACATATATGAAGCCATTGCATCAAGTGTATCAAGATAAGGTAACATATCTGTTTTACCATTGGAGCTGTGATCAAGATAATCATGTGCACTTTTAATAGTAGAAGGTTACTTTAGTTACCTACTAATCTAATCGTAATTCTCTAAATACTAAATGCTAAATTTACTTCCTATTTCTCTACATGATTGTTTCTATTGTTAAGGAATGCATTTTGAAAGTTGTTCAAATGCAGTTTAAAAACTTGCCCATCATTTCTAATCACTTGCTTAACAATCTTATCAAAATTTTCTTTTAACCATCAGATTGTTTTACAAAGGTTAAAACTCAAGTCTCGCAGACTCTCGCTGGCTTTATGAATTCAATTCAGAACCAACACTACCTAACATGTGAGTGGATTTAAACATCTAAATATCTCTGCCGTACCGATCCTTGATGATGACAGCTCAGCACTTTGAACCGGGGGATTTTACCTTCCGCAACCGATTTGGCCGAGCCGCATCTCAGGAATTTGAATGCGGCGAGGAACAAGAAGCGCGATCAAATGAACCAATCATCGATCACACTAAACAAAGCCGGTATTCCAGCAATGCCTCTTCAGCTCTAACGTCGGACGCCGAGCCTAATCGTTCAATTGATTTTACCTGACTCTTTAAATATTTTTGCTTAAAGTCTATTCAAAGTACATCTGAACGTATGTTAATTTTTTCTTTTACTCCCTTAAATTTTCAAGTGTTATTTATGGAAGCTCGAATAATTGATGTATTTTAAAATTGTTTTACAGTTCCTAAAAATCTTCAGTCATGTTTTATTCCGATAATTTTTAAAAGCTATTAGAATTAAAACTATTTAGATTATTTTAAAGATTTTACAAGTGTTACGGCAGATTTTTTACAATTTATAAATTTTCAATTTATTAATCTTCGCAAATATGAAGTGGATACTATATTAACAGAACTGTATTTTAACAGTAATATTTTTTAGAAAAATTTGGAATTAAGGAGTGAATTTTTTGTAAATTTGCACACTCATTACAGATCGAAATAATGAAGTATAATAATTTCATTTTTCATATTACTTTTTGTTCAAATATATTTCAGCAATTTCGATCTTTTAACAATATATTATGGTTTGCAAGCTTATGATAATATAAATTAATCAATTTGAGTGTATTGAAAACTAAATTTTCGTTCGCATTGATTGAAAAGAGAAACATAAGAAACAATATTATATTTATTGTATTAAACAGTATATTAGTATATAGTTAAAGTAGAACTTACTGAAGTATATCATTAAACTCTATTAATATTCAAACCGCATTATAGCTGGAAGAAATACATTATTCAGTTATCGCTGAGAATTTAGATTACTTTATATCTCTATATATAATATATTCATGTAGGACAGAATAACTCCGTTGCGGGATCATTCTTCAAAAAGTGAATACTAATTTGTATTTAATAAGAATAAAGATGATAATATATGGCTCCTACGTTATCATTTCTATTTACAATTTTAACCAGTAGTAAATATAGCAAATCAGTTCTTAGTTATATTAATCAAGAATTGTTAGTTTCGAAATTTTTGAATAAAACAATGATACTACTTCTGGATCCTAAGATTGAAAAGAACTTTATATTAATTAAAATGAAGTGTATCCTCACTCAGTGCCTTGAGTTCGACGAAGTCTCCTTTATTTCAAAGAAACTCCAAATTATGAGTTTACTTGAATTTACATGAATTTACTAAACTTGGAACAATATATTATTCAGGAGAAAATGATTCGTTTGTAGAATTCGCTTTAAGTATTATCTGACATTTTTTGGGTACTGCCTGTAAAATCAGAATTAGTTTAACTTTGTTCCTCCAATAATTAATTTTACTGAATTTTGATTGAAATTATAATAAGGAGAAATCTTGTAGAAACTGACGAATAATCTTGACATAATTTGAATCGGTATTTCCAAATTTTACTGTTATAAGGTAATACTAGTTTCATGCGATTTTCTAGCCTAATTTAAAAAATCGCTTTATCCACAAATAAATATTTTGGAAACTACTAAGCTAAGATATATTCTAATCAGTTTTAGCCCCAAATATGCTGTGATTTTTGCATGGACCATCATATTATAAGTTAGATACGACCCGAAACTTCAGGCATTTTGATGTGGAAATTTCAAAAATTAGATAAAATACAAAATATTTTTTACTTCAAAATATGCGGTCATAATATCACTAATAAAACCGCACACGCTCCTGGTTTGAATCGCTCTTTTTATAAATCACATTACTGTGTATTTTACAATACATAGATTCTCATGATACTAAAATTGAAGGTAATATTGATGATTCTGGATTCAACAACCTTGTTACCGCATCTATGTGTCATGGAACAATAGTAAAAAGTGTATTTTTCAACAAAAAGCTATTATAAGACAATCATTGTCACTATTGTGTGACACAATAACATATAAAATGACAATAATAATTTTGTCACTTTTCCTTTAATTCTATTTTATAGTATTTATACCATAAAAATATCATGTTTCATATACTTTACTTGTAAATTATGATATTTTATTTTCATCGTTTTTTCTCTTTTCTTCTTATACTAAAACGAAGTTTAGATAATAAAAGGCAATTATAAATATTATGGAAGCTTTTTAGCTTTTAAATCATGATTGAAAAGATCGACTTTCGAGTTAGTTGCATTTATTGAGGTGTGAAAAATATTAGCGCGAACATTTTTATTTTATGCATATAAGTTAATTATATTCCACTTTAGCAATGAAATATATGCTGTGTGTTATTGTCCTATACTTCATTGTATAAACAGAAATAGTCCTAAAATTAGAACAGGAAATTTCACACCAGTAATGAATGCAGCATATTATGGAAGACCATTAGTTGCTGCTATATTTGTAAAGCTATCATAACAAAAGGAGTTTTAAGAATATATCTTTAAATAGCTCTTAACAAGGGACGAATAAAAGTTAACTTGCATTGAGATTTGCTAATCAGAAATAGATTATGTAAAATACGGAACTTCACTCGCATATAAGAAATAAGTTATTCAATAATATAGAAAACTAATGAGACGTGCATTTACATGGGCTGAATCAAAAGGGTACAAAGTTGACGACTTTCTTAAAAAAGAATCAGTAGAAGAAATTATAAAAGGTGGAAAAGATTTGGATGATTATCAATAACAACTTATTATTGCTAAAGCAATAATCGCAGGACTTAGCGTCGCATGTGTTGGTTTAACTGGCGTTGTAATAAAATTAACCACTAAGTGATCAACAAGTATAGTTATACATATTTTAACTATTTTTCGTGTTTTTTATAAACATATTGCTTTTAAATATATCATTAGTTTTAGATATACCTATGTACGTTAGGCGCACCTCCTCGGGAATCCACCTGCGTCGTACCATCTGCGTTTCTAAGGAAGCAATGGAGCGGTTGCCGCTTTCCAATCCTGAAGGCTCCTCGATGGCATGCCCTTGGCCATACTGATCATTGACAGCAGCTTAGTATCCTTGACGGTTTAGTACTTTACCTTTATATGTACCTTTATATGTAGTATATTATGTGTTCAATTCGATTCATTTTCTTCATTTATTTTCACTTATAATTAAGGTGCGTTTTTGCGGGATTTTGCGTGTCCAAACACGCTCAAACACGCAAAAACAGTGCGTGTTTTGCTATAAATGACATCGGATATAATTTTTTTGCGTTATTTTTAGCGTACATTTCCGCTCCCAATCAGTTACCATGAAGCAAAATCATGTAATCAGAAGTTAAGAAGACTTGTTGAAACACTTTGGCTCCTCCTAAAAACTAGAAATATGTGATTTGCAGCAAATGAAGGATTATTTGTAAATCCCAAAACGACGGTTTCGACGGTTTTTACGACGGCGGTGTATATTTGACCAACGGCGGTTTTTAACCGTTTTTTGGGATTTTTCCCTATTTTTGAGCTAAAAAGTACATTAACCGGGAATTGAACCAGCGACAAAAGGTATATCTACCTTATGTACTACCTCTTGACTAAAATGTCACAATAGAAATATGATGTTTATCTGAAATACAAAAATATTGAAACTACTATCAATAAATTTCTTACATGTACCTTGCCACAAGAGATAAAGACAAGAATAATATGATCATATTGATCATATATACGATATATGTACCCTAAATACAACTATAATCTACCTATAAACAGTAACATATTAGTTTATATTATTTAAATTACTTATGTAATACAATAACAATATATATAATGCTAATTGATGGTATATTGAATTATATTCAATAAAATGTAGTATTATAAAGTATTACGATAAAATTAACACAACCGTCGAAAACCCGTATTTTGATTGACTGAGATTTGTCAATGGGGAAACAGCGATTTGTTTGTCACCAAAAACCGGCGCGACTGTTTTTAATCAAAATGGGACAACTTAACCTTTATACATTTATTTTTACTTATAATTAAATGTTATAACATTTCCGCTCCCAATCAGTTACCATGAAGCAAAATCATGTAATCAGAAGTTAAGAAGACTTGCTGAAACACTTTGGCTCCTCCTAAAAACTAGAAATATGTGATTTGCAGCAAATGGAGAATCTTTTGGGTTTGAATGTTCAACCAGAAGTTTGGGAAGATGCTTCAAATAAGAATTTGCTTTCCTTTAGTAAAGAATTCGTATTAAAAGCTACAAAATTTACATTGAAATATAGAGAGATAGAACATATCTATCTAATTTCTTTCCTCACTAACCTAACTGAACTAAACCTCTCAAATAATAATATATCTAACATTTCTAGCATTTCCAAGCTCCAAAACCTGAGAACACTCGATTTAAATTATAATAGTATCGAAGATATTTCAACACTTTAATCTCTTCTTAATTTAACTCACTTAAATTTAGAACGAAATAATTTAACTTCCTACACACTAGCTTTGCCGGATTTAGTGGAATTATCACTCGGTTATAACAAACTAGAAGACAAATCTGGGTTATAACATTCTCCTAAATTAGAAAGTTTAAATTTGAATAAAACAGAAACCTCAGATCTACGAATTATTCCTCCTCAGCTATTCGGTTTGAAAGTATTATAATTATCATCGAACAATCTTACGGAAATTTCATATCTTTCTAACTTCATAGATTTGTATTATTTAGATTTAGGTTCTAATTAATAACTTTAGAATATCGGGCCTCTTAAATTCTGCACTTAATTGACAAAATTAAGTATCCGTGCAACTAGTGTTTCTGACATATGGCCTCTTCAATTTATGAAAAATCTAAAAGCATTAAACATGGCTTATACGAAAGTTGTTGATTTGCATCCATTGTAGTACTTATATAAACTTGTAGAAATATATACATATGATGCATGCATAATAGATATTTCTCCTTTAACAAAGTTAACTTTATTAGAATCTTTGAATTTTAGATTTAACAAAATTACTAATGCAGATACATTTTAGCATCACAAGATTTTTTCAGAATATGACTTCTCACATCAAAAAGTCCCAACACCAGATGAGCTCACGTTCTACAGCAAAATACTCTCAGTTCACAGTTCTCACAAGCAAATAAGAAAAATCTAAGCTGAGAACAGAGTCTCAAAGTTCAGAGAGTCAATGAATCGCCAGAAAGAAGATATCAAAGTTAAAATATACGAGCAGATCCGTGCTGTGAATTAAAAGATTGAAATATGGGCGCAGTTCATTCAGAACTCCAACGCTGATCAATGAAATATATTTGATAAATATTTAATCTACTACTAGTATGTACTCTACGAGAACCACACCTCGAATTATGACTATACGTTACTAACTATTATTCTTACACATATTATTTTGTTGCTCAATAGATTATAATATCATTAACACATTGCGTTGTGTATGCCCTTAGCCAAATTGGTCAAAATTATAGTTGACGGTTTACAGTGTCATCATTGACACACATATTCTGTCTGGTTTGGTAATATACTATTATAAATGGATTTAGGCGGTATGGTAAATTAAAAAGGATCATTATTTGATAAAATCCACTTTGTAATGAATCATAAGTAGAACATTGACTGTAATGTACTTACGAAATGTGTTAAGTTAATTTGTAATTACTTGAAATTCCTTAAAGTAATATTAAATTTGTTAAATTAATTTAAACATATTATTTGATTCTAACACCACTCCATAGTAATGTAATTGTTTGAAATGTAGAGTATACTGTTAAAACACCAAGCTGACTAAGTTTTCATTTCAAGAGCTAATCCGTATTACCACAAAGATGAAAATAAGAGATAATTACACTGTGATCTAGAAAAATAAGTATATAATTTATAAAGCTACCAACAAAAGCGAAGCAGTGAGAAAATCTCAAACTCTATAAACCTAACCCAAGCAAGCTCCCTAAACTCCAACTAAAAAAACACTTTGGCATGAAAACTCTTGAATTTTTAAGAGACCAAGACATAAAAATTGAACGTCAAATAGAAACCGATCTTACCGAGTAAGACATTAAAATCGAAAGAGACGTGCAAACATTGAGTTAAATTGAAGAGCAAGTTAGCGAAATTAGACAGATGGTCGCGGAAGAAAAGTTTGAGCCCGAACTATACAAGAAAAAATTATGCAGCGAACTTGAAGATATTATACAGAACTACGCAGAAGACCACGCAAACATGAAGATCACGAAGATATAATCCAACTTGATGATTATTGTGTAGTCCTTCTACAAGAGAAATTTCATATCTAAAGATCATTGCGGAATATTCTACAGTATACGGTACATTAAAATGTTAAGGAGATATCTAGAGTGAAATTGTCACTTTTAATAATATATTATTACTAGACATACTATACTTGACTAAATAATTTTAATGTTATTTATTTTTCACTTCTAATTTTCGAAATGTAAGCGGAGATGTCGTGATATACAAATATCAATACCTTGGTTAGTAATTGATTTTCCTATTTAAAAACATTCATAGGTATTATAACTCAAACCGTTTTTGATTCTCCTGAACAAATTCATAAAATATTCTGAATTAGCATTTCTAACTTTGTAGTATAGAAAGTGAACTGGCGTCTGATCGAAATCCGAAAATCAGAAGGAGAAGCAAGAGCATATTTCATGTTAAAGTTGACCACAAAAGTTTCAGAAACAATAAAAATGACTGGAAGTTGAATTTTGCTCAACATATGAATCATCCACCCTTGTGCGAGGCCTCAACTATATTGAGTATTAAAGTTAAGTACACCATGAAAGAGCGAATTCCACTGAAGAAAAAATCCAAAGTTATCTAGGTCTTCGTTTTTGTACTTGACCTAATGAAAGAAACCGGAGAAGAACTGAATATCTGGTCCAAAGCTTAAATTTAAAAGTATTGATTAAAACAAGTATAATGGTAGAAAATAAAGCATACCGCTGTAAATTAAGAACTCAACCAAGGCGGGAGTTGCAAAATGAAACACAGTTGATTAATTTGGATTGGTTTCCTCAGTGGAATCGGGTCTCACTACAGAATTCAATTGTAATATGACTCTATATAATACTATTGAAACAAGACCTGGATTGGCTACAAATTGTAATTTATTCCACACCAAGGTTTTGAACATTTTGTTGATTCAAACTAAAGTTTGGTTTGAGCTACAAAGTCGATCGTTACAGCTTTAACTTTATACATTGTCAAGAATAAGATGGCAGAATATTATCTTTATATATTAATTCTCTAGAATGACCTAAGTGAAGTTGAGGATGAGTCGAAACAACTAATAACATACGAAGATTGATCTAGTAAGGAAATGTTATCGAAAGCACTCCAAAGAGCTTATGATAGTTTGGACATGGAGTTCATCTAAAAACTATATGATCACCAAGCAAATTAATTTAATGAAATGGTACGTAGAGGTGGTCATTAAACAGGGAAATGAAATAATATATATTACAAGTACAATGTATACAATAATATATTTTAATATTTTCTTCACAACTTTCCTGAATATTTCCTTAACATTTTAATGTACCGTATACTGTAGTAAAAAATTAAATCTCTGAAGAAAATCGAGAACATTGAAGATATCTTGAAACAGAGAGAATAAAACCTACCTGCCCAGTAGGAACAGCCCAAGAGAAGCTAAAGCGTGAAACCCAATAAAGGCACAGGAGAATCGATGATATCTCCTCTTTAAGACCCCTTGTTAACTTGTAGAAATTAATACTTGATGATAATTTAATATATGATATTTCGCCTCTGGCTTTACTTAAAAAATTGACGGAACTTTCGTTTAAGGAAAATAAGATAACTAGTATTTTGAAAATTTAGTAACATCCTTACTTTCATAACTTTAAAATGGATTTTTAAGAAAATCCAACTCAAAAAGAACATAATATTTATATCAAAATATAGAAAATAGATGATTCTACAATTATCCTTTAAAATATGAGTCAAAAGCGTAAATAGATATTTTCAAGAATAAATTCAATGAAAGGATGTGTGTTTTAATGTTTATAGAATTAATCTTTAAATCATTTTCAATTATCTTAAAATATTGTTTCACTCTTTAATACGCTAAATATTACTGAGCGATACCAGTGAGTATATAATATGGAACCACTTTTGATATTTTATTTGATGTGATGATTCGAGGCATTAAATATTTATATAACGAAGATAATAACTCGGACGCCAAGAGAAGCTAACTACAGGAGAATCGAGCATTGACTCGTTCTTCTGAAGGCGCTTCTTCTAGTTGAAGGAGCATACATTTGATGCCCTCAGAGGTTTAGAACACGATACTGATCCAGTATAAACGAAAGTTAAGTGAGTGGGATATATAATTTATAAAGCTAATTAATATTTGCAAATACATGTATGTCTGAATGATAGAAATTATACAAAATAGGGATGAATGAAAAAATAGATATCAGTTAAAATTCTTCCTAAATGGATTTATCGAATATATCTAATATATCGTACTTTCACTCAAAACGTCTACTCGTACGTTTGCACAACCTTATTAGTATCCAGATCTCTAATTGTGTAAACGATAGTGTTCCCATCGAACTAAACTTCCGTGCGCGTAAATTTCGAGTAGCTGTCAAGATGGTACTAGTACCCGTAGCTCTTCTCGTCCACTTCCACCAAGCCTCCGTGGAGCTCCTCCGTGATCCACACCCTTTCGCCCATTTTCTTCTCCGAGTGCACCTTGTCCAGCGCGCCCCCTCCCACTCCATTAACGAAATAAAAAAGATCATTCCTCTTAAAAGCTGTGAAAACGTGGCTGTGGCCGCTGAAAACGGCCCTGAGATTTAAATTTTAGTGCGTGTCAATGAACCTCTCCATTTAAACGGAGAGCGTTTTGTTCGACCCGTGCTCTCCTGTTGTGTACGTCGGTTAATGGGAGATGATGAAAACGTGCTCAGAATCAAGGGCCAGGTGTGCGTTATCTTTCAAGAAGTTGAAGGCGTCAACGTCCTGACCGTTTAAAGTGTAAATTACGAACACGCCAATGTTACGAATTTACTAAAAATAGTGAAGCGGGCGCTCAGTAACGTGAGCGAAGTTGTTGAAGTCGTAGTCGTGGTTACCGGTTGCGAATAGCATCGGCTTCGTTGGCCAATTTGCGAACCCGGTAACTAATTCGGATAAATCTCCGTCTTCGCAATTATCACCGTTATGGAGCATGAAATCGAACTCTATATTGTTCAAAAGAGAGGTGTACTTTGAATTATTGTGCGTGTCAGTCATAATCACAAATTTCTTAATTACTTCGGGTAAATAATAGGTATATTATATATTGCTGCCTGGAAGGGAATAATTAAAGTTAGTAGAATTCACGAAGGTGCTGTGGTAATGAGATTTTGACGAATCGTTAGATGAGGGATAACCAACTTGTTAACTTTCAACCTTTTCGTTGGTGCACCAGTGAATGCGCGTTCCTTGCTCGTGCATGAAAGCTATTGGTCCGTAACAGAAATCTGACTTTTTCGTAAGTTAAAGATGTGTTGATGGATTCACAAAATATAATGTTGCAAGCACACTTAACGGTACAGTAACACATAAAATTAAAATAGTCCATATGATCTTTCGATTCATGTTTTAACGAATATTCGGATTGCTTATTTGCTGACTTATTATTGTTTCCATAATCAAGTTAAAGTGAAAACATAAATTATTGTATACCTTTTTATATGTGAGCTGATATGCATTAATTGATAATATTATCTTGCAGATTGATTGAAATATCAATCAAATTATTACATGATCATCGTATATTATTAAGCTGTCCCTTTTTGAAAAAAAACCGCGTACGCACGCGGCACTAAAACCAAATTATTACGCGGCAATCAAATCAAAACGTTAATTTTCGCGGTTATTTCCGCGGTTATGAATAGTTTTGTTATGCATCAGGCGTCCCATTCACAACAATAATGAAATAATAAATATGTTAGTTGTATTCATTCGTGCAGTAAATAAACGTCAAAATTGATAATATTATCTTGCAGATTGATTGAAATATCAATCAAATTATTATATGATACTGAAAAGATGGCGGATGTAAAGCCCGAGTGACATTAACTTTGTTTTAACATAAAAATAAAATATTACATTACTTCTAAATCTCTCAAAATTTGAAAATCAAAAAGTTACCAACGAGCATTATATTGAAATATAACAAGGATTTTGCGGAAATTTTAAAGATTGATTCAAATAAGAAATTGAAATATTACAGAACTTTCCACACCATTTTGAGCACTTTTATTTTAATCCACTCCATAAGTAAAAATACGAGATTTGTGTCTATACAGATCGTATTTATACAGATTTTACAATTCTGACCTTAATACCAACGCACCCCTAAATATAAAAACAGTGCTGTCAGAGTTAAACCAATGAAAACAAAAAGGTAAGATTAGCTCTATAAATGTGTTGTTAAATATGGTTTAAACGTGTCCTGAATATCAGTATTTATACAAAATTCGAGGAGCACGGCAGCAAACTTTAAGTAGCCAACGTGTCAACTCAATGTTTATTATTCGAATTTGGTTACTGCCATAAGTAACAAAGTTATGTCAATGATATAAATTTTTCATGACGCCCAAACACTGCAAAACAACTCACTTTCAGTTAAAAGAACAGATTTTGTCATTTGAGCAACTTGTTGTAAAGTTTACAAATTCAAGAAAACAATGTAACCACTAAAATTATTAATTAAATAAAATTGAATGGTTTTAGATATTACTAACTAAAACTACTAAATTGCGTGTTGCCTTCTCGTTTCAACATGCCTGACTCGAAAATTTAGATTTGATTTATAATTTACTTTCACTGATTCGTATTGTGGTACAAATGCACCAATGCATTTAATACTTATTGATATAGCAAACTTGGCATTCGTTAAGGGAGAACCAACAACTTTTGAATTATCATAAATATTATATGAGTAACATAAAATAAAAGGAGGACAACATTAATGTTCTTGAATAAAACATGATCTATGCTATTTGTTATTTGAAATTCAACTTATGCAAATTTCAACAATGCTGCAACGAGACAAGATTGAACTGGTGTTCGTTGTATTTTTATGTGGTTCTGTGAATAATAGCTGCTTGCTTGGGTTTTGCATACAAATTAATAACAGTATAAAGGTGATAATGAAGACAATCGTATCAAGTCTTTAAAGTCCACTCCGAACTCAATATTAATAATTTAGCTAAAGTAAACTAGTTGCCAATATTCGTCTCAAATTAAAATATTGCTTCGTATTATAATTGTAGAAAGAAGCCCCACTTTGAGACATACTCAATAAAGTTGGTGTATATAACAATAATTTTAATATATTTGAAAAATCATCTCAGGCAGACCGTGTTGGTAACTAATACTGAAGCTGTCGAAGGTAGGCTGATGCATTAATTAATTAAAATGAAACCACCCTAAGACAACTTAAATTTTAGAAATTCTCAAAATATTCCTTGCTAATTGACACATGATGCTGAAAATGTATTAAAAAGTTTTAGTCTCAAAATTAATAAGTTGGTTCTTGAGCCCTCAAATTGATAATACAAATAAAATACTGATATTCAGGACACGAAAAATTACTCTCGAATTTCAAAGTATTTACAAACTTTTATGAACTTTATTGATTGAGCGAACGGAGCATAGTTGGGGCGAATAGTACTTTAGGTGATACAACTGATAAATGCATTCATTCGTGTATATTAGACATTTATTACAAAATTGGATATATTATTTCTTGTATCAACTTTTTACCGTACTATTTATTACTATTATTTATTATAATTTAACAGTTTCACTTTCAATAACGAAAATAAAAATAAGTAAACGAGTGGGCCGATTATTTACTAAACGAAGAACTATCAGAATAAAACTGGTTCATTTATTTCTTTAATTGATTTTGGAACAATAAAGTTCAATTTACAATTGATTTTACCTGACTCTTTAAATATTTTTGCTTAAAGTCTATTCAAAGTACATCTGAACGTATGTTAATTTTTTCTTTTACTCCCTTAAATTTTCAAGTGTTATTTATAGAAGCTCGAATAATTGATGTATTTTAAAATTGTTTTACAGTTCCTAAAAATCTTCAGTCATGTTTTATTCCGATAATTTTTAAAAGCTATTAGAATTAAAACTATTTGGATTATTTTAAAGATTTTACAAGTGCTACGGGAGATTTTTACGATTTATTAATCTTCGCATATATGAAGTGGTCAATATTTCGTCATTATAAACATAAGCTCTTTTGCGGAGAAAATTCTAAATATAGTTGACCTAATTGTTAATTACAAAATTATTTGTACTAAATATATATATCCCACTCACTTAACTTTCGTTTATACTAGTTCGGTCTTCTGTACAGGAACTGTAAGTTCACGCGAATGATCATTAGTTTTAGATACACCTATGTAAGTTAGGTGCACCTCCGCAGCCAAAGCAACCAACGACTCAGGTACAAGCATCCAGGAGCGTAACGCGGCTGCTTCGTGCAAGCCGATCTGTACGGGAATCAACCTGCGTCGTACCATCTGCGTTTCTAAGGAATCAATGGAGCGGTTGCCGCTTTCAAATCCTGAAGGCTCGTTGATGGCATGCCCTTAGCCATAGTGATCCTTGACAGCAGCTTAGTATCCTTGACGGTTTAGTACTTTACCTTTATATGTAGCATATTATGTGTTCAATTCGATTCATTTTCTTCATTTATTTTCACTTATAATTAAGGTGCGTTTTTGCGGGATTTTGCGTGTCCAAACACGCTCAAACACGCAAAAACAGTGCGTGTTTTGCTATAAAAAATGACATCGGATATAATTTTTTTGCGTTATTTTTAGCGGCATGTTTAGACGTTTGTTTAGACGTTTACAGTGACATATAAAATTAGCGCTAATTTTAGCGCTAAAATGTATTGGAAATTATCTAATTTATAGTGATTTATAGGTATTTTATCATCTTTTTAAATCTGTAGGATACTTATAATATACAATTAAGTGTATTTCACTCATATTCATCATTTTCATCATCATCTGTATAAATATGATTAATGTTATTAGTTATTTTTTCTACATATATGTAAGCCATTGCATCAAGTGTATCAAGATAAGGTAACATATCTGTTTTACCATTGGAGCTGTGATCAAGATAATCATGTGCACTTTTAATAGTAGAAGGTTACTTTAGTTACCTACTAATCTAATCGTAATTCTCTAAATACTAAATGCTAAATTTACTTCCTATTTCTCTACATGATTGTTTCTATTGTTAAGGAATGCATTTTGAAAGTTGTTCAAATGCAGTTTAAAAACTTGCCCATCATTTCTAATCATTTGCTTAACAATCTTATCAAAATTTTCTTTTAACCATCAGATTGTTTTACAAAGGTTAAAACTCAAGTCTCGCAGACTCTCGCTGGCTTTATGAATTCAATTCAGAACCAACACTACCTAACATGTGAGTGGATTTAAACATCTAAATATCTCTGCCGTACCGATCCTTGATGATGACAGCTCAGCACTTTGAACCGGGGGATTTTACCTTCCGCAACCGATTTGGCCGAGCCGCATCTCAGGAATTTGAATGCGGCGAGGAACAAGAAGCGCGATCAAATGAACCAATCATCGATCACACTAAACAAAGCCGGTATTCCAGCAATGCCTCTTCAGCTCTAACGTCGGACGCCGAGCCAAATCGTTCGGCACAAACAGACTTCATTGAGACTTTCGAAAGCAAAACATTTGTACTAAATATATATATATATATATATATCGGTTTAGTCTTTTGACATAAATATTATTTACGGTAAAATCTCGCTAAAAGATTCTTGGATACACTCGCGTATATACTCTGGAAAAGTAGAAAGTCAATACATGATTACGTACTTCTATTAGATATTTTGAGATTTCTCACATAAAGACCTAACTTAATCTCATATAAGCGTAACGTGTTCATTTTTACCTGACAATCGGTATTGGGGTAGAAAATAAGTGTGAGAATACACTAATTGCTTACAATTATCATGATAGCGCTTTAACATGAAGAATTAACATGATTACATCTTAAAATATTAGATTTTACACTTAATTTATAGACCCAAGTTGATCACGTATTGACTCTTGAGATCTCGCATATAAACTTTAGAAATTGAAAGCTTATACGCGATTTTGCCTGGCTCTATACGCGAGTGTATCCAAGAGTCTTTTGGCGAGATTTTACCGTATACATATTCTCAAAAACATCCACTCAATAATCAATTACTTCAATCACAAGAAACATTTTTTTCATTTTAACGCGTTCTTTACTCCTGTAAAGGACTCTATATTTTCAGTGTTAATTATTTGAGATTTCATCAAATTATATCAAGTGTACTTGTACTAAATAATTTTATAAAGGAGTATATACAGTACTGGGACAAAAGGATTATAAACATTTTATAAAGATTGAAATTCGTAATTTCATTTTATATTATAAATACTCCATATGCCCACGTACTATAATTATCTATATAATTCATTTTCCACTTCTAAACTTTGAATTATGGAACTGTTTTCCATTATCCATGTATATCAATAAATAGGTTAATTTTCAATTTCCAAGTATATAAATACCTAGAAGCATAATATCTCGAGTTAAGTCAGATTTCATCCAATTAAATAGATAAAACTGAAGATTTGCGATTATAAACTCTGAAGTGTGAATAGCTCACCTACATTCAACAGAAATCCTAAAGTTAAAACATGATTCAAGAGCATATTTCGTGTCAAAGTCGAGCTCTTATGTTTCAAAACTTATAAAAATGCAAGGAAGTGAATTTTTACTCAACATATGAATCCTCTACCTTGGCGCGAGGCCTCAACTATATTGAGTATTATCATTAAGTGCACCAATATTGAGCGAATTCCACTGAAGAAAAAATCCAAAGTTATCTAGGTCTTCGTTTTTGTACTTGACCTAATGAAAGGAACTAGAGAAGAACTGAATATCTGGTCCAATGCTTAAATTAAGAAGTACTAATTAAAAGTAATATAATGGTCTTACTGCAGAATTCAATTATAATATGATTCAATATAATACTATTAAGACAAGACCAGAGTTGGCTACAAACTGAAATATATTCCACACCAGGTATTTGAATATTTTGTTGATTCAAGTTAAAACATCATTCAAGTACCAGACTCAATAATGACGGCTATGACTTCCCACTGTGTCCAGAATATAATGATTGAAAATAATCTTCACACATGAATTCTCTTGAATAGCTCAAGACCATTTGAGATCTAGTTGGTTCATGTTTGGATCCATCTGGTGAAAACAGATTGCTTATAGCACTAGCTAACATTTTTGAATGTTTTGACTTATGGTATATTTTATTCACTCACTCAGGGCACTGTATAATACTCATTGAAGTGGCACTTGTAAACGACTGGAAATGGATATGTGAAATAAAATATATTACAAGTACAATATAAGTAATAATATATAATAAAATAATTTTCACAACTCCACTATAAATATATTTTATAATTCTTTTGTCCCAATACTGTACATATATAATTGATAACATTTATATACATATATAAAACTCTAACTATCAATTTGTAAATAATCAAAGGGTTACAAAATATATATAACAAAATATAGTATAAAATACAAAATATAGTATAAAATAGTTTTACAAAATAGATATAATAACAATATAACTTCATTACTGACCCATATCATCAAGTTATTTTAATAATTATTGTAGCAAATTTATTTTTTCTGCATTTGGAAGGGCACTTTCTTTGATAGCTTTCATTTCCTGTTCCATTGCAGTAACTTTTGATACTCTTTGAGCGACTTGATTTTTTCTGTCATCAACTTACTTCAGAATAACTTAATGTTCATACTCTTTTATTTCTTAGGTAAATGCTTTTTTTCTAGCTTCTTATTGATTTTGTTTCTATATTATTGCTTTTTTGACCCATTTCTTCTCTTACTGCAAAAATTCTTCCTTTAATTTCTATTTTTCTTCTTCTGTTAGATATTTTCCTGCTTGCTAAAGATTTCTAAGAAAATCTATAATTCTATCTGGTGTATCTTGTATTTAATTTATTTTCTTGTTTTATTAGATAAGGGGTAAACTATTTTCTTTTGCTTAAGGTTTAGCTTCAGTATAATCTTCAAGAATAGATTTAGGCGGCATTTGGGAGTGAAAAATATATAATATTTTATCAATAAATTTGAATTTGTAATTTAATACACTCCATCTATTCAACTAACAAAAAATCGATGCGTTTAAAATAAAGTTACCAAAAAGTATGAAATATCGTTTAAAAGCATTACCACTTTGAATCTTTTCCGCTTGACTTCCTATTATTATAAAGATTATTAAATTCAATTTAATAATCTCAAGCAACTATTTAAATTAAATAATACAGGAGGAGATTCAAATAAAATTAAGAATGCCCAACAAAACAACTGTAACAAAAATCCTCGCCCAACAACAAAACGTACAAATTGCCTTCTAAAAAAAAGCTACATAAAATCGCAAACAAGACAACCAATTTATGACATTATTCCCTGGTTTAAACCTTGACCAAATAAGAAACAATGCAAACTCACATACGCAACTCCCCTACTCAACCAATAGCTGTTATCAACAAAAAGATCTCCAAAACAAACTCCATTAGCCCGAAAGAGCTAACGGAGAGTCTGTGAGGAGGTGTGACGTGTGATAACGCTGTGCGAGATATTTGGTTAGAGAGGAATGTTGTTGGTTTCTTAGGGATCATTGGTTTAGAAAGGAAAGGAAATGTGATGATCAGAGAAAAAGGGTGACCAGTATAGACGAAATTTACGGTGTGATGTCTTTCATTATGTGTACCTCAAAATACACTCTGTGTATATATGCCATAGATTCTATGTTATACTATTTAGTCTTTTTAATGTATGGAAAAAATGAAGGTTTGGTATTCTTAATATTAACAAGAAGAAAGAGGCGTCACTCATCATTTACCAAACCATCTACCACAGGCTGCCTAACATTATTGAATTCTTCCGGACAGGCTGTCAGCTTCTTGATTGTTAAACTTGAAACCGAATCTCTTAGACGAAATATGATCAGAGAAAAAGGGTGACCAGTATAGACGAAATACGTGACGAAATTTACGGTGTGATGTCTTCATTTAAATTAAATAGTTGACGGAATTAAATATATTTATTTATTCTGTAACATTAGATAATATATTGACAATAAATAAATGTGTTTACTTGCATTGTTGATTTAATAATTACGATAAGCTTCCTTACAAAAGCAAATCAAATTTGAGACTCTCGAAGATAGTACTCACCCCAAAACTCGGTTAAAGTACTCAGTCACTTAATGTCTTCAAAATTAGACTATTAACGAAAAGTGATGAACGATATTGGATTACACACTATTTCAAAACACAAAACTTAATATGTCACTATAATCAAAGTGGTTAAACAATTTTAATCATTAACTAGTAATATCAAGCGATAGAATAGAATCACGCATTTCAATAAATAAGATTTGGTATTCTCATCTCAGTTAATGTCTTTCCGTTTTCGGTTAATGAACTATTTTAGATCTAAACCTCTCACTTATAGTACCAAGTATCTCAAAAGACATTAAGTGACTATAGGTCATTAAGTGAGTTTGGGGGTGAGTACTATCTTCGAGAGTCTGCAGTATTCCAAAATTTCAATTATCTTCAATAATCTATTTAAATATTACGAACTAAATTAAACTGGAAGCGATTAGTATTTAAATAAACTGCAACGATTTCTTTAAATTCCAAAGTATTCGTTTTCAATTAAAGAAAATGAATTGAAGAAAATGAACAAACGGAAAGGAAAACGGTTACGTTCATAAAATCACTCCTTTCACATTAGCTGTAAAAAATCATTCAGTGAGTAAATAATAAAAGGTAATAAAGACAAATTAATAATTGTAACAAAATCAACGATGTTTGTTGTAATTTGAAGGTTGAAATAATAATATTGTATTTTCACCTTATAATAATATTACATATTCAATTATATATCCACTCACTTTACTTGTAAATTATGATATTTTATTTTCCATCGTTTTTTCTCTTTCCTTCTTATACTAAAACGAAGTTTAGACAATAAAAGGCAAATATAAATATTATGGAAGCTTTTTAGCTTTTAAATCATGATTGTAAAGATCGACTTTCGAGTTAGTTGCATTTATTGAGGTGTGAAAAATATTGGAGCGAACATTTTTATTTTATGCATATAAGTGAATTATATAATATAATTAAAGTGGAATATAATTTATATTCCACTTTAGCAATGAAATATATGCTCTTATTGTCCTATACTTCATTGTATTCTATTGTTATTCTATTGTTATTCTATTGACAATGAAAAACCCTTATTGTGCAATAGAAAATAGACAATGGATGGCTATATACACATCACAAATGGGAATTTTGATTTTAAAGTTTTCATTTTCGCCTAAATCCATTTATAATAGTATATTACCGAACCAGACAGAATATGTGTGTAAATGATATATGCTCTTATTGTCCTATACTTCATTGTATAAACAGAGCTTTCTACGGAATTCAAAGTGTTTTGGAGGTATTTTTTCTTGTTGTAAACGGGAATTATTATTGAAATTAACGACTGAGAATTGAGGGAAAGTAATAAGAGCAGTATTTGGAGCGGAAATGTGAAGTTTTGCGTTAAATGTAATTATAAAAATTATTTTGGATGCGAAAAATGACGATAAAGTGAGATCCAATCCTACAGAATTTGAAGTGCTATCTTGTTAATTTTATGTACTATGTATTTTTATACATTGGAACATGGACGAATTGGAATATTCTACTTTAGTTATTGATTACTCAGTACTTAAGTTTAGAGGATAGGAGTATTTGAAAGAGGAAACTAGTATACTTTACTATTTTTTATTTTAGAAAACACAATGCGTATCGACTCAGACGACTCTAATGAAACAAATATACAGCAGATTGCATCATTCAATTCAAGCAATCAAGCAGTGCGATATATCCTTTGTGGTATGTATCCGAATATTTAAATAAGTAAATTAAGATGTTATTCGATGATTTACAGTAATTGACCACCACTCCAATGTCTGACGTCTGGTTTACAGCATGTATTAAGAACGATGTTCCAAGACTCATCGAATTATCTAAGAGCTTTAAAAATGCAAGAGATAAACGACCATCAGATCCAGCAAAATAAATATTTTAAGGATTCACCGCATTACATTATGCGTGCTATTTCAATTGTGCACCATCTGTGCAATATCTTTTGAATTTGGAAGCTGATGATCTAACAAATAGTGCGCATTAAATATAAGCACCTGGATTTTCAAAATTTTCGAAATGCAAATTACATTCGAATTCAAGCTGTTTACAAATCGCTTTATTAAGAGCATCAGCTTAGTCTATAAACTGTATTTTACAATACATAGATTCTCATGATACTAAAATTGTAGGTAATATTGATGATTCTGGATTCAACAACCTTGTTACCGCATCTATGTGTCATGGAACAATAGTAAAAAGTGTATTTTTCAACAAAAAGCTATTATAAACAGAGCTTCCTAAAATTAGAACGGGAAATTTCACACCAGTAATGAATGCAGCATATTATGGAAGACCATTAGTTGCTGCTATATTTGTAAAGCTATCTTAACAAAAGGAGTTTTAAGAATTTATCTTTAAATAGCTCTTAACAAGGGACGAATAAAAGTTAACTTGCATTGAGATTTGCTAATCAGAAATAGATTATGTAAAATACGGAACTTCACTCGCATATAAGAAATAAGTTATTCAATAATATAGAAAACTAATGAGACGTGCATTTACATGGGCTGAATCAAAAGGGTACAAAGTTGACGACTTTCTCAAAAAGAATCAGTAGAAGAAATTATAAAAGGTGGAAAAGATTTAGATGATTATCAATAACAACTTATTATTGCTAGAGCAATAATCGCAGGACTTAGCGTCGCATGTGTTGGTTTAACTGGCGTTGTAATAAAATTAACCACTAAGTGATCAACAAGTATAGTTATACATATTTCAACTATTTTTCGTGTATTTTATAAACCTGTTGCTTTTAAATATATCATTAGTTTTAGATATACCTATGTACGTTAGGCGCACCTCCTCGGGAATCCACCTGCGTCGTACCATCTGCGTTTCTAAGGAAGCAATGGAGCGGTTGCCGCTTTCCAATCCTGAAGGCTCGTTGATGGCATGCCCTTAGCCATACCGATCCTTGATGATGCCAGCTCAGCACTTTGAACCGGGGGATTTTACCTTCCGCAACCGATTTGGCCGAGCCGAAAAAATCAAAATTTAGATTTGATTTATAATTTACTTTCACTGATTCGTATTGTGGTACAAATGCACCAATGCATTTAATACTTATTGATATAGCAAACTTGGCATTCGTTAAGGGAGAACCAACAACTTTTGAATTATCATAAATATTATATGAGTAACATAAAATAAAAGGAGGACAACATTAATGTTCTTGAATAAAACATGATCTATGCTATTTGTTATTTGAAATTCAACTTATGCAAATTTCAACAATGCTGCAACGAGACAAGATTGAACTGGTGTTCGTTGTATTTTTATGTGGTTCTGTGAATAATAGCTGCTTGCTTGGGTTTTGCATACAAATTAATAACAGTATAAAGGTGATAATGAAGACAATCGTATCAAGTCTTTAAAGTCCACTCCGAACTCAATATTAATAATTTAGCTAAAGTAAACTAGTTGCCAATATTCGTCTCAAATTAAAATATTGCTTCGTATTATAATTGTAGAAAGAAGCCCCACTTTGAGACATACTCAATAAAGTTGGTGTATATAACAATAATTTTAATATATTTGAAAAATCATCTCAGGCAGACCGTGTTGGTAACTAATACTGAAGCTGTCGAAGGTAGGCTGATGCATTAATTAATTAAAATGAAACCACCCTAAGACAACTTAAATTTTAGAAATTCTCAAAATATTCCTTGCTAATTGACACATGATGCTGAAAATGTATTAAAAAGTTTTAGTCTCAAAATTAATAAGTTGGTTCTTGAGCCCTCAAATTGATAATACAAATAAAATACTGATATTCAGGACACGAAAAATTACTCTCGAATTTCAAAGTATTTACAAACTTTTATGAACTTTATTGATTGAGCGAACGGAGCATAGTTGGGGCGAATAGTACTTTAGGTGATACAACTGATAAATGCATTCATTCGTGTATATTAGACATTTATTACAAAATTGGATATATTATTTCTTGTATCAACTTTTTACCGTACTATTTATTACTATTATTTATTATAATTTAACAGTTTCACTTTCAATAACGAAAATAAAAATAAGTAAACGAGTGGGCCGATTATTTACTAAACGAAGAACTATCAGAATAAAACTGGTTCATTTATTTCTTTAATTGATTTTGGAACAATAAAGTTCAATTTACAATTGATTTTACCTGACTCTTTAAATATTTTTGCTTAAAGTCTATTCAAAGTACATCTGAACGTATGTTAATTTTTTCTTTTACTCCCTTAAATTTTCAAGTGTTATTTATAGAAGCTCGAATAATTGATGTATTTTAAAATTGTTTTACAGTTCCTAAAAATCTTCAGTCATGTTTTATTCCGATAATTTTTAAAAGCTATTAGAATTAAAACTATTTGGATTATTTTAAAGATTTTACAAGTGCTACGGGAGATTTTTACGATTTATTAATCTTCGCATATATGAAGTGGTCAATATTTCGTCATTATAAACATAAGCTCTTTTGCGGAGAAAATTCTAAATATAGTTGACCTAATTGTTAATTAGAAAATTATTTGTACTAAATATATATATCCCACTCACTTAACTTTCGTTTATACTAGTTCGGTCTTCTGTACAGGAACTGTAAGTCCACGCGAATGATCATTAGTTTTAGATACACCTATGTACGTTAGGTGCACCTCCTCGGGAATCCACCTGCGTCGTACCATCTGCGTTTCTAAGGAAGCATGGAGCGGTTGCCGCTTTCCAATCCTGAAGGCTCGTTGATGGCATGCCCTTAGCCATACCGATCCTTGACAGCAGCTCAGCATCCTTGACGATTTAGTACTTTACCTTTATATGTAGAATATTATGTGTTCAATTCGATTTATTTTCTTCATTTATTTTCTCTTAAAATTAAATATTATAGCATTTCCAATTAAATGTTATAACATTTCCGCTCCCAATCAGTTACCATGAAACAAAATCATGTAATCAGAAGTTAAGAAGACTTGCTGAATCACTTTGGCTCCTCCTAAAAACTAGAAATATGTGATTTGCAGCAAATGGAGAATCTTTTGGGTTTGAATGTTCAACCAGAAATCTGGGAAGATGCTTCAAATAAGAATTTGCTTTCCTTTAGTTAAGAATTCGTATAAAAAACTACAAAATTTACATTGAATTGTAGAAAGATAGAACATTTCTATTTAATTTCTTTCCTCACTAACCTAACTGAACTAAACCTCTCAAGAAATAATATATCTGATATTTCCAGCATTTCCAAGCTCAAAAACCTGAGGATACTCGATTTAAATATTAATAGTATCGAAGATATTTCAGCACTTTAATCTCTTCTTAATTTAACTCACTTAAATTTAGAACGAAATAAATTAACTTCCTACACACTAGCTTTACCGGATTTAGTGGAATTATCACTCGGTTGTAACAAACTAGAAGACAAATCTGGGTTATAACATTCTCCTAAATTAGAAAGTTTACATTTGAATAAAACAGAAACCACAGATCTACTTACTATTCCTCCTCAGCTATTCGGTTTGAAAGTATTAGAATTATCTTAGAACAATATTACGGAAATTTCATATCTTTCTAACTTCGTAGATTTGTAAATATTAGATTTAGGTTCTAATTAATAACTTTAGAATATCGGGCCTCTTAAATTCTGCACTTAATTGACAGTATTATTTATCCGTGAAACAAATGTTTCTGACATATGGCCCCTTCAATATTTAAAAAATCTAAAAGCATTAGACATGGCTTATACGAAAGTAATTGATTTGCATCTGTTATAGTACTTATATTAACTTGTAAAAATATATACATATTATGCATGCATAATAGATGTTTCTCCTTTAGCAAAGTTAACTTTATTAAAAATTTTAGATTTTAGCTTTAACAAAATTACTAATGCAGAAACACTTAAGCACCACAAAAATTTTTCAGAATATAACTTCTCACATCAAGAAGTCCCAAAACCAGATGAGCTCACGTTCTACAACAAAATACTCTCGGTTCACAGTTCTCACAAGCAAATAAGAAGAATCTAAGCTGAGAACAGAGTCTCAAAGTTCAGAGAGTCTATGACTCGCCAGAAAGAAGATATCAACTTAAAAATAAACGAACAGATCCGTGCTGTGAATTAAAAGATTGAAATATGGGCGCAGTTCATTCAGAACTCCAACGCTGATCAATGAAATTAATTTATTTAATCTACTACTAGTATGTACTCTACGAGAACCACACCTCGAATTATGGCTATACGTCACTAACTATTATTCTTACACATATTATTTAGTTGCTCAATAGATTATAACATCAGTTAACTGATTGTGGGTTTGTTGTCCATAATTTGGGCAGTTTAATTAGTTCTGAGTATCATCTAATGATAAACACAAATCATAAGCATAAAATGATCACGTTTGTATGCTCGTAGTATACAACACTAAAGTAACTTTAAAATGTGTTATCCGTGGGTTTTATTGTCTAATTTAACTATAATATTATATGCTTTAATATTTCCCCATAATATTAACATTATTATCATTGGTATTCAACGTCAGAATTTTTTAGTGTTATTAATATTATAATTATAAACTACAAAACTTTATTTCATTCGCCGCCAGTAAGGGCTTGTTCTTGAATTATCATAAAATATCTTGTTTGACACTTTTGACATAAATATGCACAATTCTTCCACAGATTTTATTTATTCTCCATTCCACTTTTACACAACATATTTGGACTCGTTTTATCGGGTTAAAACTTGCTTATTGCTTTAAAAACGTGCTTAAATAAGATTTTTCAAATTTCAAGTGTTGCTATGTACTGTTTTATTTGATTATGCGTATTTGGTTGAATCGCTAAGATCAAAAGAAAGACAAAATAGATTACAAATTTGTGTTTTTTGACCTACCTGTATACTTAGTCCGATTAATACCGCTTTTGTATAATTTTATTATAAGAAAAAATCCATTTAGTGGTCGTTACGTACAGCACTTCAGTACAATAATTGTTGAAATGTTTAAAATATTTTAGGTTTTGGGCAGAGAAAAAATATGGTCGATTTGGAGTGACATAAATAAATTTATTAAAAATATTTCTTATGCTATTATAATAACATTAATATTTTATTTCATACTTTATGTGTTTTCCTCCCACTTCATTGAATCGCTCAATAGATTATAATATTATTAAGTTAATTTGTAGTTGAAATTCCTTAAAATTAAATAATAATATAATAAAATTTGTTAAATTAATTTAAACATGTTATTTGATTCTAGCACCACTCCATATTAATATAATTGTTTGAATGCATTGGAGAAGATTTTTCTAGGGTAAATGATTATCAATATGCAGTTATTTATCATAGTCAGATGATGAAGAAATGTAGAGTATACTGTTAAAACGCCAAGCTGACTAAATACGCTTGAAACAGTAAAAAGCTCTCTACAAGATTATAATGTACAGATTCAATTAAAGAATGCTTTAAATTGAGAAATAAAGAATTTGACCTAACGCTGATAATTTCAAACTTATAAACACTGTTTCAAAAGAATGCCACACTAAAACGATAAACTAAGAAAACAAAAGAGAGCTGATGCTTTGATAAATTTAACGATATAATGAACGATATAATGTATAAACTATATCACACAACAGAGTGCGGAACTGATGTTACTTTCACAGAGACAGTTGCTACTTGGGCTTGCTAAGCAAATAGGTTACAAATTATAGCTAGTATTCCAGCAGTGCCTCTTCAGCTCTAACGTCGAACGCTGAGCCTAATCATTCTATTGCTTTTAAATATATACTTTCATAATAATAAAAACAAATATGAAAATAATATCTATTCATTCATTCTATTGTTTAAACTTAGTTAGCTTAGCAAATAGCAAAATTCATAAGAGTACATTAAATTTTTGAGTATTAACGATTTAGAAAGTTCATTTATTCTTCTAGTTAGTTTAATTGTAACTAACTAATTAATAATGGACTCATCAATTCAGTTGTTGTATACTGACATTATGTTTAAATATTATAAACAATACTGTTAGATGAAGGAGGCGAAGCCAAAATTTGTGGTATGCTTCTATTTTTGAGTAGTTTCATTATGGTGTGGAAAATAAACAAATTTATTGATTAAAGTATCGTTTAATAATAATTTACGTAAATTGTAAAAGAATATGTTTAATTAGGTTTTCCAGAGTGATTACTAACCATTCTAACTTGCTTATGTATGGAGTAAATATTTCTACGAACCTGTCAAGGCCCCAGACGCTCAAAAGATCGTAAACTCTTGTGATGGCAGCTAGCTAATACCAGAGGATGGCAATAACGATGTTTAAAGCACAAGCTAAACAGTTTCTGCTTACAAATTAAAACGATTGGCCGTTGGAAATGTTTCCAAGAAACAGACAAAGTGTGATGATATTAATACCTCACGTACTTATGCTAATAGTTCATCAGCCAAACGAAACTTGCCAATGTCTCTTCTATCTGTTTAGAGTGAGCAAGATATGAACTTCACTCATTACTATCTAAACAACTCCAAAGTTCTCACTCTCAATATTGGTACTGACAAGAGTATTGTTGACTTCATGCTCCAAAATGCTCTTGATCCTAAAGTTGTAGATCAAATCAACAATGTTTTTGGTTAAAACCTATTATTCTAAAGCAGGGTAGAACAGTTGTCTTTAGATCCAAAAATTGCCAATATAATCTAATATTTAGCAATCTCGGAAAATCCGTGTATGAATGACCTCTTCTATTGAAGAATGTGTGCCTAAACTCCTCAGTAACGGATACATTTCCGACGAGCTTTTAAGCTTATTAATTCATATTTCTATCTCTCCAGAATACGGAATTTTATACCCATCATTCATCCAATCACCGGAAATCCACTATGATGATGATAACAACATTGGTAAACTATGTTCTGGTAAAAAGATGTGTTTTTGCCCATTCATTTTCAGCCAGCATTGGTTCCTCATGATAATATGCATGAATCAAGAGTCATTTATTCTCGATGGCATGAATCATGTCTTATCTTAGGATTTATAGTATAGTAGTATAGTATAGTAGCAATAAGAGTTCATAGATATGTTAACAACAGCTCGCTCCATCACTTCATGTGAGTCAACATAAGTACTTCCCATTACTATGAAATGTGAAATTGGAAAGCACCCACAACTCACTGGGTTTGATTGTGGTTTATTTATCATTTTTGTAATGTTGAAAATAATGAAACACGACATACCCATCAACGAAATTTAAAACATCGAATTTCTTTGCGACTCAGCTTCCGCTATTCGTTAGCGTGCATTTACTCCAATCTCAACTTTCTCGAGAGCTGATGACTAACATGATATCACTGAGATTGACAATAAGCAACATTTCTCTAGCGATTATGAAGTTGTCAGTACGCCTATGGTTTAGAAGGTATCAATTAAGCCTCTCAAGAAAACTAAACCATCGACGGCTCAGGTATAAGCAACAACGAAACAACATGATAACAGTCAGTACCCTCCAAAAGCCAATATTAAAGCACAACCTGCGAAACTGGAGTCCGATGCATTTCTTAGCATTTGCGGTAACTTTACAGACCACTTTTGTTTCAATGTTTCCAATGCTAACTGCTATATCCTTCGAACGGATGTAATATAATTGGCATCAGACTTTCTTAATGCCCTGAATCTTAAACGGGGGTCCGTGAACTAATTTGATCTTTGGCCAATATCGCATTTGTCTGACAATGCAAAATGCTTTGACTCTCAAGCTAAAATAGCCCAATGCGCTCAACTTGGTCTGATAAGCCAGAGTTTCCCAAGGAAACCCTCATAAGATACTAAATACGACTAAAGTCTGGCAAAATCACCGAAAAATGATGGCTTCTAATAGATAAAGTTCTCTTTATGGTGACTTCTTGATTAAGACCTAACTGCTTAAGAATTCAGTGTCAAAGGTTAAAAAACTATCGTTTTCCATGACATGCGTATACCATTCACTACAATCTAAGCGGAACTTAGATATGTTGACTATGCTCACTCTATCAAGTAATAGAAATAAACAAAGCAGGCTCCATCATTTACACTTCAACTCAAGTTGTGCACAGCATATGACCCTGATGCCAGTAAAGCATCGGAGCACATCGCATTCAATAGAATGTACAACTCGATAATTATACGGGTAGGTAACAACGATTTCGTTATCATTCCGCTCAATGACCTTTTTGACATAGAGTAGACTGTAATTTCAGGGTAGTTAATCTCAACCTTCTGCTTTAAGTCAGAAAAGCAATACACACCTAATCCTACCAATACCTCACCAACATATTTGTGATTCTCATATAACTTACGTCCAGGAATTGTAATCAAACTACCAATGGATTTAAGAGAAAGCCAAGCTCATCGTTATTGTACAGAAGCTTAAGGAAGATATCCTATCAAATGGGGCACATATCCCTGAGCCCTAAGATAACGTACCTTTCAATGACGTGACAAATGGTGAGATTCCTTGGAGAACGACCATAAACATGTCTAAACCACAGATAATTTCACCACAAGATTATTCTAGTTAAATATAACCAAGTGATAATCCTATTTCAGTTATAGAACAAGTGTGTCCAACAGTTGATCAACAATATAGATACAAAGTAGTCTCAAACTTGTTTAGATTAGTAAACGAACGTATGCCACTTATTACAAGACTATATAACCGTCCGATCTACGATTCATCGAAGATTCTTGTTCCTGACTCTGACTTCTTTAGAAGATTTCACCCACTTCCCGACTCTGGGTTCAAGAAAGGCTTAAGGTTACATACTAACTTGTCTGGATCATTTCTCTGGCAAACAATGGACATTTATCCTATCTATTAAGCCCTTATAAAGATCAATGGCACAGAATTCGACGATATCACAATCTAACTGGCCAGAGTGTGTAGATAATACACTGAAAATATCATTGACTACCCTGATCACCATATAGTCACCATATAGTCAACTTCTTTCGGAGGCTAAATATGCCTCATTCCACTCCAGGCTGGATTTTACAATTATAACAGAAAACCATGCAAATATGCACATAAATTAGGAATCTCTTTCTATTTAAATAATATCAAACCACTTGTGCATTACATCTTTGTTCTATGCTATAAAAGAGATTAATAAAATACAAATGGATCAAATGAATGTTGTGTAGATGCAAATTGTTGACACTCCACCATTAGAACTACCACCTGACAACCCCTTAGTTTAGAACGCTACTCTGCAGTAAAAACAAAAATTAATTACAGGGTTCGACACAAACACGCATGTACCAGATATAATTGACTTTGTCAATAAATAAGACACGCACATCATGCTAACACCAATGGTTTATGTATCTTATCAAGACCTTCCTCCAACTTCTAGTAATAACACTGTTAAACCGGTAAACCACCCTCTCGAAGCGCATCATCATAATGAGTATGGCTATGCGTGCATCGTTTTACCATCTGATTGTGTGATGGAAAACTAATCGTCAACAATAGATTAAATGAGTTGCCTGATCATCGACGAAGTAAACTTCCCTCACAAATTACAGCATATCCAAGCAGATTGGATAAACTTTGGACATCTCATATACAGGAATGCACGGAGTAATAAATTCTACTACGCCACCATAATATCAGAGTCGACACATTAAGGAGCTGGAAGACTGCTTTAACAGCAATCATTTTTCAATGGATAATCTTCAAAAGATGAGGATATCTATCAACAAGGAGAGCAAAAACATTAACACTTACTCTCCTACGTTAATATATTCTCACAAACTACAAACACAGAGTAAATACATAACCAGCCAAATGAGTTGTGGTAACTTATTCTCAGAAACTCCCTTCTTCGAATCTGTGGAACTTCTACCTTCACTCCACAATGTTCATCCTATTTGCAACATCTTGGACAACCATCGGCTGAAATTCATAGACCCAAGAGGTTCTGCAGCCCTCATCATAGACAACTCTACTCAATGGACCCTTGGCACGGTTCAAACAGATTCATTCAATAGCGTAAAGGTTCTAATCAAAATTTGCAGTGATCCACACAACCTGTAGGGAACTTCCATCCTCATTTATGCTGGAGAACCATCAGATTATGCAATTATGGACCTATGTATGGTGTAAAATATTGTTTCCGAACCAACGAAGAACTTAAAACTACAAATATCCATGAACTTCAAAACATCTGAAAATGGACCAATTGTAATTGTGAAAATCGACACTGAAGGTTTGTAAAACCTAGGCTTCCGGTTTAAAGAGATCAAGTCCAGTGGACTTGTATAGCCCGTCCCGCGTTCGCTTTTTTGCGAACGCACGTCTTTTCACGTTCGCGAACGGCGCATGCACGAAATATTTGTTGGTCGACTCTTAACCAATGTTTCAAAAATGATGTTAGAATGGTAACATTTTGTAAGTGGTATTTTTGATAGACGGGATGAGCTTTGTATATAATATACACATTATATAATATAAAACCACACCAAACAAATTCTATTTTTAGATACAATCACAAATATTTTTTACTTGAATATAGTAATAAGAATCATGTAAATAATATTATATTGTTATATAAATCCACTTCAATCAATGTTAGGGAAAAGACATATTAAGATACTTCGTCACAAAGTAAAAGCATGTTAAAACCTTCATTTAAATCAATATTTTCCCAACATGGGGGTAAAATATGTCTATAGAATGCTAATATATTAAAAAATATTATAATATTAATAGTGATATGAGATGTTTTGTTAATATCGTAATATTAAGGTCACATCAAGTAACACAAATACTAATAGTATTCATAAATTAATATTTCAGCACCATATATCATAAATATAACTCATATCAGCTTTATAATAGTTTCAGTTATCAACATCGTTTTTGATTCTTCTTAATAATATCTCGATGCTTCAATTATAGAATGAGTTATAAAAAAGAAAGAAGAAGCTCCTTAAAAATCGAACCCAAAAGCAGCCTTAAAATTATTATAACCAAGAAAGTGATATAATATTAATATGGACTTGAAGTCCACCTTCTTCGACCTCGAGAGAATTCATAACTTCGATGAAAAGAGGAAGAAGTAAAGCTATAATATTATTGCCTCTCTAAGATAAATTAACAACTTCCAAAAGAGCAAAAGTCTATCTTCGGATATAATTAAGATGACATAGATTGCCCGAAACAACAATACGACAGCAGTCATAGCGTAAGCTGCTTTAACATTCAAATGTAGTACGTGCAATGATGAATGTTTCTCATCATATGGAATTTTAAGACACCAGGACTCTGTTGATCACAAACTCCGAATCAAATAAACTGCGGAAAGCTTTACAAAAACAATAGATCAAATCGAGTCACTCAGCTTTATGATGATCAACTATGCATATCCAGATCTCACATCAATATCGCACGGCGTCTTATTTAAGTGCGAGTGTAGTTTCGTCGGAATGACCGCCCTGGACATACTGTTTCATTAACACTTCAATTGTCCAAAAACTACGTGTTCTCCTTGGTCTGTGATCGAAGGTCAATTCGAAGCAAAGAAGAAACCTATCTTGATTAAAGCTAAAAGTCAACTCACCATTGAGCCAGAACAACAGGAACTTCATGAGAAACCATTTTAAACGTAGGTCAACGATAATAAACTAATCCCGACTCAGGAAACTGTCAAATTCATACCACAAGAGACCTTGATCATCACTCCAATCGTTGTAATGAAATAATCATAGCTCGAATGTGAGGAGCGCATACATGCGATCCGCCAGAAATGTTCAATAACCAGAGGAATGCGTCCACGATCTTACCTTTGAAAGAATCGTAGATCTTATCAAAAAGCTAGATCCTAAGAAGCCCACAGAAGCCATCAATTCATTATTAACCTCTTGTAGACTATAAAGTACAGTAGTAAACAGCTCAAATTACGACCGCAAACAGGGAATATATATTCCCCCGTCGGTTCAGCCTCCTTCGGTTCAGCCAAATGCACAAAACAGACCAAGTAATCCAATATACTCGGAAGTTGTCGAAACGATCAACGCAACTCCATAACAAATGGAAACAAACGAGAGCGACAGCCCACCCGAAATCAAGTAGAAAATAAAAATGTTCACAGGTGCGTTTTAGGGTAAAATCCATGACTTAATATAGGAAAGTAAATTCTCGAAAGCCCTTCAAGCAATTGAAACTAATCTAAATAAAGAGAGTTTAGGTCAGACAAGAACGGATCTTAAATAAATTGAAGAAATTAGGAAATAACAACTAGCAAAACTGTTTCCAACACCACGAAAGGTTGAACTTAAAGCTGTCTTCAGGCCATTTAAACATGCTTACTTTAAAATAAAAGAGTCAGAAGTTGTGGACGCCATAAAAGAACTTGACACATCAAAATCCTGGGCAAGCGGTCTCTCAAATAAAATTATTAAAAAACTAGTAAACAACGGTCGGTTCATCCAGATACTTGCAAGCGCATTTGAAACTCTAATCAATGATCATAGCAAATGTCTTAAATACTCCCACTTTTTGAATTTAGAGTAACTCTTGTCCCGAAAGACGATGGTTCAAGCAGACCACTTGCGATCAATGAGACTATGATCAATGTCCTTCAGAAGATAATGCTTAAAAGGAAAGACATGCTCCCCCACAACTTTTGTGATGAAGTCCACACCATGCATGCTGACGCAATGCTCAGCTGCAAAATAGCTGGGAAAACTCTATTGAATAGAAATATAATCCTCTCCGTTGACTTGGCCTCAGCATATAACAACCTCACAACTGAAGCCATCATCAACGGTATGGAACTACAAGGAGTCCCACAACAAATTTAATTGTTCGTTATAGGCATGATATAAGCCTAAAATTGCATTGAAACACACTCACACAGTATTCTACAAGTAGCACCCCTTTCTACAATTCTTTACAGTTACTCAGCAAATCCTGCGATCCTGGAGCTTAAATAACGATTCGCATATGTAAATTTTGCAGACGACACGATTGTCGAACTTAAACCTCTCAACACAGAAAAAATGGCCCTCGAATTCATCGATAAACTCTTTGGTAAATATGGAATGCAGGTTAACACAAGGAAATGCAAATCAACAGCTAACGGAGCCATCGTAACCTTCATGGGCACTAAATACTCGTAAAATCGCCACGACACAAGAACTCATATTTCTTCTGACATTCTGATTGTGGCGACCAAGTATCAACAAATTATCAAATAAATGCTGGAGCGGGGCTTACCTCGCTCGAATGTCATGGGCCTTTTCCTCAAATGTGTATGCACAAAATGCTCATGGGCAATCAGAATTGATGATTATAACGACTTCACAATCAATGACTACAATAAAGTGGATGAAATCCTTGCTCGCACCTTCTACAACATTGCCTAGCCAAAAGCGATATCTTAAGAGGATCTTGACGGCCCAAGATCTAAGGAAACGATACAATCCCTCCTCGCCCTAATGGCAGCATCCATCAAAAATCTTAATGGTTTTGGCCTAATACTCCCTGGACTATCATCCCAAACCGCCCAAAAGCTGCTCGCCTCAAATAAAATCGATCCAAGATTCAAGAAACTCCAGCACTCAATCAAGTCTGAAAACGAAAATGGAGCACGCAGCGTTATCAACAAACTAAGACTGCTTTGTCACGCACACACTCGCATACGACTTTGATTACGACAATATCGAATTCAGAAGAGCGATAGATATCCTCTTCGACACAGTCTCAGTTAATATCCCGTCCAGAGAATGTAGCATCTGTCATACAGTTCATGAAGATTCTAACCACTCAATATACTGCCAAAACTTCTCGGGACTGAGCATTTAGAGACATAACAGAACTCAGAACGACCTCATTGCAGCACTACCCGTCAAACACCAGCCGAAGTTGAGCCCAACGTACGGCCAATTTAAATCAAGCAAAAACAAAGCTCCAGATGACCCCAAAACGAATAAAGATCCTGGAAAAGTCTTACATCAGATGGGAAATGCCGATGTGATGATTATCCACAACGACAAACCCCACTTCTTTGACATGAGCATAACCCAACGCGGCCCAACCATGAACAGAGAATACACCCAAAAACACTCAACTAACTACGAAGTCCACACTAGCCAAATACACCCAATAATCCTTAGCGACCAATGCACAATCCACCCAGAATCCCTCAAGAAAATTAACTAATTTTGTCGTGTAGACAAATTCCTACACTCAACAGCTCGATCTATTATCAAATCTCACGGAAACAGAACCCGTATCTACAATGAAGCTGTCAAACAGCATGCAGAAGAACTCCAGTTATAGTTCACCTACGCAGACAACCACGATATCTTCTATGAAGAATTCCAGAACAGAGATAGCGACAACGTCGTAGTCTCCCACGACCTATGAGGAACCTAGCTCCCAACCATAAAATACAATTAAAAATGAATAGGAAATAAATTGACCAAAAAGACAAAAAACAAAAAACAATCAAAAGATAAAAAACTAAAATGAAAAGAACAACGAAACAACTAAAATAACGACAATGAGGTAAGTAATGAATGAATGTTCATAAGCTGAACATCCAAGATCCACCAAAAGCACAAAACCACCAACCAAACACCAACTAAACTAAGATACAAACACAAATCAAAAACCAATCGGCCACAAATGCCACAAATCACCAAAAGACTAAGGTCGCCCAACCTTATCAAACTCCAATAGTACTGTCACAGAGATGATTGACTTTAACTATGTCACGCAATTGCATAAATAAGCACAAAAGGGAGCTCTAACCAAGCATGAGGAATTAAATACAGCCGGAACGAATTAAAGGAGACCGAGTGAGGTATTTAAATTAATTTAACATTTAACCAAGTTAACTAAACTCACTTTGGAGAGCTGTGCACTAAGAGATATATAGGCTTAAGCCATCTTACAAATTTGATATATTTGAATCTAAATGGAAATGTAGAGGTCATTATCGTTCCCTTAGGTTAGTTAACTTAATTAGTTAGTTTATATCTTTTGGGTTGTAGTTTAATCTTCTCATAGTAAATTTCTTCACAAAATCCAACGTAATAATTTGAAATTTAAACAATTATTGATTATTCTTTTTCCCTTGTAAATTTGAAGTTTTTAGATGTTTCTTTTAACATAATTGAGATTTTACTCCACTTCAATATTTGGTAAATCTCATTAGTTTGGATATATCATATAATAGAATAAAAGGTCTCACTGCTTTACGAAAATTAACAAATTTAGAAGTTCTGAATATGTCTTAAAACAATCTCACTGATATAACTCCATTATAATAGACCTCCAAGGCTCAGCCATTTTAAGCCAAGCTTTCCTCATTTGGAAAGTTTTCTTTAAAATAAAGTTTTCGACGAAAATAATGGTTTTTCCCCCCACCAAGATTTAGAATATTACCCCAAATTGCCTACCTTTCTAACCAACACGTGTCTAAATTAGTTTGTCATGTAAAAGGGTGTATAAGGTTCAGAGTAACATCACGTTGAATCGTGTCTTATTGGTCATAAAGTGGCTTTCGTATCTTTGATGTGCAATTTCTTTACGAGTTTAGAGGAGTGTTATATTGATTTCCTTTGGTGGAAACTTATATTTCAAACTTAATATATGAAATATTAACTTTTAATTTTATCTTAGTTCCACATCTTCAAAGAAATCCATTTTATATAAAGCTTAATATGGATATGAATATGTGTTAACTCGTATTGTAATTATATCATTTTTTGGTTAATATATCTTTGTATAACTTTAAGATAAAAATAGAATTGAAAAATCTAAATTTATGGTTCATTTGCAACATAAATTGAGTAAGTAGAAATTTTGTTAATGGTTAATGTTTATAGGCCTCTTAATTTTAGGGATATGCTGACTTGGTAATTGAGTTGGCTAAACTCAAAAATGCATCATGAAAATGAAGTGAAACTTGTTCATATCTGGTTAATTAAAAACAATCTATGTTATAGTCTTGATAAAATATATAAAAAGCGGTGTATTCTTTTAAATTGAGCTTTTATTGTAGTTTCTGAACTTAATTATGCAATGATACTATAAATAAATCGGGTCAGAAAGAGCGCAATAACAATAATGATGTAATAATTTCTTTACTTTATAACGAATACTAGATACGAATGGTTTCTTTAAATAATGACTTTTATTAGCAATTTATGACTCACTAGAAATCCAAAAACGATAATATAACTTAATATAGCTGAAACAAATACTCTTGAACATTATAGACTATAAGTCACACATTAAGCGAACGTAGGTAGGCGAACTCGTACACAGCTTCTTAATTCATTATAGTTTGGCAATAGCGTTACACAATGATATTGATTGAATCTGACTTCAGAAGCAATTAGCCTTGTGAAGTATAGCAAAGATTTTAATTAGCTCCATAAAGTGAGTAAGCTAGATTTAGATATGCTACTTAAGTGCTATTATTCAATTATTATGGGAAACTAATGGTTATTTAAAAGTTGCAATGTAAACATATATATTTTTAATGCTAATTCTGAATATTAGATTTTTGCGCTCAAATCCATCCGTTTTCCTTCCGCCAGAACTCACATTCTCAATGGGAAGTGGGCATATTGCAATTTTTCATTTTGTGGTGTGGAATAGAATCTAAACGGAATAAATCAATTCCAAGTCTTGGGCGAAATAAAACTTTTAAATCAAAAATCCTTGTAAATAAAGAAAACTTTCCTGATGAGGAAACCCTGAAAACGGCTGAGCCTTGGAGCTCTAATATTTAATTAAATTAACAAAATTAGATTCATCCAGCTGTTAAATTTATGATGTTTCTGTTTTGAGACTACTTACTAACTTATAATACTTAGAATTAAATGAAAATTTAATACATGACATTGTTCGAATTTAACATTGTTTGAATTTAACAGAACTTTATCTGAACTCAAATAGAATAACTAATTTTGCATCTTTATTACTATTAGAGCATCATTCTAACTTTTATAAGTTTGAATTCAGCGATTAATATGAACCTACTATTAATGAATAAAAAATATATTTAAAGATATAGAGAATAGATATTTCACGACATTCCGTTAATTAAAATATCTCAGACCACATTGAATTATTAAAAATTAGTTGGTACGTTAGACGCGTATCAATCAATGAGCAATTATGTAATTAATAATGGCTTCATAACCATGATGGATCAAAATAACCTCTACTTACAATCATTAAGAGTTACTTCATATGTTGCCGAACACATTATTACTTACGATGTTTGACAAACGGATTAATTCGGTGTGGACTCATCTCAACTAAAACGACAAACTACTAATTCAATAATTAAGTACAAAGTTCGTGCCCGTTTTCCAGGTTAGGGATGTGAATAATTGGTTCAGGAATTGGCTAAGTTATCATTTCAAGTGCTGTTCATAACCGTTAACCTTTATTACTACAAAGATGAATAAATAGTTACAAATTACACTGGCGCGGTGAGCTAAATAACAGTTTCATGTTTCAGTGATTCTGTAATAAACTATAATGTGGTTTAATAAAGGGCTTACATTATAATAAATATTAACAGTCAAAGTTAAAACTGCACGATTAATTATAAAAATTTCGGAATACTTATTTAAACTTTTGATCTTGATTATGTTCTGGGTTAATCCTTAAACACCCACAGGAGCCATGAGATTTAACAAAGATGTGGGAACAACGTTATTTTACTATTTTATTATATGGATAACAATTATATGAATTTCTATACGAACATAATTGAGCTCATATTTAGAAACCCCCTTATAAATGAAAATATGTAGTTACAAAGATAAACATAAGTATAGTGATATGAATACGGTTCGTCTCAATAATTGTATTGTACTCTATTATGCTATATTGTTATGCCATTTATAGCCTTTAAGAATATTATTGAATATTAATAACACAAATAAATTCTGACGTCGAATACCTGATAATAATGTTAATATTATGGGGAAATATTAAAGCATATAATATTATAGTTAAATTAGACAATAAAACTCACGGATAACACATTTTAATGTTACTTTAGTGTTGTATACTACGAGCATACAACTTAACTGAGAGATATCTTAGCTCATAGCATATGCCTGCATGTCTTCAATTTGCTTCTTCAATTGTTTTGCTTATACTTTTAATCTATCAGTATTTGATATACAATACAGTTATCATGGCCCTCACGGAGCCGGATCAGGTAGCAATTATTGAGTCAATATGACAGCTGCCTAGCTCCTCATATGAATTTTTGGTTGAAGTTTCCTTACTTATAACCTCCAAACGACTTGTTTCCACATTGGTTCTGCTTGCTGAAGTTGGTCTAGCCTATTGGTATTTTGACGTACATGAATGAGTCATCGTTGCGTTTTGATTTAACATCATTATATCTGAATTCGTTTAGGGAATCGAACAGTTTCCCTTAGTTGTTGTTGAATTAATATATTTATGAATATTATATAATTTATGAATATTTGCATCAATAATAGAATATCCAGTGTATTAGCTTAATAATATATTTGTTCAACAGTGCGCATGATTACTGTTTGCTTCGTATGTTGAAGTATTTGTTTACTTTTCAGCATTATTTATAATAAAAGTCAGGATCGAACTAGAGAATAGATACTGCTGACTTGTTGATAGTAGATAATCGGTTTGCGGAATTCTTCATAAACAAGATTTGGATGGCACACAAACAGAACAAATTTAAATTAATTGTAAATGCGTATGCATGAGAGTGCCTACATCTGTGATCCAACATTTAAAGTAATTTTGATTTGTTAATCTATATAATGATACCTACTAAATCATATACTCTTTATATAACGTTAAAAATAACTTAACTTAGCTAATTTCAATAAGTGTATCTAGGAATACCTCAATATACAATAATAATATAAATATGTCATAGTATATTTCATATTATATTTCCATTTCATTCAAGTTATATATAATTCAACATTAAGCGCTAATCAGAAATAGATTATGTTAAATACGGAACTTCACTCGCATATAAGAAATAAGTTATTCAATAATATAGAAAACTAATGAGACGTGCATTTACATGGGCTGAATCAAAAGGGTACAAAGTTGACGACTTTCTCAAAAAAGAATCAGTAGAAGAAATTATAAAAGGTGGAAAAGATTTAAATGATTACCAATAATAACTTATTATTGCTAAAGCAATAATCGCAGGACTTAGCGTCGCATGTGTTGGTTTAACTGGCGTTGTAATAAAATTAACCACTAAGTGATCAACAAGTATAGTTATACATATTGTAACTATTTTTCGTGTTTTTATAAACATATTGCTTTTAAATATATCCCACTCACTTAACTTTCGTTTATACTAGTTCGGTCTTCTGTACAGGAACTGTAAGTTCACGCGAATGATCATTAGTTTTAGATACACCTATGTACGTTAGGCGCAACTCCTCGGGAATCCACCTGCGTCGTACCATCTGCGTTTCTAAGGAAGCAGTGGTTGCCGCTTTCTAATCCTGAAGGCTCCTCGATGGCATGCCCTTGGCCATACCAATCCTTGACAGCATCTTTGATGGTTACCTTTATACATTTATTTTCACTTATAATTAAATGTTATAACATTTACAATTAAATGTTATAACATTTCCGCTCCCAATCAGTCATGCAATCAAATCATGTAATCAGAAGTTAAGAAGACTTGCTAAATCACTTTGGCTCCTCCTAGAAACTAGAAATATGTGATTTATAGCAAATGAAGAATCTTTTGTGTTTGAATATTCAACCAGAAGTTTGGGAAGATGCGTTAAATAAGAATTTGCTTTCCTTTAGTTAAGAATTCGTATAAAAAACTACAAAATTAACATTGGATATTAGAAAGCTAGAACATATCTATCTAATTTCTTTCCTCACTAACCTAACTGATCTAGACCTCTAAGATAATAATATATCTGACATTTCCAGCATTTCCAAGCTCAAAAACCTGAAGAAACTTGATTTAAATAATAATAGTATCGCAGATATTTCAGCACTTTAATCTCTTCTTAATTTAACTCACTTAAGTTTATATAAAAATAAATTAACTTCCTACACACTAGCTTTACCGGATTTAGTAGAATTAACACTCGGTTATAACAAACTAGTAGATAAATCTGGGTTATAACATTCTCATAAATTACAGAGTTTAGATTTGAATACAACAGAAACCACAGATCTACGAGCTATTCCTCCTCAGGCGTTCAGTTTGAAAGAATTAATATTAAATTGGAACAATATTACTGAAATTTCATATCTTTCTAACTTCGTAGATTTGTAATATTTAGATTTAAGTTATAATCGATAACTTTAGAATATAGGGCCTCTTTAATTCTGCAATTAATTGACATAATTAAGTATCTGTGAAACAAATGTTTCTGACATATGGCCTCTTCAATTTATGATAAATCTAAAAACATTAGACATGGCTCATACGAAAGTTGTTGATTTGCATCCATTGTAGTACTTATATAAACTTGTAGAAATAGATACATATGATGCGTGCATAATTGATGTTTCTCCTTTAGCAAAGTTAACACAATTAAAATTCTTGAATTTTAGCAATAACAAAATTACTAATGCAGAAACACTTAAGCACCACAAGAATTTTTCAAAATATTACTTCTCACATCAAAAAGTTCCAACACCAGATGAGCTCACGTTCTACAGCAAAATACTCTCGGTTCGCAGTTCTCACAAGCAAATAAGAAAAATCTAAGCTGAGAACAGAGTCTCAAAGTTCAGAGAGTTAATGACTCGCCAGAAAGAAGATATCAACTTAAAAATGAACGAACAGATCCAATTTATGAACAAGAAGATTGAAATCATATTCAGTCAGAACTCTTACGCTGATTAATGAAATTAATATTTGATAAATATATTTATGATTAGAGACTGATAAGATGATTAAGGGTATATCAATACAATCAGGGTATAACCTAATAATTCATATTATATTCAACTATCATATATTTATCTTTGACATCTTTTAAATATCAGGCAACTATTTTATATCATATGGAATGTAAAGTAAACATATAAATGTATATAAATATATTTATATGTAGCTATGCTCTATGTTTCGTATTTAGTTCTAAATTGAATGTACTCTAAATCTTACGTTACGATCACCTTCGGAGGTTTTTCATTTTTTCCTCAAGGTGATCGTAACTAAAATAAATCAAATACTTTTTGAATTATATTACTTTCAAATCTATTTTAAATTTAAATAAATTTGATTCACATCTCAATATCATAAATATTATCAACAAATTCTGGTTCTTAAAAGTCGAAAATTTCATATCTTTCTAACTTCGTAGATTTGTAATAATTATATTTAGGTTCTAATTAATAACTTTAGAATGTCGAGCCTCTTAAATTCTGCAATTAATTGACAGAGTTAAGTTTCTGTGAAACAAATGTGGCTGACATATGGCCTCTTCAATTTATGAAAAATCTAAAAACATTAAACATGGCTCATACGAAAGTTGTTGATTTGCATCCATTGTAGTACTTATTTTAACTATAATATATTTCTGTATATCACACATGCATAATAGATGTTTCTCCTTTAGCAAAGTTAACTTTATTAGAATCCGTGGAATTTAGCTTTAACAAAACTACTAATGCAGAAACACTTAAGCACCACAAGAATTTTTTAAAATATGACTTCTCACATCAAGAAGTTCCAACACCAGACGAGCTCAAGTTCTACAGCAAAATACTCTCGGTTCACAGTTCTCACAAGTAGATCAGAAAAATCTAAGTTGAGAACAGAGTCTCAAAGTTCAGAGAGTCAATGACTCACCAGAAAGTAGATATCAACTTAAAAATATACGAGCAGATCCGTGCTGTGAATTAAAATATTGAAATATGGGCGCAGTGCATTCAGAACTCCAACGCTGATCAATGAAATAAATTTAACGAATATATTTATGATTAAAGACTGATAAGATGATGTATAACAATACAACCAGGGTATAACCTAATAATTTGACATCTTTTTAGTATCACGCAACTATTTTATATCATACGGCATGTAAAGTAAACATATAAATGTAATATTACAGTGGTGGGCCCTCGAAATGCTTTTTTGAATTAGGAAGAAGAATGAAGTTTATTATTTGAATCTTACTTATATCACTGCCCGGCTCAATAATGAGTGTGTTCTCCCTCCTCATCAATACACTCATTAACTCTATTTACTATTGATTTGTAAAGTGCTTCAATCACATCAAGGCCTGGTTGAGCCTTGGATAGCTGTGCTACAATAATTAACGTATATAACTCTGTATATACTTCAATAATAAGTTTCAACTTTACCTAACGTTGTATAATTTAACAATCAAGAAAATTGATTTCTCATTATGAAATGGAAGTGGAAGATCATAAGTAAAATAACTGTTGTTTTAGAGTAGCATCAATATATTATTTAATGCTGGGCCCGACTAACCCACTTGATTCCATTCTTCAAGAAACAAAAATGCATTCATTATTTGAATATTGAGAATGAAAGCGACTGTAACTACCTGAATTATAATTCTAATTAAGCGAAGTACCAATACTTCATCTTGAGCTCCCGGTTGAGATTGAAAGAAAAAGTCCTCCATTGTTTTCGTGATTAAGAAATACCTAAAATCGTTCAGATTGACCCAGTTGAAGATGAACACCGAGGTCCTCTGCAGGTCCAGTGCTTGCGCTACTAGTTATAAATTACATATTGCGTCCGTATACCAATCATTGGATCCTCTTATTCTTTTCTCCAATCAGGCTTAACTACCATATATTTTCGAGATAAAATCTTTCATAAATTAGTTTTGTTGACTAAAACGTAGAAATTACACAGGGACATCTTAAACAAGTGATATAACTAGTTCAGATTGGTACAATATTTTATGAATTCATCCGTTGGACCCAGAAATGAAGAGAATACAAACGCTTCAGAACTGCCTAAGTTTGTTAAGTGAATTAGTTGACCTTCCCTAAACATCTTCTACCGCGTTTATTTTTGTCATTGCCGTCCTTTTATTGCATGTGGTAATTTCTATTTTTCCTTTTTGGAATATTAAATACCGACTTTGAATAGTCGATTATGGTCTAATACGATCGAAATCATATTTTTGGCCCTCTTGTGTTAATGAGTAGTTCATGAATAATCTCCAACTTGAGATTATTTATTGGAATTTGTCATCCGCATTAGAAGTGGCAAAATATTTTAATATATAATTACTCACATAGTAAACAAGAAAAAGCAATTCCACCTCCCATAACTGTAATATTACGTATGCAGTATGTATAGATTATTGTTGCTGTTGTGCCATGTTGTTGCTATGTTATTTCTATATAAGTTCTGCACTGGATCTTTTAAATTTATTTGTTTTATAATTATCATAGTAAAAAACTAATTAATCCACTACATTAATTAAAAAATATCTAAATTATATTTTAAAATTGCCATGTATGGCCAATGCTTTTATTTTTTATACGAATTCTTAACTAAAGGAAAGCAAATTCTTATTTAACGCATCTTCCCAAACTTCTGGTTGAACATTCAAACCCAAAAGATTCTCCGTTTGCTTTAAATCACATATTTCTAGTTTTTAGGAGGAGCCAAAGTGATTCAGCAAGTCTTCTTAACTTCTGATTACATGATTTTGCTTCATGATTACTGATTGGGAGCGGAAATGTTATAACATTTAATTGGAAATGCTATAATATTTAATTTTAAGTGAAAATAAATGAAGAATCGAATTGAACACATAATATACTACATATAAAGGTAAAGTACTAAACCATCAAGGAGGCTGAACTGCTGTCAAGGATCAGTATGGCCAAGGGCATGCCATCAATGAGGGTTGAAATAATAATATTGTATTTTCACCTACTATTAATATTCAATTATATATCAACTCACTTAATTAACGATTAGGCTCGGCGTCCGACGTTAGAGCTGAAGAGGCATTGCTGAAATACCAGCTTTGTTTAGTGTGATCGATGATGGGTTCATTTGATCGCGCTTCTCGTTCCCACCAGGATTTGGGACAAAACCAATCCACTCCTCTGGAACGATTAGGCTCGGCGTCCGACGTTAGAGCTGAAGAGGCATTGCTGAAATACCAGCTTTGTTTAGTGTGATCGATGATGGGTTCATTTGATCGCGCTTCTCGTTCCTCGCCGCATCCAACCACGTGGTATGCAAAAAAAAGTATCACATCGTTTATAAGGGTGTTAAAAAACTGATCGGTGACTTTATATTACCACGGTCAAAATATTGAGCATTCACTATTAACGTGGTGCTCTTGGAGCAAATAAAAATTTCAAACGGATAACTTTGAACTAAATTTTTGAATGGTCCGTGGTAGAAGTGGAGTTGCATCAATGTTGGTCATTTCAATTTTTACTGACATAAAAATATAATGTTTAAGAAAGTGTTTTTAAAATAATTATAACTTTGTTTATTTTGTGTATTTAACTTTATTTTATATTATTGGGTAAATACACATCCACACCTAGTTACAGAATATTATATAATATATTACATATTAACAAAAACTATTTACTAAATATAGTTAACTTTTTTATATCTAAACTGGGAGTAATGCTATAATTTTGTTTAAAAGCTATTTTATTATATAAAATTCTATATATAATTGATGTAAATTGATAGTAATAATTATATAGAGGGAATCATGTTAATAACTTCATATTTAAAAACCAAATCATTATAAATATCTACTATTAGAGTTGTAAAAGCTCCAAAAAATCTAAACGAAAGTTAATAATCGAGAAAGACTAAATAAGCAAATCAAAAGACAACAGAATGAGTTATATGTAATAATAATATCATATATTTTGTATATTACACATGGAACTTTTTAATATCTTCAGAAACGACTTAAGTTACATAATTTGCATTTGCATTGAAGTGGTATATTCATTAATGCTTTAAATAATGTCAAATTCATAAATAGTATTTAATGTATAAATGCCGCAATATTTTGTTCTCACTAACATCAATATTGCGCAATAAAAAGAGCAGCATATTTAAACGGCCTAACATGTTATAAGATGGTTTCAATAATTAAATCGACACTTCTGGATGAAATCAAAATATTGTGATTCTAGACGATGTATATAACTTAGATGTGATCGGTGATTATCACTATTCTAATTGACTGAAAATTAGTCGGGTTAAGCCATTTTAATTGCTGAATTTGTAAGCAATTTAGAACGGATCATTAATATTCAGACTGTAAGATTTACTTATGAAAAAATATTTTACTGAGCTAGTTTTGTATACTTTGTACAAATAATCACATTTATACCTATGAATAACACGGTTGAATAAGGCAGCAGCAGCTTGTATATTGAAAAAGATATGAGTAAAAATAGAGCGAAAATTTTATTTTTTTATTTTTAGCAATATTGACATTTAAGATATTTTAAATATATATTTAACATGTACATATATACATATAAATGAAAAACAAAAAATCTGGAAATATACGATTTTGATATAAAAAATTATTTTTGCCACACACGTATCCAACCTGAGATGCGGCTCGGCCAAATCGGTTGCGGAAGGAAAAATCCCCCGGTTCAAAGTGCTGAGCTGGCATCATCAAGAATCGGTATGGCTAAGGGCATGCCATCAACGAGCCTTCAGGATTGGAAAGCGGCAACCGCTCCATTGCTTCCTTAGAAACGCAGATGGTACGACGCAGGTGGATTCCCGTATAGATCGGCTTGCACGAAGCAGCCGCGTTACGCCCCTGGATGCTTGTACCCGAGTCGTTGGTTGCCTTGGCTGCGGAGGTGCGCCTAACGTACATAGGTGTATCTAAAACTAATGATCATTAGCATGAACTTACAGTTCCTGTACAGAAGACCGAACTAGTATAAACGAAAGTTAAGTGAGTGGGATATATATTTTAAAATTGTAGTTAGTATTTTTTTATTGGTATATATTACAAATAGTGGTTCATTTCACACCCAGATAATGAACTCAATTTTTTTGCTGTTTATTTCTGTCAAACAGAATTTGGCAATACTATCACCGGATTAACTACTGTACATTATCGTAAGTCCAATACTTTTTTATTAGCCTGGGTATACAACACTCACTTCTTATATAATGAATCGACACTTATGTATGAGCTCTAATATGTATGAGTACTTACTGTGGTGTCCGAGCCAACTTTGATTTTAACAAATGTTTATGTAATAATTGCGCTTGAAAATTAAATCACTGTATTTATGCTAATTATAACATATTCAATTAATTCTGCGGTTCATTTCTTTTTCACTTCATCCTTCAAATGACGAAGCACACACGAAGCCGACGGATCACAATACAAGAGCGTCGCATAATGATGAGAATGTGAGAAACAGAATCACAAACTGTTTCAACCAAGAAATACATTGCTTGTTGCCTTCAATGTAGTCTCCAAACTGTTTATTCCATTTTTAAGCACTTTGAAGTTACAGGCAAGCTAGAAGCTTCTCATGCCGATAATAGTGTCAGAAAATTTGACTAAGCTGAGATTTTCGCGTTGTTAAATATCGCCAGAGCCATAGATTCGAAACTCGACGAATCATAGCTGAAAAATACTAAGCCCTTCGTGGAATTTCCATGTCTCTAACAACGGTATCTCGTCTCCTGGCCAAATTCAGTTTAAGCTTCTATGTTGCTAAGATAAAGCCAAAACTTACCGAAAAGCATAAATTGGAAAGTTTGAACTTTGCTCGAATGAACCTGAAACAACCAATTGAATATTGGAGAACTTTTTAGTATACCGATGAGTATCGCTCAAAATGCTATGCAAATCGAGCGAGTAGAGTGCTCAGAACACCTAAAGACGAGTGGAATCCGAAGTATTTTCTCGAAGTGTAAAATATGGACTGTTTTCGTGCATGATCTATAGTACGATTAGCTATAGATATAAGGGTCCATTATGGTTTATGCCGTGCGGTACGACCATGAATTCAATTGTCAATTCTTAAGTTCTCAGACAAGTTACACTTCCATCACTTAATAGCATAACTTGAAGTTGCAACAAGATAACGCCCCGACACATTTTAGTAAGTATATGAAAAACTTTTATACTGCTAACAACATTGAGCTCTATCGCTTTCCAGTAATGAGTCCAGACTTAAATCCACTTTTTCACTGCTGGAATCCACTGAAGTCAAACATTTCCCCTGAAGAATGTACCACATATGACTTATTAAATGAAGAAGTAAAGAGGGCGTTGGAGTAAATCTCGTTAGATATCATCAATCATTTGATTGACTCTATGCCCAAAAGGTTAGAAGAAGTAATAAAATAGAAAGGAGACGCTACTAAACATTGAGTTAATATATAGTTAAAATTAATACAAAAAATAGTTTTGAAATAGTTAGTATTTTTTGAAATCAAAGTTGGCTTGGCGACCACAGTATGTATGAGCACTTATGAATGAGCCGAAAGTGAATTATCAGTATTATGTATATTATATATTAGTATTATATTTTTTATAAGGGCGTGCTTGAAACACTGTTATTTATATAATTATGAATTCTTTTAGCATTTGATGTGGAAGGCTAGTACCGAAAATAATGCTAAATATGAAAAATTATATTCACTGTAATTAGCTAGAGAACTAAAAAATCACTCAAACACTAATGCCACGCTCATACATAAATCCCGCAACTTTCCAGAAATTACCCACTCCCTATCACACAGATATACACTTACATAAAATTTTTACCTTTTTAGTTGAATAAAAACGTAAACAAACGTATGTATTTTATCCAAATTATCCAACAGTATACTATTGTAAATTAACTAATGAAAATGTTCGATATCTAAACATTTATAATGAATATTTAAATATAAGATTATCCACCCCAATTATATAAATGACATATCAAAGCCCTATTGCAATGAAAAATTAATATTAACAACCACAGTAATTTTAGCAAGTTCCGACATTCGTAGCTGTTACTTTACATGGAGATGAAATGTAGCCATTGAATCAACAGTAAATGACAGTAACAGTAGTATACCATAAGTAAAGATATTATCATGTGTGGATGTTAGGCTCCTCAATTCGAACACTGTTAATCATTTTGCGGCTTTTGCGTCGCCTGCTTGGGATCTGGGCTTGAATGTTGTTGCTGTTATGGATGTGCTAGAGCTGATTGCTGTGCAGTTTGTTGTGCTGGAGTTGGATTAAATTTCTTGTCCTTCTTAATTTATGGAAGTTGCATTGTAGGCTGTAAAATGATTATATGAGAGTCTATTTCAAGAGTATATTAGTGTGTATATGATATCATTTATTAATTTATAGATTACATGTGTATATACTATCTTAAATTATAAATAGATTTCCACTTCTAAATGGCTTATTTCAGGGCGTATGTTGCATCTGGTTCTGACAGGATGCCGATTGATATGCGTCATGTGCGTTCTACTGTAGGTCCTGGTTCGTACAACATTGACAAGCCGAAATTCCAGCGTAAGGAGTTGCATTTGAATGTGCGTTAGATGATGTTCAACTCGATGGAAATGGAGATGAGTTTGAATTCTGACCACTGCAAGGAGCGGATAGCGTCGTACAGGTACGACATTAGCCCTGGCCAGTACGATATATAACGCAAACCGGCCATTAAGTACGGAAAGATGAACGAGGCGCCCAGGTACACGAATAAGGCCACTTGTTGGTCATAAGCGCTCTGTGTAACGACCATAAACAAGAAACCGGGACCGGACCCGGCCAGTTACACCATAAAACCACCTCTGTCAACTAAACAGTTCCACATTAACACAGTAGAGAGGACAGTTGACAAAGTTCCGAGCACCCCAGTGAAATAAAACGAGCTGAACATTCAACAACAATTCAATAATCTACACCGACCAGTGAGCTGCTAAATTTACAAAACGGACCGGTGGAAGAAAGACGAAACTAATATTTTTAGGTAACGGCCAACGTCCGCGAGAAAGTGATTATAATTGAATATTTTCAACTGTGTATTCAGCTGTTACTATTTGCTTCTTATTTTGTTGAAGTATTTGTAATTATAATAAAAGTCAGGATCGAACTAGAGAATAGATATTGCCTTGTTGATTGCAAGAAAATATCAAATAACCAAATTCCATTTGCGGAATTTCTAGTTGGATGCACTTAAATAGAATAAATTGAAAAATATTATATCGCACCATATCCATTAAATATTATTTTTGATTATCTCGATTTTGAGATAAATTTTTGCATTTATTCAAAATAGTAGTTTTAGAAATAGAGATTCTGGTAATGGAGAAATAGAGATTCTTGTAATGGTCCTACTTATAGCCATCCATTGTCATTTTCTTATTGCACAATAAGGGTTTCCTATTGTCCCAGACAATAGGATACAATGAAGTATAGGACAATAGTGAATATTATTTCATTGTTAAAGTGAAATATTTTACACATATATACATAAAAATTAAATATCCGCGCTTCAATTTTGCACCACTCCATTGAAGAAAAATAGTAAATAATAGCCATTAATTTGCATCAAAATCCATGATCTAAATACGCTTTTTCTATTGTGAAAAGTAAATGACAATTATTGTCTTATTGTCCACTATTGTCAAAAGTAAGCTATTGTCAAAAGTTGGATGGCTATAGTCCTACTGGACGCTCTGTGACAGAGACGCTTTCGTATTCGCCATTATCAGTGGTTTAGTGCGGTCGTTGCGTTAATTCGCTTGAACCACAGAAGTATGCTTGTTTGGGTCTAACAAAGGTTAAAACTCAAGTCTCGCAGACTCTCGCTGGCTTTATGAAGTCAATTCAGAACCAACACTACCTAACATGTGAGTGGATTTAAACATCTACCATCATGCTTTCAAATCCTTAAGGCTCGTTGATGACATGCCCTTAGTCATACGGATCCTTGATGATGCCAGCTCAGCACTTTGATTCGGGAGATTTTATCTTCCGCAACCGATTTGGCCGAGCCGCATCTCAGGAATTTGAATGCGGCGAGGAACGAGAAGCGCGATCAAATGAACCCATCATCGACCACACTAAACAAAGCTGGTATTTCAGCAATGCCTCTTCAGCTCTAACGTTGACCGCCGAGCCTAATCGTTAATTAAATGAGTTGATTTATAATTGAATATTAATAATAGGTGAAAATACAATATTATTATTTCAACCCTCATTGATGGCATGCCCTTGGCCATACTGATCCTTGACAGCAGTTCAGCATCCTTGACGGTTTAGTACTTTACCTTTATATGTAGCATATTATGTGTTCAATTCGATTCTTCATTTATTTTCACTTAAAATTAAATATTATAGCATTTCCAATTAAATGTTATAACATTTCCGCTCCTAATCAGTCATGCAATCAAATCATGTAATTAGAAGTAAAGAAGACCTGCTGAAACACTTTGGCTCCTCCTAAAAACTAGAAATATGTGATTTGCAGCAAATGAAGAATCTTTTGTGTTTGAATGTTCAACCAGAAGTTTGGGAAGATGCTTCAAATAAGAATTTGCTTTCCTTTAGTTAAGAATTCGTATAAAATACTACAAAATTTACATCGGATTGTAGAGAGATAGAACATATCTATCTAATTTCTTTCCTCGCTAACCTAATTGATCTAGACCTCTAAGATAATAATATATCTGACATTTCTAGCATTATCAAGCTCAAAAACCTAAAGAAACTTTATTTAGGAAGAAATAAAATCGGAGATATTTCAGCACTGTAATCTCTTACTGATTTGATATTTCTAGATTTATTTAGTAATAAGTTAACTTCCTACACACTAGCTTTACCGGATTTAGTGGAATTAACACTCAGTTGTAACAAACTAGAAGACAAATCTGGATTATAACATTCTTCAAAATTACAGAGATTAAATTTGAATAAAACAGAAACCACAGATCTACGAACTATTCCTACTCAGCTATTCGGTTTAAAAGAATTGACTTTATAGTAGAACAATCTTATAGAAATTGTATATCTTTCTAACTTCGTAGATTTGTAATATTTAGATTTAAGTTATAATCCATAACTTTAGAATATTGGGCCTCTTAAATTCTGCACTTAATTGACAAAATTAAGTATCTGTAAAACAAATGTTTTTGACATATGGCCTCTTCAATTTCTGAAAAATCTAAAAACATTAGACATGGCTAGTACGAAAGTTGTTGATTTGCATCCATTGTAGTACTTATATAAACTTGTAGAAATAGATACATATTATGCATGCATAATAGATGTTTCTCCTTTGTCTAAGTTAACTTTATTAGAATTCTTGGATTTTAGATTTAACAAAATTACTATTGCAGATACACTTTAACACCACAAGAATTTTTCAAAATATGACTTCTCACATCAAAAAGTCCCAACACCAGACGAGCTCACGTTCTACAACAAAATACTCTCGGTTCGCAGTTCTCACAAGCAAATAAGAAAAATCTAAGTTGAGAACAGAGTCTCAAAGTTCAGAGAGTCTATGACTCACCAGAAAGAATATATCAAATTAAAAATAAACGAACAGATCCAATTTATGAACAAGAAGATTGAAATCATATTCAGTCAGAACTCTTACGCTGATTAATGAAATTAATATTTGATAAATATATTTATGATTAGAGACTGATAAGATGATTAAGGGTATATCAATACAATCAGGGTATAACCTAATAATTCATATTATATTCAACTATCATTTACTTATCTTTGACAACTTTTTAGTATCAAGCAACTAAGCTGTCCCAAAACAGCGGTTTCCGCGGCACCACACGCGGCAGCTATTTCGGCCGAACCGCGGTTTTTAGCCGTTTTTTCTTGGGGTTTCCTAGTTTTGGCTGAAAAGTTGCACATACCTGGAGTTGAACCAGAGACCAAACGTATGTTACACCTAAATACTACCAACTAGACTTAACTGTCACATTAGTAAAATGACTTTTAGCTCAAATTCAAAAATATTATAAAAGTAATGAATTCAAAAATATACTTGAAACCTGAATGAATGAAATTAAAATACCAATAAATATACTATTAATTGTATAGTTATTCAAAAAAATTCGTAAATAATTTCACTATAATTTCATCTATATAATCATAATTAAGTATAATTTTATGAGTTAAAGTATATTATATGTTTAATAATATATTATTAAAGGTAATGCATAATGTACTATCATATAAATATGATAATTAATGAATATAACTGAATTTAGTAATAATGTTAAGTGAAATAGTAATAATGTAAGGATTAATGTCAGTAAAACACTTGTTAATCAATTATAAATCATCCATTTATGTATAACGGATTTTAAATAAACCGCGGAAATAACCACGAAAATTTACGTTTTGATTTGATTGCCGCGTTATAATTTGGTTTTGGTGCCGCGTGTGTACGCGGTTTTTTCAAAAAGGGACAGCTTACAAGCAACTATTTTATATCATATCTCTTTAAGTGAGGTTCTTAGAGATTTCTCTAAAAGTTATATCAATTTAAATTTTATAGTAATCGTTCTATGAGCATAAATGCTTGCCAAAAGTGGGTTTTGGGATTCAGTTGCCACTTCGATTAGCCAATTAGTAACATACAATTATTCAATGCGCTTATTATCAAACACCCTAATTTTTCAACCAATAAATTATGAGTTGAACGTATCAAAACCCAAAATATTACCAAATATAATACTCTAATTAAGATACTTTCAAGTAACCCACAAATTTTGATTGCTATGAAATAATCTTCGTGTTGAATATTACCGTTTCCAACAAATAAATACTTTCACACTTGGTTTTTATGTACAACTACCCCTAAATTTTGCAACTTTGGAATTACCCAAAAGTTATTGAGTTCAATGTAGAAGTTGAAGCATATTTTAACATAACGTTATTATTTGAGTTCTTATATATGAAATCCTTTGGAGGCACACGAATATTAGATACAAAATTTTCAATCACTTGTAGCAACTTCATTATTCTTGCGGTTCTCAGCTTTATTAATTAACTTAATAATAAATTGTATTTGCATAACTTAGTTTTAGCTTCATGTTATTCTAGATTATAACACTAACGAAATATTAAATTTTAGCAACTTATAAAGTAGCTGTACATGAACAAAATATTATCGGAATATAAATAGTATTAATATTTATTTACTATTACTTTGAGAGAATTTCGATTTCCAAAGCAACCATTTTCATGTAGAAAACTATAAAAAATGGTTTTTAATTAAAAATTTATAAATAATACTGAATTAATAACTGGTAAAATGTTACTAAATAATAAGAAGATTTATAATATTTTCGAGTTAAATTAAATTTAAAAAGTAGCAATTATTTGATAATTCTATAAACATGCCAAGCTTTCAAAGGAGCTAGAAGGTTTAAGAAGTTAAAAATGAAGAATAACACTGAGCATATGACCACAAGGTAGTTTTGTTTATAAATATGTGGAACATTTGCATGCAATTATGCCTAATAAATTTCTTTCAATGAAAATTCAGCACAAGTTAAAAACCCATATTTTGGATCTTGCAAATGTACCAAAATTTATGTTTTGTTCAGATTAAAATCCACTGAATACTTCAACGAATTATATTTTTCAATTAAAAATTATTTATACACGCAATTTACATCAATTTACTATTCCTTCAGTTCCATTTTTCTTATTATTTGTATCATTTGCTTTAATATGAAGCATAACGGAATGTTTGTGAAATTCGTACTTTCAATTAAACTTGAACAAATTAAATCTGTTGTTTGAACTGGTGAGTTACTCCTACAATAAACACACATTGACTCAATGGATTCACGTACTTTCTTTTCATATAATCTTCGTGTGTTCCAGATCTAACTAAATTGAAGAATCTGTTTTTTAACTCTGAAACTTATTCTTTTTCATTTCCTGGTAATTATCCCATAAATTCTCACCAAAAATGATACACGTTGACGGAGTAAATGACTGGGGTGAAACACATACAACGATTATCTATAGTTAAGATAATGCAAATACCGTATTTCAATACATATATTTTACATTTTGTAGATCAGTTTTACCTTACTCTGTATATTGCCTTTTATAAAGCTATTTTTTGTTCATTTATTTTCAGAGTGAAAAATGAAGTGTCTTTATAATTTAATAATTCAGCTATAGATATATTATATAACTATATTATGCAATCAAACATCACTTAATCATAACTTTACATAACTTACTTAACAATGCAAAATTAACTATTATAAATTAATAATATAAGCTTTTCTGTGACTTTATGGCTTAATAGTTAGTGCGTTGGTATAAAGTACCTGTGCTCGGGGGTTCAATTCCTATAGTGTTTATATTTTACTGTATTTGTATATAATAACAACTACTACAATAAGTGGTGTTTAACCTATTGTTACATCTATATACATAGTAACTAACACCATATATTAATATTATATGTATAAATATTTATTAGAGATGGGTAATCCAACTTCCCACGTCGAGTTTTTCCCACGTCACACCACGACGTGGGATTTAGACGTGGTGTTTTAAAAATTTTTGAAATACATTTGAAAGAAAACAGAATAATAAATTTCTCACAATTATAGTAACATTCTAACTTTGATCAGTTTTAAATTGAAGATGAAATGGAAGACTAATACAAGCTTACTATTGAAGAACACAAAATTTAGAAAAAGATATAAATAATTGATACGTCTAAGGTTCTCCTTCAAAATAACTTAAGAATTTAACAGAACTTTATCTGAACTCAAATAGAATAACTAATTTTGCATCTTTATTATTATTAGAGCATCATTCTAACTTTTATAAGTTTGAAACAGAAAATACGAGTCGACAGCGAAAACAGATAAATGCCAGAGTTAATCCTATGAAGGAGCAGATATCCTAATGTTTATTGAATTTAAATAATAATCACCTGCAATTTTCCAGAAATGTTGTTTCCATCTTTAAATAACTAGAAGCTGGTGAGTCGTGTTAGTGAGTTTATTCATCAATTAATTTGATAAATAAACTCAAAGTATATAATTTATAAAGCTAATTAATATTTGCAAATACATGTATGTCTGAATGACAGAAATTATACAAAATAGGGATGAATGAAAAAACAGATATCAGTTAAAATTCTTCCTAAATGGATTTATCGAATATATCAAATATTTTCATACTTTCACTCAAAACGTCTACTCGTACGTTTGCACAACCTCATTAGAGTCCAGATCGCGTATGCTATAAGTGATTCTGTTTCCATCGAACTAAACTTCCGTGCGCGTATACTTCGAGTAGCTGTCAAGGTGATGTTGGTACCCATAGCTTTAATCGTTAACTTCCTCAAGTGGTCCGTGAAGCTCCTCCGTTTTCCACACTCTTTCACCCATTTTCTTCTTCGAGTAAACGTCGTTCAGGTTGCCCCCTCCCACTCCATTAACGAAATATAAAAGATCGTTCCTCTTGAAGGCGGTGAAAACGTGGTTGTGGCCGCTGAAAACGGCCCTGAGATTGAGGTTTTGATGGGTGTCCACGAACTTCTCCATCTTTTTACTTAGTTTGGAGATCGCACCGTGACCGCCAGTGGCATAAGTTGGATTGTGAGTGATAATGAACACATGTTCAGAGTCTTCAGCTAGGTGGGCGTTATCGTTCAAGAAATTGAACGCGTCTTTATCTTAATCATCGAGGGTATAAACCACGAAGACACCAATGTTCCTGATTTATTGGTAATAATGGAGCGGACGCTGTGTTACCTGCTAAAAGTTGGTAAAATCGAATTCGTGGTTACCGGTTGCGAATAACATGGGCTTCGTGGGCCAGTTAGCTAAACCCGTAGCAAGTTCCTATAGTGTTCCATCGTTCGTCATATCCCCGTTGTGAAACATGAAATCAAAGTCAATTTCATTTAACTTTGAGGTGTACTTCGTGTTTGTATGCGTATCAGTCATAATCACGAATTTCCTAATCACCTCAGGCAAGTAATACGAGTATTAAACGTCACTGCCTGGAAGGGAATAGTTAAAGTTGGTGGAATTTACGAAGGTACTGTGGTAGTGAGATTTAGAGGAATCATTAGTTGAGGGATAACCAGTTAATTAGCTTTCGACCTTTTCGTTGGTGCACCAGTGGATGCGAGTTCCCTGCTCGTGCATGAAAGCTATCGGTCCGTAACAGAAATCTGACTTTTTACTTGAGTTGACCTACTTCGACTTTTAATGATTCATAGATATCACTAATATAGACACAAATGTGGTAAGACAAATAATTATTAATCCAATAACGATATATGTGATTTTTCTATTCTTGGGTTTCAATGATTGTCCAGTTTATTCTGATATAATTGTGTTCATTTGGAGTGAAATTATTTTTGTGCATGTGTATAATTTATTACTATATAACGTTTTTGAAAATGATTGATTTACTGATTGGTAAATGATTGCAAGTTGTTCATGATATGAATCCGTATTATAATTTAAAAATACCTGTAATCATTTGTTAATAATGAACACAACAGTTATATATGTGAAAATATAGTATTTTTAATTGTAAATCTATAAAGTCTTTTGGATACATTTGTTCAATAGTATAATAATGTAACATTATTGACTAATAACACAAATATGAGAATAATAATTATTAGTAAAACACGAATTATAATATTTTTGAATCCTTATATTGGAAATACTGATGATTTGATATAGTTTTGATTACAATAACTCACGTTCAGTTCAAATAAGAATGTCTCCATCTATTGTACTTATTTAGTGACTGTCACATGCCATTCTTAAAGTTAGTACGTCTTTGTACTCTGTTCCATCTACTATAACGGGTATTCTTTTTTCAAAATTAATTAGATACGATTAACATTAAAACATTACATTTGAGAATCCTACCTGAACTCTATCGTCAACCATAGTTACTGCTAATTCAGTTATTACTTGATCTGCAAGTTATTATGTTCCGTTTACGATAGCTGTCACTGAAGTTTTGCAGTTAGGCCAACATTGAATTTTATTGAGAGGATTTACTTGTATTTTTGACCCAGCAACATTCATTGTCAATTAAAATAGTTATTTTATCTAGGTAGTCTTAATAATATTTAAAAAGTTGATTGTTTGTAAAAACGGGTTTTATATGTATTGTCCTGGTTCGCACTACTATTATATTTTCTGTATAATGCTAAGAGTGATGATATCTTTTGGATTACCAGATATGACTGGGAATTGTTATGAATTATAAGCAGCGAAGGACTACATGAGCTAATTAGCTCCATTGTAATTCTGAGCTATAAATTGGAAGTTTGGTGTAATTTCAAGATCTTCAAGCACTTTTAGTGTGTTTGAAAATGTGCTGTATGCGCCAATGATTATAATTTTATTGTCGGATGTTGGTTTCTGTGGTTCGACCGATTCGCTGTTTTCTTCTTTCTTTTCAGGAATTGGTGCGGTTATTTCGTCTCCGAATACTTATTATTTGAATATTTCTGTCATGGTGTTTACGAAGTTTTTATCGGTAACTACTGGGATTAGGTAGTAGTTGAGTCCTTGTGGGTCTGGGCAGCTTTCGATTTGTGCTTTTATTTCAGTGGCGAAGTAGTCGTATTCGTCCAGCACGATGAGTGCTTTATTTTTCTTCCCATCAGCTATATTGTAAATTTCTCCTTCAACAGATGCTTATTTCAGGATGTTGATAATTTTGATTCCGATTGGCTGTGTTTGCAGGTCCATGAGCAGCTTTTGTGCTACTAAGAATGTGTTCTGAACCAGATCTTTATTTAATGAGCAGTTATTACTGAGTGCTTGGACCAGCGCAGCTCCAATGATTTCTCTCGTTTGCAAACTATTAAGTAAATTATTCCGGGCGAACTCTAAAATTCCAACTATTTGGCCGACAACTGGTAACTGTTACAGCCTGATAATGCAAAGTAGGCCCAGGAACCCGAATATTTTCCTCTCAACGGCGTTTGCTCCGAGTAGTTTTTATTCGGTTTGTTGGACTGTTATTTGCCCGTTTTCCGTTTTCTGGGCGAAAACGGCTTCAAACGGCTCGTTTTTGAACGACCCATCCTGCTGAATCATGTACTTCTTAGATTACTTTAGATAACTCGGGCTGAAGTGGCACGAAAGCTGCAATAGGGACCTCGTGAGCTCGCTCGAGTGCGAAACGTTCTAATTAATCTGTTGCAACAAATCAGTGGTCTGAAACTTGAAAACGGTGAACTGAGAAAGCAACATCTCAAACAAAAACGAGTTCGTGGTGAGAAAAACTGACCGAAACGCGAGAGAACGGAACAACTGCACGTGTCTGGGCTGCAGTGAGAGAGAACGAGGGCGCATTTTAGTTATCTGAGTCTAAACGGCCGTTGAATCAAGCAAACGGAGCTCCTAAACGATTTCCGTTAATTTTTAGTTCGAATTTGATAATTCTAATAGTAATTATAATGATATGCACTCGCAATACACAAGCGAGAGAGAAGAGGAATGCAGCAACCGGTACAACTGCTTGTAGTCGTGCAAAGAGACCATATTGTCCTACTCAAACAAAACCTGCATCACATGCACAAACTGCTAATTCGCGAATAACGGATCCGACTCTATTGACGCAGCCATTTTGAGTGAAGTGGATTTTAACATCTATATCATGAATAATTACATAAAGCGATATTATAAGACAGAAGTTTTGGTTAGGTAGTATTATTAAAATTCTGAAAACACAACTAACAAATTTGTATATTCATCATTCACTCTTAAAGCAAGCCCTGAATTTCTTCTTGCATCTTGTTACCTTGTTTTTTGCAGAGTGGTGCGTACATGGTGATCAAGAATAGCGTGAACATGACCGACAATATCCAGTTCACAATTGTTGGTCCCCACTGGCACTATTCGTTTTCCTGGCTCATGAACATTTGTATGACCATGTTCACCATCAAAATTCCTCCAGCAGCGCTCACACTTACCGCCAAGTGCTTCATCTGCTTAAAATTATAGTCAGTCATGGCCGGGGTCTGAACGTTCTCCAGCTGTTGATAAACGAATTGTTTGTAAACGACGAAGAAAACAATTGAGAACGCGAACGCAGCGAAACAGAAAATGAAGAGCAAAATTACATTCACGAAATAAAGAACCTCCAAAACGGTTTGAGAGGTGGAAATATTCACGTCTTTAATTATAAGAAGTTCAGTTATGATCTTGGCTGCGTTATTCGCCATTGAAACTCCAACTGAAACTAAAAATACCAGATTCCAGTTGCGCGAAAGCCTCTTCGAATAAGTATTGAAGCAGAACTGAGATATGAAATCAGCTATGGTTTAACAAGCACACACAATTGGAATTGAAAAGTTGAACACGTAACCAAAAGAACCCTCCAAAACCTGAAGAAGATTCCTTAAAGACGAATTCTATGAGGCGAAAAAGTCGCCAATTTAAAGCGACATCAATATAAACTACCCAAGAGCGAAGCTGCTGTAACAAATAAGAGTTGACCTATCACTAAATTCATTGCTCCTTTTAAATTACACAAAACAAAACATCACAAAGGATAACTGGACCACTGAAATTATTATATTGATGGTATTATAAGCTACCGAATTTTATATTTCATTATCTACACAAGTCATATAATTTATGAATTAGGAGTGGCGTATAAACATTTGCTACAGAACAACAAAAAAAAGATAAATATATCCGAAAACTACTTATTTTAATACTTATTTAATGATGATAATGATGATAATTATAAAACAAATAATTTTAAAAGATCCAGTGCAGAACTTATATTGAAATAACTACATAGCAACAACATGGCACAATAATCTATACAAACTGTTTATGTAATATTAATATTACATTTATATGTTTACTTTACATTCCATATGATATAAAATAGTTGTCTCATATTAAAAAGATGTCAAAGATAAGTAAAAGATAGTTGAATATAATATGAATTATTAGGTTATACCCTGATTGTATTGCTATACCCTTGATCATCTTATCAGTCTCTAATCATAAATATATTTATCAAATATTAATTTCATTAATCAGCGTAAGAGTTCTGACTGAATATGATTTCAATCTTCTTGTTCATAAATTGGATCTGTTCGTTCATTTTTAAGTTGAATTATTCTTTCTGGCGAGTAATTGACTCTCTGAACTTTGAGACTCTGTTCTCAGCTTAGATTTTTCTTATTTGCTTGTGAGAACTGCGAACCGAGAGTATTTTGCTGTAGAACGTGAGCTCGTCTGGTGTTGGGACTTCTTGATCTGAGAAGTCATATTCTGAAAAATTCTTGTGGTGTTAAAGTGTATCTGCATTAGTAATTTTGTTAAATCTAAATTCCACGGATTCTAATAAAGTTAACTTTGCTAAAGGAGAAACATCTATTATGCATGTGTGATATACAGAAATATATTATAGTTAAAATAAGTACTACAATGGATGCAGATCAACAACTTTCGTATTAGCCATGCTTAATATTTTTAGATTTTTCAGAAATTGAAGAGGCCATATGTCAGAAATACTTGTTGTAAAGATACACAATTTTGTCAATTAAGTGCAGAATTAAAGAGGCCCTATATTCTAAAGTTATGGATTATAACTTAAATCTAAATATTACAAATCTACGAAGTTAGAAAGATATACAATTTCTATAAGATTGTTCTACTATAAAGTCAATTCTTTTAAACCGAATAGCTGAGTAGGAATAGTTCGTAGATCTGTGGTTTCTGTTTTATTCAAATTTAATCTCTGTAATTTTGAAGAATGTTATAATCCAGATTTGTCTTCTAGTTTGTTACAACTGAGTGTTAATTCCACTAAATCCGGTAAAGCTAGTGTGTAGGAAGTTAACTTATTACTAAATAAATCTAGAAATATCAAATCAGTAAGAGATTACAGTGCTGAAATATCTCCGATTTTATTTCTTCCTAAATAAAGTTTCTTTAGGTTTTTGAGCTTGATAATGCTAGAAATGTCAGATATATTATTATCTTAGAGGTCTAGATCAATTAGGTTAGCGAGGAAAGAAATTAGATAGATATGTTCTATCTCTCTACAATCCGATGTAAATTTTGTAGTATTTTATACGAATTCTTAACTAAAGGAAAGCAAATTCTTATTTGAAGCATCTTCCCAAACTTCTGGTTGAACATTCAAACACAAAAGATTCTCCATTTGCTCTGAATTATTTATTTCAAGTTTTTAGGAGGAGTCAAAGTGATTTAGCAGGTCTTCTTAACTTCTGATTACATGATTTGGCTTCATGGTAACTGATTGGGAGCGGAAATGTTAACATTTAATTGGAAATACTATAATATTTAATTTTAACTTAATATTAAAAATTAAAATTATATATGGTAAAACTCTTCGTGAACTTACAGTTCCTGTACAGAAGACCGAACTAGTATAAACGAAAGTTAAGTGAGTGGGATATATATGGTAAAACAATTCACAAATTATGGATTATTTAGCTTAGGTAGCTATCTTAGCAAGTAGCTCTGCCTCAATTGAATGTGTTTTCTCGTTCTTCCACAGGTAAACGTCTTACTTTTTACGTAGAGCTATCAGTTCAGCAACATTGAGTTCAATGCCTACATTTATATTGAGGAAATTATTGAGGAAATGCATTTGTGGATGGAAAGAATTATATTCGCACTGGATTGATAATAGGGTTTACTACAATAAGCTAAATTGTACTTTTTAAGCTATATAATTTAAGCTAGACCAAAAACTGAAGAGGCTTGCATTGTTCTTGTACTTATATTTAGTTGCGTACATTATTGATTATACTCCATTCTTCAACCTTGTTAAATCTTCAAATATAGCTAAAATAGTGTAAAAGTGCATTATTTGTATCTCTTGTAATCTGTGACCTATCTTATGGATTCTTATTAAGTAGAATACTCAACATATATACACAAGTTATCCAGATTATCTGGAAGATTCCATTTTTCGAAACTCTGAATTTTGGATTGGTAATTTATCTTCATTATTTAATTTAAGATGACAATATATACCAACAACATAAATTTCATTTGGGTTTGACCGAGTCCTAAAAATGGCTGAAATATAACCGAAACTAAGAGGCATTTTTGTTTATATTGAAATCTGGCTATTTTTAGAATCTGGCAAATTGCCAGATTTTTAATATTTTTCTGTCATAACTGTTAAATTTTAAATTTTAAATTTTAAATTTTTTTTGGAAAATGGAAATAAGAAAATGTTTAAACATTGCTTTTAAAGTGTTTTCACGACAACTTTAGCACCAAATCTGATCGATAACTAATCAATTAACTCCTTTAAAGGAATAAAATTTATGCTTCAAACAGAACAAAAAACGCATTTTTTAGAAATTGAATATACTTCAGAAAGACAAGACGACTTTTGGTTAGCATCTAAGATGAAAGAAATAATTGAAGATCTTGAAAATAATTTCAATATCTTTGTTGTTGCTATTGCTTGTGACTCAGCTAGTTGCGGAATAAAGGCCCACTAACTACTAAACGGCTTGGTTAAGAATCAAGAGTTCGACTAAATAAGAAATACTTAGTTGGCCAGCTCAATTCATCCTGTATTATTAAGCTGTGCAGCTCACGTTGGTAATTTGTTTTTGCAAGATTACTGTAGAGATTGGATGTCTGGTCTTAGATTTAATCTATTGCAGTTAAACACAATGTAAGAGCTGTAACTAATGACTTGGATACCAAATACGGAATAGCGATTTTTCCCGTATATATACAAGAGATCGCTCGCGTTTTACAAAGCAACCTATGCTTATATTGAGGGAAAATAGCGAACAGGAGCTAATGTACTGTTGACCCCAAAATTGATATAATTTTTCATCTCTTTTATTTTCTCATATTTTGCACTTTCATAATTTATCTCAATACAGATTTATTTGATCATCTTTTCTATAACATAAACGGTAAATAGTATTAATATATTGTTACTTTATATCATAGCGAATGGTCCGTAATAGCTGGTAGAAGAAATATAAAAATCACCCTATTTTCACTGTATTTTTCAACACTATTTTTTCTAATAACTCACGTAATACTTAATATTCTGATGTCTGGTTGAGCAACTTTTTGTTGCATATCAAGTTAAAATTATATTGGTTAAGTACCGATTTAATCCAAAAATATTTTTTAAATTTAGGTAAAATTCTCTCTTTTTCGAATAATGTTAGTATACGTAAATATCAGAAAATAAGAGTATTTAGCTTTAAATTAGATCAAAAAGTTCCTAAAAATATTAAATACAGTAAAAGTTAAAATAATTGGGTCATAATCGATTTAAAAATATTTTTGTACGACGAAAAACAATAATACATTCTTAACTGCAATTTAAATATTATTTCATGAAGTAATTTATTCAAAATATCCATTAGTAAAGAGTTTATGTTTAATTCTTGCCTTAATTTTACCTTGCTACAATTTTAAAGTATTGTTGTATCACTTATTTAATTCTATTCAGTGAATCTAGTATTATATTTTAGATTTTTGTTATAAAAATTGAATAAAATATTATTTAGCGTGTGTGTTACACTGTATTAATATTATTAATATACATTAAATCATGAATTTACATTTATAACTTTAATAATATCGATATTAAAAATTATCTTAAATATCATCATATTACACTATAAAATGATTTAAAACTTGAGTCATCAAATTATATGCTAATATTAATGCTAAAATTTAGGACTCTAGAGTTTACTCCATGAGATATCAGAAATATTTATTTGTATTTAGGTTTTAAGTGATTAGTAATGTATTGTGGAGCGGGAAACATATATAAATGTAAGTAATTTGCTGTAAATATAATTATTATAACATTATTAGGATAAAATAATTTAATACTATTTTGAAAAATGATCTATTTCACAAGAATTTATACGGATAAATATTATTTTATACGGTGTGTCTGCGTATTATTCCGTATCATTTTCATACGGAAAAACGATATTTTCCGTATATGCCGTATAAATAACAACCCTAAAAATAACTATACTAAGACCGATTAATACCGCTTTTGTATAATTATATTATAAGGAAAAATCCATTTAATGGTTGTTACGTACAGCACTTCAGTACAATAATTGTTAAAATGTTTAAAATATTATAGGTTTTGGGCAGAGAAAAAATATGGTCGATTTGGAGTGACATAAATAAATTTATTAAAAATATTTCTTATGCTATTATATTAACATTAATATTTTATTTCATACTTTATGTGTTTTCCTCCCACTTCAATCACCCTCTGATGATGTTACGCACTTAATAAAATACAAATAGTTAACATTATCTTGGTCCAAACTTTCTTAAATCTCGAAAGTCTCAGCAATGAACATTTATTTGGTATTTTATTCTTATTTTGATATCTTTTTCAATAACCTTCAAATGAACTTCTTTCAATAATAATCTTTGTTATCGTGGCTGAACTTCGAGTAATAACTCGATCTAGGACACATTTATGAACTTTAAGGCGCTTAAGCTATTGAATACGTTCCTTCTTGAAAATGAATAAATTTGATATCAAGAAACAGCTTCTTGCAACTCTTAGTAAGTATATTCTTAACGTATTCAAATAAGTTGTAACTTCCATCTGTCCTAGTGCTACAATCGACGAAGAGGGGTCTCCGTAATATGTGGCAGCCAGAATCAAGAAACGCCAGTTTTAATGCCTTATTTCTATCACTTTTACTGTGGCTCAATAAATCAATTACTTAACCTGTCATCTTGCATCCATGTGATGTTGAGGTATACAGAATCACTTCTAAATAAATGCGATATTAATCGGTCTTAGTATAGTATATATTTATTTATTGCGTTTAGTTGTATTGTTGCTGTTGAGTGAGTCATGTTATTAGATCTAATTATAGATCTAGTGTTGAGTTCGTTATTAACTGTTTTACAAATAGAATATTCGCATATTGCGAAATTTACTAAATTTCACTTTTTAAGCTTTAAAAATATGATCTTTAAAATATGAGCTGGACAAAAACTTAAAGATACTTTTATTGTTATTATACTAATATGTAGTTTCATATATTACTGGCAATTCACAGTTCTTCAACCTTGTAAAATTTGAATATAACTAAAATAGTGTAAAAGTACATTATTATTATTTCTTGTATTCTATCAGCGGCGTATGGGATTCTTATTGAGTAGAATACTATGGATAATGCATAGGTTATTGATAAAAATCTAAATTAATATTTTAACAATATATATTATTTATACTTGGCCATAGTAAAATAACTAGTATACATTGTTACGTTGACAAAGGATATTGATGATAATACTTCAAATTGGATGTGCTTGAGATTTATTTGTATTTACTATATAGTACTAATTTTGTTGAACAAGATGTGTATTTCTTAAGGTAATCAAGTGACTTGAATACAATTCAACCAGATTTGCTCTCAATTATAGACCCTCGTAATAGGGGTGGTGGTCTGCATTCGAGGTAATGTAGTAGCAACCACAATTTATTATACATGAATATTATCTAAATTGATATTTTAATTAATTTTCTCGTGTTTATCTATTTTCTCCACTTCAAATGGGATGTGCTCCTGAGACTCCGTATGTGCGAACTACGATTGGGCAGGCCGTGACCGATTTGAACGTGGATTTATCTTCTAAGAAGCCCAGTTTGGAGTATTTCAGGGTAATGACTCATTTTGATCTGAGTGAGCGCCAGCAGATAAACCGCGAGTACTCAGTTAAATACGGCGATTTAGCCGCCGACCTCGCCCACTTCCCGCTTTTGCTCAATTATTTAGCGGTTAACTATTTTGAGGACAGAATAACCCTCTGGGCCAAATCCATCCACAACGCCATGGACGGCCTCGGCACGAACGAGCACGAGCTCATCTGGCTCATCCTCCTCTAATCATCCGACTAGCAATAAATAGCCGAGAAATACACCGAATTATTCAGCGAGAACCTCTCACAACGGGTGCACTAGGAGACAAACACCCAAAACTGGGCCAAATTAATCAGATGTAAACTGAGGAACAAAAACGAAATGGAAGTGGACGTGAACGAAATGGCCGACAGAATTAACAAAGCCGCGAACGCGATGCTCGCAGACTCGGCCTGCTTCATAAACCTGCTCTGTAAAGTTGAGCCACACTGCTACAGAGAGGTAATATAAAGGTACCAAGAGGAATACGAAAATTTTGAAGGGGTTTTGAAGAAGGAATTCTTCGGGAACACAGAATATGCGTTTCTGCTCATGAACGACTGGCTCATAAATCCGGTCACGGCCGTCGCGCGGCTTATTAACAGATTCATAGAAGGAATCGGAACTATGGACCAGTAATTGTGCTTGTGCACTTTGTTGTTCTCAGACCGGTACAAGAAGGGGCTGATCAGAACGGCTTACAAAAAATACGGAAGCATGGCAGAAGACGTAAAATTTGACACATTGCTGTACGGGAAAGCTATTTTGATCATGTGGGGACTCGAAGAGTGAGATATATTGAATTATTGAGTTATGGAGAAATATATCTTAAACAAAACACGATACTGAACCAGCATAAACGAAAGTTAAGAGTGGGATATATTAAACAAAATAAAATTAGAATCATTCTTATGATAATATGTATTTTGTATTATATAAATGTTCTAATATAAGTAATAAATATATAATCTATGTATACGCTACTGTTTAGTCATTAAATTATTTTTACAAATCTAAATTTAGTTATACACAAATTTAACAAATAAACAGTTGCTATTTATTGTTTATTAACATAAACTCAAAACGTTTACACACCAAATATGAAATAAATGGAAATCGTGTATAGGACCTTACCTCAAAAATTGAGTTAAATTAGTTCTGTAAATGGTAATTCATCAATATACTCAAATGAAAGTAGCACAAATTTCTGGAATTTATCCATGTCACTACAAAATACAAGTGCAATTTATAATTAACAATAGAAAACCTTCGCTTAAATAATTTTTGATGTAAAAAGCAATATTAAACTAACAAATAAATATTAGAGAAAAATTAATCAACTGTTCCAATAAATAGAAATTATTGAAAGAAATTTAACATCTTTAGAGATTAATAATATAACTATTTTAACATTGCACAGAGAGAAATTGTAAAATAAGTGAAATAATCTAATTTTTGATATTTTAAGCATATTAACACATATTAACATTTGATTTATAATTCGTAATATGGTAAAGGGCTGGACTGGCGCCCAACCACACCAAATCTGGTAACCACACTACGACAACCCCCAGAGCTTTTCTGACTTCCAATGGCTGGACTAAGCCATTCATCAAGAAAATGATATTGCCGATTGCTCTACTCAAATCGACAGAAACTTCTACTGAGTGATTTTGTTCTCTTTCCATTATAAATTATATATGTATGTTTTAGATGTATCATTTTTATTTGAAAATTTAATAGTTTATTCACAGCAATCGACTAAAATATTACAAATAAAACAAAATTATCATCAGTTTTTTGTGTTTGTGGTTTGTATTTTCACATTACATAGTTTAATTTTTGATATCAAACATTTAAACTAGATTTCGTGCATTATGTATATTTCAATTCCACTCCACCAATGATATATACTGAAATTTTGTATTTTGCCAAAGTGAATTTATTTATTAGATTATAATTTATATACAACGGGAATATATTATAGTCTGAATGTAATTATTGAAAGAAGCGGCATCCTTGTAGGACAAGCTGAGGTTGTAAATTTATAGTGGTCATTTTTATAACATATATCGAAAATTATTGTATAACTTCTATTTAGAATAAATAACAGATTTTAAAAATTGCATTAATTCCACTCCAAATTCCGCAAACAAATGAGATTCCAGAAACCTAAAATTACTAGAACTGTTATGACCGAGGCTGACAGATAACGATTTTATGATTTATATTAATTAAAGAGTTATACGGCTGAATAGATGATGGAGATATTCTAAATTAGTTTAAGATCTTACAAAAGATATATTTACTAAATAGAAGTAACTAAAAACTTCTTTACTCCTCTGAAACGCGGGCGACCAACTGTCATAACAGAACCTATCGCTAATTTTATAAATAGAAGCTTAGGATAGAAAAGTAAACAAAACATTCCAGTTTTACAAAGAAAAATAAAAGAGAACTTTGAAGTTTAAGTATCGCATACGGCTGTCTGGTCGTATTTAAAGAAGGTAGGCTATGGTACGTATACTTGTAGGCGAATGCCTCTTCTAACTGAAAGCCACAGGCTTAATCGAGAAAAGTTCTTTAATGAATATTTGAGGTATGGACCTGAGATCCTGGAGGACATTGTGTTTACCGACGAATCTAGGTTTTGTAGGTTTTCAGATAGGAAAGAAACCTGTATAACGAAGAAGGGAAGAACAACTGAGGACAAGAATATTCAGTCAACTGTAAAGTTCAATGGTGGTTCTATCATGTTTTGGGGTGGCATTTTCGTAGGCGGCCGAACTGATTTGATTGAAGTGTAGGGCGCTATGGATGCAGATTTATATATTGAAATGTTACGTACCCTAGTTCTCCCAGAGCTAAAAACAGCATTTCCAAATTAAGAGTTTATTTTTTAACAAGATGGAGCAAGGTGTCACACGGCCAAGAAGACTATTTTGTTCCTCGAGGGAGAAGGACTGGATATTATAGAGAATTGGCCCCCCTAGAGTTGCGATGCTTCTCCGATTGAAGCGGTATGGTCTTGGATGAAACTGAAGTTAGATGCTACCCCGCTTGAGGAACGTGATACTAAAGAGAAATTCGCGTAATGTATAGTTGATATTTGGGATAATATCGACTAGGTCAAGATTGATCACTTAATATATTCCTTCTTGGACAGATTTAAGAAGATCATTGAAGCGGAAGGGGGACATATAAAGGTGTGAACGTTATTTAAGCTTTGATTATGCTAGAAATTATATTTAATATATGTAATAAATTTACACTACATTCACTAAATGAACTTGTAACCGAGTTAAGACTATAAAAGTTTATGGGATGCAAACTATATCGGATAGTAGCTTACTAATACAAGCGATTCCACACACGTCTATCTTAAGAAAGAAGGCAAAAAACAAAATTTCAGTATATTTCTTAACAGTCTATAGCGCTGATGTGTGCATTGGTGCCGGTGAGGCCCTTATAAATTCAGTTTGTGTTGATTGTTGGAAACTTGGTCAGGAGGTTGGTCTGGACTTAAAGTCTTGTGTGAAGTGCTCTGATTTGAAGGTCTTCAGCCCGAAAACCCTTTCCTGCGAGTACTGCGATTTAAGTTCAATATTTATATAAAATTAGTGCGTTTGTGATCAAAATAACGGATTCGCTGGAGCTAATGGTTTTTTCTGCACCGACTGCTGGAAAATGAACCAAACTGTGGTATCAAATACGTGCTAGCCGTGCTAGCCTGGATTCATTTTCTAAGACAAATAGTGCGTTTGCGACCAAGCACGCGGATTCGTTAATAGTTCGGGCCAGTGCATTAATTGTTATATATAAAAGTAAACAGTTTTAAACGGGAAATGCGCGAAATGCGAAGAAACGGACCCGAACAGTGTGTGGAGCGGAGGTAACTGTTAGTGCGTTTTAGGTTATTCGAAAGTTAATGGCGTTTGTCTATTTAATAAATCCAAGTAGAAAGTAATTATAGTCAGTTCGGTTATTTCTATAACTTGTTTCAAGAAATAAAGGAACGACCAAGTGGAGATGATTAATAAAGTTATGTGGTGAATTTGAGTTCTTAATATTATTAAATGGAAAACTAGAAAATAATAGAAATAATATTTTTGAACTGAATTGTATTGTTATACCCTTGATCATCTTATCAGTCTCTGATCATAAATATATTTGTCAAATTTATTTCATTGATCAGCGTTGGAGTTCTGAATGAACTGCGCCCATATTTCAATATTTTAATTCACAGCACGAATCTGTTCGTTTATTTTTAACTTGATATATTCTTTCTGGTGAGTCATCGACTCTTTGATCTTCGAGACTCTGTTTTCAGCTTAGATTTTTCTGATCTACTTGTGAGAACTGTGAACTGAGAGTATTTTGCTGTAGAATGTGAGCTCGTCTGGTGTTGGGACTTCTTGATCTGAGAATTCATATTTTGAAAAATTCTTGTGGTGCTTAAGTGTTTCTGCATTAGTAATTTTGTTATTGCTAAAATTCAAGAATTTTAATTATGTTAACTTTGCTAAAGGAGAAACATCTATTATACATGCTTCAAATGCAGATATTTCTACAAGTTTATATAAATACTACAATGGATGCAAATCAACAACTTTTGTACTAGCTATTTCTAATGTATTTAGATTTATCATAAATTGAAGAGGCCATATGTCAGAAACATTAGTTTCGCAGATAAATAATTTTGTCAATTAAGTGCAGAATTTAAGAGGTCCGATATTCTAAAGTTATTAATTATCACTTAAATCTAAATATTACAAATCTACGAAGTTAGAAAGATATGAAATTTACGTAATATTGTTCGATGATAATTCTAATTCTTTCAAACCGAATAGCTGAGTAGGAATAGTTCGTAGATCTGTGGTTTCTGTTCCAGACAAATTTAATCTCTGTAATTTAGGAGAATGTTATAGCCCAGATTTGTCTTCTAGTTTGTTACAACCGAGTGATAATTCCACTAAATCCGGCAAAGCTAGTGTGTAGGAAGTTAATTTATTTTGTTCTAAATTTAAGTGAGTTAAATTAAGAAGAGATTAAAGTGCTGAAATATCTTCGATACTATTACTATTTAAATCGAGTTTCTTTAGGTTTTTGAGTTTGAAAATGCTGGAAATATCAGATATTGATATATGAACAGATTGTTAAAGAAATGATTAAAAAAGATCCACTCACAAATTCCTAGACTATAGTCTTAAACCAACCATAAGAGCTACGGCATATGAAGAATGGCTCAATGGCACAATCATTCATTTCGTTGAAAAAATCCAATCGGATAATGCATATGTTTGCTCAAAAGCCTGCGGCTTGAGTGATGACATTTCTGAAGAAATAGAAGCTTAAACTAAACTTTCTCGCAAGATTGTTCTAAAACCTACTCAGATGTTCTGAAAAAATAACAATATCAAATAATCACGTTTATACAGACGATGATGAAAACGAAGCGTGAATATTAGCACAAATTAAATCCCTGCAAACGTGTTTAAACATGCCGTGTAAAATAACGCTTAAAAATTATATCCGGGGTTTGTAGTAAAACTCGCACTGTTTGTGCGTGTTTAGACACGCAAAAACCCGCCAAATTATATATTGAAAGTGTTCATCGATACATTTTATGTACTCATTCTTTTCTCCAACTACAAGCCAAGAAACACAACTTTATAATCTATTTGATCTTTGCGATTTAACCAAATACTCATACATATCTTACAAGCAAGGTTATGTAGTAAGTCAATACAAATAATAATTATTGAATTATTTAACACATTATGGCGGTCCAAGAAGTGAACTTACGGAAAAATGAGAAGGAAGGAGTTAGTCGGAAAAAGTGCGGCGATGATGACAATAAATATAATTATATAATGTCACTTTTGTTATTATACATTCAACTAAGATTTTATATACGTAATCATTTCTTATCTATTTTTACTTTAAATGTCCTAGGTTTAGCTGAATTTACAATTTTGAATCTTATCATTCATAACTGAAAAAACAAAGTGTTTATTCACGAGCTTAAAAATATAACGGTAATTTTTCATTTAAGTATTGTTGAGAATATTCCACTCTAACCAATGAAGTTATTAAATATTTGTTTGAATTGTGCTTAACAATTTATTTAAAATTTGTTCTTGCGTTTTGCTCCTGAATAAAGTTTGTTATTTCTGCCTTGACATTTATTAATGAATATTAATGAATAATAAATTTTCATTTTGAAGTGATATTATATAAACATATATAAACATTAAATTATTAGACCAATAATTTTTCTATCATAATTATTTGGGACCGCCATAACACCTGGGACCTGCTGAAATACCAGCTTTGCTTAGTGTGATCGATGATGGGTTCATTTGATCGCGTTAATCGTTCCTCGCCGCATCTCAGGTTGATGCGGCTCGGCCAAATCGGTTGCGGAAGGTAATTCAAAGTGCTGAGCTGGCATCCGTATGGCTAAGGGCATGCCATCAACGAGTAGTTAGTAGTATTTCATTGCTGATATTGATTCCTGTAGCATTGTGGCTGATGATAACAACAATAGTGTAATGGTGTAAACTACCCTAATTTTGTTATGGACCACTAGCATTTATTCATGAAGATGGCACAAGAATTCACTGGTGCACCTATAAATAAACTAAAACACATTTGAGTGGTTAGTCACCTGAATCTAGTTCTAAATCAAATTATCATAGCGTTTTTGTTAAGCTGGCATCATGGTTTTTGCTGAGCTGCTGTCAAGGATCGGTATGGCTAAGGGCATGCCATCAACGAGCCTTCAAGATTGGAAAGCGGTAACCGCTCCATTGCTTCCTTAGAAACGCAGATGGTACGACGCAGGTGGATTCCCGTATAGATCGGCTTGCACGAAGCAGCCGCGTTACGCCCCTGGATGCTTGTACACGAGTCGTTGGTTGCCTTGGCTGCGGAGGTGCGCCTAACATACATAGGTGTATCTAAAACCAATGATTATTCGCGTGAACTTACAGTTCCTGTACAGAAGACCGAACTAGTATAAACGAAAGTTAAGTGAGTGGGATATATAATTAAAATACTGTATATTAAATAGAATCTTAGTTGTGAGTCATTCTATTTATAATATTATACACACTGTAATACACAGTGCAACGTCTATGAATCAACACAAACGTTTCCTTTTCTTCAATTTATACGAAATATGTGAATCATTTAATAAATTAATATCGGACAGCTATAATTATAGTGTAATTGGTTAAATATTACCACTTCAAACGAATACTTATAATATAACATCTAACTTGCCGTAACATTTATCCTAGATTAGTGGCACAATAAAATATACTAGATAATCAGATAGAAAATCTGAAAGTACATCTCAGTTCCTAAATATTCAAGGAGATTTGTATTAAACAAATTTATAATCTTTATAACACTATATTCAAAACTAAAATAGTTAATTGAAAATATTAAATACGCGGGTATTTCGGATGTAAAAATAGATAACACAGATCGAAACTAATTTCTTATATTTGGCCACCAATCATGAATTAGTTGAATAGTATATATTTAAGCTGCAAGCGCGAAATTCTAGAAATCCTAGAAAGAAGTGAATATTAGATTTGAGCTATAGTAATCTGATCATATTTTTAATTCAATCACTCTATTCTGAGTCTTAAAATGCCTCAGTTTTCACAGCTTTAGAACTATTTTTGAGAACTAATGGCATTATAAAGAATTTTGCGCAAATATATAGCACAGTGAACACCAAATTAGCAACCAACACGTAAACTAAAGCCATAATTGATTTGCGCACTACATCACTTGTAACGTAAAAAACGTATTTCGTGATCGCAACCGCATCAACAAACACGTTTTCCTCGTAGAATGCTACTCTTATCTCGGGTTTATTAGTGAGATCAATATTTTCAATTTCATACGATTATTAACCTGGGACGAAATCTAAATCGAACGTTTTTATGAGAGTTCCGTTTCCAAACGATATTTTTATCGTTAACGCATCATTTTCTTCAATCGCGCAGTTTTAACTCTTTGAGTTCGTGTTTATAACTACAACAACTTTCTTTTCTGCTACTTTATAATCCAATAAAGAGTCACTGAAGCACGAATCAGTAATTTGGCTCACATCTATTGTGTAGTTAGTTACCATTAAATCATTCTTATAGTAATATAAATTAACGCTCATGTATAGCTCGTTCACATTGTACTTACTCAGTTATTCAGTTAATTCGTCGCATCCCTAACCTGGAAAACGGGTTGAACACGAACTTTAAACTTGATTTATGCTGAATAAATAATTAACTGTGTGCGTTGAGATGAGTCTGAACCAAAATTAATCTGTTTTGCTCACATCATAGAGTGTGAAAACATACTCAGCCACATATGAAGTTACACCTAAAGATTATAAATATAGGTTATCCTGATCCATTTGAGCTCCTTGAAATTTTCTTGTTATAAATCCGTCATTTGTTAACTATATTGTCACAGTTTGATACGCTTCTTTGATTCCTACGAATTAGTAGATATTCATTGTAGTCTGTGATATTTTAATTAATGGAGTAATTGAAGACTCATCTGTGCTAAAATATAACTTTACAGATACTTTTTTAACAGCTTTTGTGACAACATTGTTGGTTGAAGATTGAAGAAAGTGGTCAGAAATACCCGGACGAGATAATTTTACTCTTACTGCAACTTGACTCGACTATTTTGTCCATTTAGGATCAAACACTAAACTTTACGCATCAATAGTCATTGGATCATGAACTGAAACAGAATTATCATTATAAACGATATACACTTGAGCATACGTTGGCGTTTTCATTGTCACTTAATCTGGCATAACTATCGACTCCATACACGCATATGTAGGATAAAGAACGGCAACAACTGCACCATCTAAAAGTTCTACAAAGGAATCGTTATCATGGAAGCAGTTGATTGATTAACCTCTTGAAACTCTGACTGAACCAACTTTTAAGTAAGTTATGTGCGTTTTTGACTCTACTATTATCATCCCAGTCTTAGTACTCATCAAATTAGAGCATAATGCGTCATTACAAATCATTGATATTTCGTCAGTTGAATTATAATCATAATCATAGAGGTAAATAGAAGGTTCATAAGTAGTAAGACTATCTAAATCAATACTTACTTGAACTCCGTGAGGAAAAATACATTATGGCTCATGCATTGTGTTTAGTGTTACTATAATTTTTTTACTGTCGTCAAAAATATTAATATCGGCTTTATTATCATAGCAGTTGAAAACTTCCTTTTTCTATGATCTAATTAGTTCATTTAGAACGAAAATGTGGCAAAGAAGCATTGTTGAATTGGAGTGAGTAAAATGCTTCTTATTAATTAGTTAAATTAGTATTGCATAGTTCAAGTTATATTTGTATGAATATTAAAATGATTGAAAATAATTCATGAAATACCAAATGTCTAGATTTGGCATTCTTAAAAACAATGATAACTTAGTTAATAATATAATACCGTATTCCGCCAAAATTGAGTACACAACATTTTAAATAATTTGTATACATATTTATTATTTTTAAAATATGTTTAAATCTATTATAATATATTACAAAGCTAAATAAATTCCATATTCAAAATGACTGTTCATAAATTTGTAATACCGCATTTGTCTCCAAATCTCGAATACTGTAAACAATTAGTCCATTTTTAAATTCTACTTCCGTGCGTGTGTATTTCAGCCAGCTGTCTAAATGCCACTCGTACCCGTAGCATTAATCGTTCAAAACCTCAAGTTGTCCGTGCAGGCTCTCCGTCTGCCACACCCTAGGGCCCATTTCATCCTTGTTGTACACCGGGTTCAGGCCGCCTCCTCCCACTCCATTAACGAAATAAAAAATCTCTTATCTCTTAAATGCAGCGAAAACGTGGTTGTGTCCGCTGAAAACGGCCCTAATATTTAAAATATGCGAATCGATGAATTCCTCCATCTTTTAACTTATTTTTATCACCGCGCCCTCGTCACCGGTGGCGTAAACGGGATTGTGAACGACAATGAAAACGTGCTCAGCGTTTTCTCCCAAATGCGCGTTCTTATTCAAGAATTTAACAGCTTTGTTGTCCTGTCCGTGCTGAACGTAGACGAAGAAAACGCCAATGTTGCGTATTTACTGGTAGTAGTTCACGCGGGTGTTCACGCGCTTGAAATGGTTGAATTTGAAGCGGTAGTCGTGATTTCCGAATGTTGCAAGCATCGGCTTCGTAGGCCAGTTCTGATAACCAGTTTGGAGCTCGGAAAGATTGCCCTTGTTGCTCATATCGCCGCAGTGGAGCATGAAATCGAAATCGGTTGACATGGTGGACGTAAAACGGGTGTTTGTATGCGTATCCGAGATTACAATGAATTTTGTTATTACTTACGGTAAATGATACTCGAACTGCGTTGAAAGACCCGGAATCTGATACGAAAATGACGTTGAATTTACGAACACGTTGTGATAGCTTGATAACGCGGCGCTTTTCGGCTTACTGTTAACTAAATAACTCTTTTACAATTTATACGTGCACCAATGTATACGAGTACCCTTTTCATGAATAAAAGCAAGCGGACCATAACAAAATTCTGGAAATTTTGACTGAATATTAATCATTTACACTAAAAACAGAACTGAAATTGGTACACATGCAATTGTAAAAATAATTCCAAACGCTATGCTTAGATAATATGTTTTTCCTATACATTTCTTTTGCTTGTGCTTTCTAAAATACATTATAACATATATCATAGAAATAACAAGTAAGAACGCACATATTTCAGCTTATTTTATAAAATAGCCAATACTATCCACATATATAAAAGCGTAAATCATAACTGATAGTACTAATAATTAAACTATGGTATAACTTCCAATACATATTAAAAGTTTCCATTTATTTTACTATTTGCTATATGTAATATTTTAAATCATTGGCTCCCGAACTGATTCTTCTTCAGACAATGTACCTATTTTTATTTCATTTATCATTGATGTGAAAACTATTTAATATATTTTATTATTCTCGTACTGAAGTATTAAAGCATAAACATAAGATTGTTATTCAATTATATACGTTGTATATACTAATGTTGTATATACTAATTTGCAAAAATTAATTTAATAACAAAATATCATAACACATAAAATTAATAGAATAACTACATTGCACTGCAATGTATGTGTCACACATGTATTACCTTACTTGCAATGTAAGGTAATACATGTTTGAGTAACAAATTATCTAAAGTATGGCTTTTTGGTCACCCTTTTTCTCTGATCATCACATTTCCTTTCCTTTCTGAACCAATGATCACTAAGAAACCAACAACATTCCTCTTTAACCAAGACTCAGTTATATATCATTATTTATCTTTTTAATAAATTTATTATTTTCATAAAACTATTTTTTAGATTTAATAAGCTTCCACTTCACAGATTATAATGGGAGGTAAAAGTTCAACACCAATAATAAACAATTCGTAACCTTAGTTTAACTAGGGTTACAGACCATAGTAGCAAATTTAGCTACCGGACAAGTACAAATCATTCGACGAGCTTGAACAGGCTATGCGCTAGGCCGGAATCGAGTCAATTCAGCTCGCGTTGGGTTTCGACTTCTCAAAGTCGAACGAATGGAGCGGAGAGAAATCTTACAGAAAACCGCTTCACGGAGGAGATTACTTGAATCCGTATTTAAAGGTTCTCTCAATTCTTGAACCGATAATTCCCCGCTTTGACGACGACGGCCTCATTCCGGCGTTCAGATTCGGCTGCCTAGATACGAGGGACAAGACGGTTCTTCCACTTCTCGCTCCTTAAGTTCCAGACCCGCATTTTAAGGGCTTTGGAGAACTTAAATCAGCTTACTACTAAGCTATACAATAAGTCAAGCTATCCGGACCTACCACATTCGCTCCACTGATTTATTAAGCAATTGAGATCGAAAAAGCTTACGGTGGCAGGTAACTCATCGTCCTGATCATAATGACCGATGGAGACGTTTCAAACATGCAACTGGACAAACAAGCCATTTGCGAAGCATCCAAATACCCAATCGCAATTTCATGCGTTGGTCTCGGCGATGGACCATTCGACAAAATGATCGAATTCGACGATATGCAAGGAGGAAGAGCATTCGACAACTTCCAATTCGTAGACTTCACTAAATTAGATGAAGCAAGCAAATAGTGCGAATGCCCAGATCTAGTCCTTAGCACAGCTATTTTCAACGAATTACCAGATTAAGTCAAGGAAATGAAGAGACTCGGCTATTTGTGATGTTAGTACAAAAATAAACATAATAAATTACTTATCTCAATATGAATTATCACTAGTTTTTTCGAGATATTTTAAAATTACCTCGATATTTTAACTTTTACACATATTAATAAATTAACATATGATTTTGGATTAGATTATTAATTGAACATATTATTTTACTATCTATAGTAATACTTATGACCGATAATCTACTATATAATTTGTTTATTGTTGACTACTAAACAATTAACTGTTCCATTAATGATTATTGTCTTTCTATAACATTATTGTCTTCAGAATATATGTTGTGAAATTAAGAAACACTTTCTTATTTAGTTATTATTCTTCCTAATTTATTATTAAGTTATGTTAGAGGTTATGGTACAGTTTTATTAATTGAACAACTGTTTTAGTAAGTATGCGGTAGAAGATTAATTGAGTTGAGAGGTTTATTTTATGTTATTAATTTTGTTGAAACGAAATAATGTTAAGCTTGTCAGTATTTCCACTTCGCAAATAATTAACAAAATTCTCGAAAACGACTTCAACCATTTAATAGGTAAATTACTATTTTTGCGTTCAATATATATTAAAACATATTATTCGTATTTTAAATCACTTTATTCATTTTTTATAAATGTGTGTGTACCCTCTTATGTCATTTTATTCACTAATATGCGTTTTATAACACTCTGGACTCAAATGATATCCTTTGCACGAACACACATATCTGCTATTACATTATTTGCAGCCGACACATTACGCACTTACTTTTGTATATACATGATAGTGTTTATATGCTTCTATTACTGGTCCTTTAAGTGGGCTTACTACTGGTTGGTTACAACCTTCAATTTTTCGTGGTGTAGCTTTAATTTCATATTTTGTTAGATTTATTTTCATTTAATCAATTATGCTTTCAACATAATCCGTTATTTTAATTTCTTTATATTCTGGATGCAATAATTTCATCAAAGAAAACCCATTAACTAATATTACTTACATAAAATTAATTATTAATGGTAATGCAAAAAGTAGAAAACTTTAACCATGATATATACAAAATCAAAATTTGTGAAATAACCCTGTTAAATGTAAGAATTTGTAAGTTCTCGTGGTATTCCCAGAGAACAACCTGAAATAGTTCGTTACTACAATATTAATTATAAAGGAGTTGATTACGTAGACCAACTTACAAAAAATATTAAGTTTCCAGGACGATGTACTCGTTGGACCACAAGGATGTTTATTTATTTTATGTAAGTAATATTAGTTAATGGGTTTTCTTTGATGAAATTATTGCATCCAGAATATAAAGAAATTAAAATAACGGATTATGTTGAAAGCATAATTGATTAAATGAAAATAAATCTAACAAAATATGAAATTAAAGCTACACCACGAAAAATTGAAGGTTGTAACCAACCAGTAAGCCCAATTAAAGGACCAGTAATAGAAGCATATAAACACTATCATGTATATACAAAAGTAAGTGCGTAATGTGTCGGCTGCAAATAATGTAATAGCAGATATGTGTGTTCGTGCAAAGGATATCATTTGTGTCCAGAGTGTTATAAAACGCATATTAGTGAATAAAATGACATAAGAGGGTACACACACATTTATAAAAAATGAATAAAGTGATTTAAAATACGAATAATATGTTTTAATATATATTGAACACAAAAATAGTAATTTACCTATTAAATGGTTGAAGTCGTTTTCGAGAATTTTGTTAATTATTTGCGAAGTGGAAATACTGACAAGCTTAACATTATTTCGTTTCAACAAAATTAATAACATAAAATAAACCTCTCAACTCAATTAATCTTCTACCGCATACTTACTAAAACAGTTGTTCAATTAACGTGATGTTGTTCAATAGATTGTATTTGAGAAGTGAGCAAAAATATAAATTATAATAATTAAATGTTCAATGTTAAATACAAGATACATACCTGAATACCACTAACATATAAGCAAATCGTATTTTATACATATATTTTGTAAATCAGTATTGCAAGCTAATAAGGTAATACTTCTGTTTACAAAATATTTATAAATTTAATTTGATACATACAATAAGATTCAAAAGCTGGAAGAACTACATTAATTATAACAGTATTTGTTCTAATTTAAAAAGATTGGAAATGAAATGTAAATTTAAAAACAGAATCATCATTCATTTATGATCGGATAATGTAAAGAATGCCTTGTATATTTTAATAACATCATTTATTATTACATTTTCAGCTCCTTTTTGACTTATCATTTTATTTATTTCATTATAAATTTGTGAATTTTATACTTATTATTGTTCCGTAAACATATTTACGTCCCATTCAATAATAAACATTCCAAGTATTCCATTACTTACAGTATTAGCAAAACCAAGCATAGGCTTATCCCAAACATGTGTGTGAGAACTATACCCAATCATTTATATAATTGGACCATCTCCTAAATTCATTTTCCCTAAATTGGAGCACGATAACGAAACGTTCGGTCCTTTATCAAATCTAACTGTTCCCATTTCAGAAACACATGTTTATTACCAAAACTTTTCTGGGGATAGTTCTGCCTTATCATACTGATTTTATAGTTGGTTTGCGAGTTATTATACTGTTGTTTCTGTTGTGGCAGAAACGAGCATACCCGAATATGTTGCGGATTATCCCAGAATCTAATTGAAATCAATATTACCAAGATACTTCTCTCTTCTCAAATCTACACCGGATCCTATGAATTTTTAGTCTTGTTCTAAATCTTTGTTAAAGTACGCGTATGCTGCTATTTGAGCGAAGTGCATTGCATAAAGTGAGAATGAGTACTTGACGTTGTTGATTTTGGCAATATCCTCTTTCTTATAATACCTGCACCTAATTTTGCAATCTTCCATTTACTTTTGATTTGAACCGAGCCACTCGTTAAACTACCCAGTGATCTGAGTAATTTATGAGTGTTGTTATTTCAACGGGTTCGTTTATTGAATTTCAACCTTCAAGTTTTAATCGAAACTCATTATTGGTCTGTAGTTCGATAACTGGATCGGTTCAGGAAGTGAAAAATAAAAACTCGTATCTGAATAAATCTCGTTAAACCTCTTAAAGAGCTGCATTATGGACATTGCATCAACCAAAGTGTGAAATATTTTAACAACAAGTGCCTATTTCACAGTTGGAATCTCTGGAACGTTCATATTCACGATTTCCCAATGGATAAGCTTCTACGAATTCAAAGATTGAGACGCGCTGGCAATAATGTCACCCATATCTTATAAAGTATTACAAATTTAATAAACAGATAACATAATTTTTTGAACTGGTTGCACAACGTATCTCATCCACTTTACGTTTTCGTCATATTTAACTCCATATGAGAAAAACGGATACAATTCCATTAAGTGGTTAATAACTTTGGATGCACGCTCTATATCAAAGCAAGTTTCTGAAACACCAAATTCACATATAGTCATATTTCTTGTGCTCTACTTTACCTCATTAGAAGTTAATAATCTGTTCGGATCATCTATTATAACAGACTATTATTAGAAGGGATGATACATCAGTGCATCCTTATCATTATAGTCATACAAACAAGCAACTGGAAACATTATTGAAATGAAAAATATATATGAACAAAATATTAATTATTATTAATAAATGAAATTATTAAATATAATTTATATAATCAATACTTGTTACAATCAATAATCAATCAAATATTGATTTTAAAAAATGTATAACTATTCTGATAATAGTATTAGATTAAAATGTGATGATTATTTTCATTATTGTAAAATCGAATTACTTTTGTATACTCAAATTAATAAAATTTGTATGGGACACTTATACAATGTACAATTTTGTGAGGACTTTGGGATTTGGATTACAAATACATTGCTTTTTAATATATATAGCTAAAAGGCAGATTATTTCTTAATTAATTTTTGTATATTTTATAAATTGTTCATTGATTCTGAGTAGCTCGGAAACATGTAACGTATGTTTAACATGTTAAACATGTGTAACCTAATTGTGCTTATATCAAGGTATAATTTAACGATTTTACTTAAGTATTGATAGTCTAATGGTATATACTGTATATAGTTCATTGAATTCTTATAGACGTCGAGGAATCGATCCGGTTCTTTGACATTTAATTTATTTAAAATTACATTCTTTGTCAATTATCGTTATTTCGTAGTTATGTAATCATTTTATATTCCACTTCTTTCATGTATGAAATCTAATTCAGTAACCTAAGATAAAAGAACTCGAACTATTCATTCGTATTGAATTGGAGATGTCACAAATGTAGAAAAGTCGAAGAACACAAGTCTATCAGCAACCATCAAAAATCAAATCAACAAAGTCCACTCGAACGATTATTTGTTTTAGATGCACTGACGTTGATTATTTGATAAATCGCACTTCCATAACCAATGGTTTGCGTTCAAGCATTCAGAGGGGAAACGCAACTGACTTCGAGCAAGCAGATCTACACGGGGATCTACCTAAATATCATCTGCGTCTAGTCGTTTCTAAGGAAGCAATGTAGCGGTTGCCACTTTCCTATCTGGTTCATGAAGCTCATGAATTCACATGAACTTGATTTGCCCAGGTAATAAGATAAAGGATATGAATGTGGATATGAATGATGGGAACTCATGAACATTATTATAACACTCAAGAGTGAGCTTGCTACTCATATCTTCTGATAAGTTAACTATATTGACTAATTAGATATGTTAATTGTATTTAAGATGATTTATATGTATAATTTGTTTAGGTTAAACATGTTAAACATGTTAATCCTCTTTATAGGCTTTTCAATTGTTCATTGATTCACTTACACTTGTAATTATGATCATGATGTATAACTGTTATATGCTATATTAGTATAAGTAATTTATTATAATGTATAATTTAAAAGTAACCAGAAATATATATCGGCTCACTCTTTTGGAACATCTCATAAATATCTATATGTTCAACAATCTCTCTCAAACGGTTAAATTTTTGTAATTATTTAATGTTATTGAAATGCATATTAAATCATTTGTAAAGTTTTTGGTACAAGTTCTTCTTTTGCGTTTTCTGTTTCTCTTCCGTTTTCAATTATTAAAGAGACAAATGGTTCCGTTTTAAAATGCTTGAGTTCTTTTCGAGGAATTCTTCAATTTATTGTGTTCTTGTTGTTAATTATTGTACTATATTTGTGTTTTGTTGAATTAGCTGTTTAATTGAGACGAATTGACTGATGAAGTTGAAATCGCTTGTTTAATTGAAGCTCTTGGGCGTAAATTTGCTCACAAAGAGCTCAGATGTATCATTAATTTTTAACAGCGGTCTCGGTAAAGCTGAAATATTTATTTGGTGGCCTTGACGCATTTGGAGTGAATATAGTGGAATTATAAGTCTATAATTATAGGCAAATCAAATCATTGTTATGTTAGCTGGCTATACAAATTTAAATATTTGTGTAAATTAATTATTTAACTTTAAAATGATATTAAGGAGTAATTTAAACATTTAATATACAATATTTTGCTCAGAACACTGAAATATAACGTAGAAAGATAATATATAGTTGTAAAACAAGTATAATAATATATTATATTTTATCGTTTTTACAAGCGTTTAAAGCTTTAATTGAATGAATTTTTACATTTAAATTAGTTTAATTACTATAATACGGTATAATATAATTGTAAAGTAGATTTATATTGATTATTAAAATATAGTGTAAATAATGATTAAATTTCTAACGTACATGACGTTAGAGGCTTTTCTAACGTATTTTCCTTTTCTAACGCGTTATAACGTATTTCTCAGTTTTCTAACGCTTATTGGTTGGCTTTATCCCCAATAATCACCTCCTATGGCCCATGTAAACTTTCTGTTTTCCACACGCGTCCTCCCATTTCAGATTAATCATATACTGGATGTAAACTCCCTCCACCTACTCCATTTATGAAATACATCAAATTATTTCTTCTGAATGCTGCGAAATTATGGTTATGTCCACTAAAAACAGCTCTTATTTTTAGTTCTGTATGAGAATCAATGAATTTTTCCATTTATAAACTTAATGATTTATTTGCTCCATACTTTCCAGTAGCGTATGGAGGAAAATGAACTGTGAAAAAAGTGTGTATAATAAATCAGTCAATTATGGTGGTAAAAAATAACCAGATCTGATTAATATTTGTTGTAAAAATGTTCTATAAAATATCTGAAGATGTACTTTTGACCAAAACTATTATCTATTTAATTTATTAGTGATTAATTAGTAAATATCTCAACACTAAAAAATTAGAGTTTATATACGTTGTGAATATGAGAATATAAAAAGACAAGTAATAATCTCAGACATTATTTTCGTTCACTACTCCTTTTATTTAGTTACACTCCTCAAACAAAATTATTGTTCAAAACATGCTTCTGTTCAAAACATATGTTTTTCTCTCTGTTTTTAAAGGTGTTGCTCCAGTTTATAAATATATTTTTCAATTAGTTCGTGGTTGTGAACGAGGTTATTTATATTTTGCTCAAGTTGTCTCATTGAGTTTTGAACTTTGTCCGTTCTTTAGTTTAATTCGGTTAGAAGGAGGTTGTTCTCAGAAATGAGAATTTTAATCGGTTCGTCCTCTTTAATCACTTGAAGACCGTGAATATTTAAGAATTGGGAGGTGGATTCGGACTTTTCGGTTTTTAAAGGGTTTTAAAAGGGCTTGTGCACAACAGTAACCAATTATTTGGCATTTCTAACTGGTTTTATAGGCTTGGGCTGGATTTTGGATAGAGGCTAAGTTGTGCTTTATAATGTTCTCATCATTTTGTGAAGTGGAATAGTTAAAATAGTGGGAAATATGTGAGTAAAGTGAATAATTTGATACATATTCATAGATTTAGAATTAGTTTAATTATGTTTAATATTATATGTTTAATATTATAATTTATGTTAGTACGCAGTAGCTGATTTATCTATTAGCTTCAATGACAGCATCCTAATATCAGTATCCTAATATTTGAAAATTTAACATACGTTAAAAATAAATATTAAAAAATGAAAACAAATTTAATTTGAATGGAAAACGTTGAGCGAAAAACTGGCTGAGGTTCTAGTAGGTAATCCAGGCGTGTCCTTTTCCAAATCCATTTTATCATAAAGTAATCCAATCCAGTGCCCCACAAATGCATTTCCTCAATAATTTCTTCAATATAAATGTTGGCCATTGAACTCAATGTTGCTGAACTGATAGCTCTACGTAAAAAGTAAGACGTTTACCTGTGGAAGACCAAGAAAACACGTTCAATTGAGGCAGAGCTACTGGCTAAGATAGCTACCTAAGCTAAATAATCCATAATCCATAATTTGTGAATTGTTTTACCATATATAATTTTACCATATATAATTTTAAAGTTAAAATTAAATATTAAAGCATTTACAATTAAATGTTATAACATTTCCGCTCCCAATCAGTTACCATGAAGCAAAATCATGTAATCAGAAGTTAAGAAGACTTGCTAAATCACTTTGACTCCTCCTAAAAACTAGAAATATGTGATTTAAAGCAAATGAAGGATTATTTGTAAATGAATGTTCAACCAGAAGTCTGGGACGATGCGTTAAATAAGAATTTGCTTTCCTTTAGTTAAGAATTCGTATAAAATACTACAAAATTTAAATTGATTTGTAGAGAGATATAACATATCTATCTAATTTCTTTCCTCACTAACCTAACTGATCTAGACCTCTAAGATAATAATATATCTGACATTTCTAGCATTTCCAAGCTCAAAAACCTGAGGACACTCAATTTAAATAGTAATAGTATCGAAGATATTTCAGCACTTTAATCTCTTCTTAATTTAACTCACTTAAGTTTATATTAAAATAAATTAACTTCCTACACACTAGTTTTACCGAATTTAGTGGAATTAACACTCAGTTATAACAAACTAGAAGACAAATCTGGGTTATAACATTCTCCTAAATTATAGAGATTATATTTGTCTGGAACAGAAACCACAGATCTATGTATTATTCCTCCTCAGCTATTCGGTTTGAAAGTATTAGAATTATCATCGAACCATATTACGGAAATTTCATATCTTTCTAATTTCATAGATTTGTATTATTTAGATTTAAGTTATAATCAATAATAACTTTAGAATATAGAACCCCTTAAATTCTGCACTTAACTTACTTACTTAAGTATCCGTGAAATAAATGTTTCTGACATATGGCCTCTTCAATTTATGAAAAATCTAAATACATTATAAATAGCTTTTACGAAAGTTGTTGATTTGCATCCATTGTAGTATTTATATAAACTTGTAGAAATATCTGCATATGAAGCATGCATAATAGATGTTTCTCCTTTAGCAAAGTTAACACAATTAAAATTCTTGAATTTTAGCAATAACAAAATTACTAATGCAGAAACACTTAAACACCACAAGAATTTTTCAAAATATGAATTCTCAGAGCAAAAAGTCCCAACACCAGACGAGCTCACGTTCTACAGCAAAATACTCTCAGTTCACAGTTCTCACAAGCAAATAAGAAAAATCTAAGCTGAGAACAGAGTCTCGAAGATCAAAGAGTCGATGACTCACCAGAAAGAATATATCAAGTTAAAAATAAACGAGCAAATCCGTGCTGTGAATTAAAAGATTGAAATATGGTCGCAGTTCATTCAGAACTCCAACGCTGATCAATGAAATAAATTTGATAAATATATTTATGATCAGAGACTGATAAGATGATCAAGGGACATAACAATACAATCAGGGTATAACCTAATAATTCATATTATATTTAGTGGTTGGAGTTGAAATGTCTAACACAAACAAAGTTTTTGTCCTTCATTAATCACAGAGCTCGACGCAGCCATAAGCTGTTGATATCAGCTTTTAGTTGAGTAGGGGAGTTGCGTGTTAGTGAGAGAAAGTAATTCTAGTAGTTTAGAGAAAGCACGTTTGCAATTGAACAAGTACTTTGGCTTTGGATTTAACTTTAAAGTGTTAAATTTATGGTATTAGTTTCTGTATTATTTTAGAATTTATTGTTAATTTAAAGTAATGGTTGTGGTACTGCTGAATTAATTACACATCCTCGATGCAAGTACAATTTCAAATTATAATTAATGGAGTGGTTTGTATTTAATTTATATTATCTTAAGGTGCGTTTTTGCGGGATTTTGCGTGTCCAAACTAGGGGTGGTTTTGGTGCGCAATTGGTGCGCATTTTAAATTTTGGTGCACAGGAACCATTTTGCGCTCGTATTTCGTCTTTGGTTCGCAAATAATAATTTTGCGCAGATATTTTGAGATATGGAAAAATTCTTTATTTCACTATTTTTATTTTATATATGTTCATATAATTAGTAAATATACAGTTGTATAAAAATAATATTTCACTTCAAAATTTGTAAACTAAATTAACAATAATTGATTTTGCAAAATGAGTTTAAAAGCTGTTTAAGCGAATAATTTATCAATATATTTTAGTTTACGCTATATAAAACATATATAAATTAATCTTACTAACTTACAATTCTTAAAAAATGTATTTATATTACGCTAACTAGTATATTTACATAATTTAAATATAGATTAATCTATATTATCTTGAAATATAGCGTATTATATTGAAATTATTTGAAATTTATAAAAAATTCATAATTTTGGTTCGCAATTTAAATTTTTGGTGCGCAGGAACCATGGTGCGCATGCGTACGACGTTCGCAGCACTTTGGTGCACAAAATTTATTTTGGTTCGCAATTTGCGCACCAAAACCACCCCTAGTCCGCACAGTCTGTAACTGAAATGGAAAACCAAATCTGACTCCGGAAATATACCAAACTGAGTCAGATTTGCTCTCACTTATAGACACCCTGACTATTTTTGAAAACAGCTCGGGTGTCTGTATTCGAACAAGGGTGGGTGGTTCAATTCGAGGTTATGTAGTATTATCAACCACTAGAATTATTAAAATATATATTATTTTTACTTGGTTAAATTATTGGTTAAATTATTTGTACTAAATATATATCGGCTCACTCTTTTGGTACATCTCAAAAAACATCCATTCAATAATCAATTACTTCAATCACAAGAAACATTTAAAAATGATGTATTCATTTTAACGCGTTCTTTACTCCTTTACATAAAGGACTCTATATTTTCAGTGTTAATTATTTGAGATGTCATCAAATTATATTAATTCAGAAATGATAGTATTGTTTTATACTTTATCGTGTTATTACTGTGTTATTAATATTTATATAACATTAATGTTAGGTCATTAAATTTTCAGAGATGATGGGTGTGGATAAGATAGTTATAAGATATTACATCTACTGTGTATTTATACTTATCAAGGATATATTCATTGAGGAATAGTATTTAATGTATGTTACATTTACAACTAAATATTAAGTTGTCATTAAAGGTTAAACTTGGTTATAGTAAAATAACTAGTATATATTTATTTATTGCGTTTAGATGTATTGTTGGATTGTTGCTGTTGAGTGAGTCATGTTATTATATCCCACTCACTTAACTTTCGTTTATACTAGTTCGGTCTTCTGTACAGGAACTGTAAGTTCACGCGAATGATCATTAGTTTTAGATACACCGATGTACGTTAGGCGCACCTCCGCAGCTAAGGCAACCAACGACTCGGGTACAAGCATCCAGGGGCGTAACGCGGCTGCTTCGTGCAAGCCGATCTATACGGGAATCCACCTGCGTCGTACCATCTGCGTTTCTAAGGAAGCAATGGAGCGGTTGCTTTCCAATTCTGAAGGCTCGTTGATGGCATGCCCTTAGCCATACCGATCCTTGACGGCAGCTCAGCACTTTGAACCGGGGGATTTTACCTTCCGCAACCGATTTGGCCGAGCCGCATCTCAGGAAGTGGGATGCGGCGAGGAACGAGAAGCGCAACCGAATGAACTCATCATCGACCACACTAAACAAAGCTGGTATTTCAGCAATCTCTTCAGCTCTAACGTCGAAACGCCAAGCCTAATCGTTATTATTATAATCATCTACATTCAACTAAGATTTTAAATACGTAATCATTTCTTATCTATTTTAACTTTAAAATGTCTGGAATTTATTATTTTGAATCTTTGAGTGAGCCGATATATTTTGAATCTTATTATTCATAACTGAAAAAACAAAGTGTTTATTCACGAGCTTAAAAATATAACGGTAATTTTTCATTTAAGTATTGTTACATGTGTATGTTGTGAATATTCCACTCTAACCAATGAAGTTATTAAATATTTGTTCTTTAAAGCATCCAAATGAGATTAAATGATCATTTCGTGGCAGCATGACAAACCACATTAAACTCTATATGCACATTGGCATCGAAAATATTCCAAGCGTTCATTATATTAGGTCATAAATTCTTAATTTTGAAATAAATCAGAATTAGATATAAATTAACTGGCCAGATCTACGATTTCTACAAATCATACAAATGTGGTATTATTACTTTGTCTTCTGCTTTTAGTGAAATTTATATTTTTGGGGTTTAATTACTATTCTTCTTTGGTTTGATTATTTTAATATCGTAACGCTTAGGAGCTGTCTTTAAATACCAAATTATCTACTTCCTTAATCGAAAATTAGTTAATATGAGGTTGACAAAACGATTTGGATTAAATGTTTTAATAATAGGTTGCCTCAAGAATTCCTTCTTAAAATCAGGTTCCAAGTTAACTTTCTGTATGAGTTTTGTTATTGGCTGGTTGGAATAGTCAGCAATAACTTCAAAGTCTGAGTCTGATAACGACGCAGGATCCATTAATGAAAAGACAGGAAGTGAAACTCATATAAATATAAACATATAAAATATATGAATGCAGAAAGTTGAAAGTTGAAATACAGAGAATAATAATTGTTGCTTAGGATTGAACCCAAGACCAGCAAAGTTAGAGGCCGCGTAAAACCTCATGGTGATGCTCATGGTCGCAAGAAATTTGACGAACTTCTTTCCAGCGGACCGACCTTCTTGGAACAACCTGAGTTTCTGAAGGAATACATCAAAGTTCTAGGAGCGAACGGTAAACATCCAGTCTATGTTGGTTTATCAAATGATTTTTGTTACTTCAATGTTCAATCATACGAAAAATAAGATGGTAGTAAAGTAAACTATTCCGTTGCAACTCACTGAAAAAAGAAAGGGTAGTTATTACCTACCCGTGCAGGCTGTGCATTTACAATTTGTCCTTTTGACCGCAATCTTCCGAAAACATTATTATATTTTAAACCTACTGTTGACGGTGTTGCTGATGATACTATTTATGAAACTATGGTGGCGATTAAATAAACCCTTTGCAAAAACGCACCTTAAGATAATATAAATTAAATACAAACCACTCCATTAATTATAATTTGAAATTGTACTTGCATCGAGGATGTGTAATTAATTCAGCAGTACCACAACCATTACTTTAAATTAACAATAAATTCTAAAATAATACAGAAACTAATACCATAAATTTAACACTTTAAAGTTTTAATAAAACATACGAATTTAAATAAATTAGTAGATTAGAAAATTTCTAACTTCTTAATAATAACTAATTTGCAATTTAGCAATACAAATAGCAATATAAACAATAGTAAAAGAGAGATTAATTATACCAACACTTATACACAGTAAAAACACAATGAGAAATTTTATAACTTTATAAAAGAGTTATTAATAAATACTTTAATAAATACTTTAAAATTCACTCAATTTATCCTATTTCGACCCATTCTCCGAATCCTTTGTCTTCAATTGCGTCAATTAAATCGTTTATTACCTTTCCTTTAACTTCGTGGTCAACCTCATGTGTGGCTTCAACTGACGGGTTTGTGTTGACTTCCAGCAGGTTTGCTTCAATTTTATTGTCATTTTAATTCAGTATGATATCAATTCCGAGTAGTTAGAAGCTATTAGTGAATTTGGCTTGCTTTTGTTTCTTTTGTATTTATCCGAAGCACGCTTTGAACACGTGCTTGAGTATTTCGTCAATTTAACAAAATACTTCATTTTAGTCAATTTTTAATTCTTTCAGTACCTCCGTTCCACTTTCTTTCTAGTGGTTTATGAAGCAGTTCGTGAGGTGCTTCAGATTATCTTTTTTATTGTCCTCATTTATTGTTTAGAATTCCTCCGAGCACAATCTAACCAGAAATTTTTGGTGCCTGTAGTACTTTCCACTCCAAAACAGACTGTAGACCCTCAGATCAAATTTCTTATTTGAGTACAGAACTGGATTCGCTATGAACTTTTGAAACACTCCGTTTTCCGTTTCTTCTGGAATCGCCTTTGAAATGATTATTCCGTTTCCGCGCGAATTCACCGCCGGTTTGTAAATATAAAACGAATCGTCCTCAACGAATTGGTTTTTCTCAGAATTCAAAATGAACGTTTTCGGATAAAATGGAGAAATGTTATTCTACAATGTGTATTAGTTCAAAGATTAAAAAAGATAATCCTTGCGGTCCATGTACATTATACCAGGTAACTGATTTGAAATCTGAGTCTGATTTAGTTTTGTAAAGAAGGACGCGTCCTTGGACATCGTCCACAGCAATTACGCTTCTTTCAGAGGAAGCTGTGTATAACCACGAGCTGCGAAAATGTCCTTCACATACTCAGTGGCCAACGAATCAAAATAGACAGATTTCATTTATGGGGTGGAAAGAATAACAATTTGAATGTAACTTTGTCTGAATAATCTGTAAATTGATTTAAATAATGTTAAAATGATAAGTGATAACAAAAAACAGCTTCATGAATTCTAAAATAACAATCTTGGCTCACACCTTTCCTAACAAAATATGTGATGATTTTTTATGGTCGCAATCGCTTTTTAGTATCTTTATGTGTTTGTCACACCACAGAGAATGTTCAAGAAAAAACAGTAAACACACTTAATAAACAGCTAGCAGAAAGACCCAAACCTTGCAACTATAACCTAAGCTAATTAAACAATTACGTGCCCGCCGCAAATAGACGCAAATGATTTCATTTCTTACTAACTGTGCGAGTTCGTTGAGCAAACAGAAGCTTTCTTCAATATCGTCAAGGAAGAATGTAACAGTGCTGCTACTTGTGATATAATGTAAGCAGGACTCAGGAATTCGTATTATTTGTGGGATACAGACTCTAAACAAAATGTGAAGGCAAGTTGTTATTGTGAAAAGGTGTTAGTTTGGACAACACAACAACTGCAAAACGAACAGTTGTTTGCGGAAACTGAAAACTTGCCGAAAGACTTTTTAAAGTAGGTTAAAAAAATATATCAAAGGGTATTTCGCGTCTGGGCACACATTTACGTTAATCACTACGCCAATTTGATAAAATAGGGATGTGATGTATTATTCCAGCAAGCTCTGATGCAATTGATAGAGTTTTGCTCAAAATATTAACTGCTGGAACAAGAAGATTTGGATCCTGTAAAATCTGTTTTGAAGTGATATTTCAATTTACAAACATTATAATCAAATAATAATCACTAGTTAGAGCCGTCTGAACCTTTACGAACGCGCTTTAGTATCGTGGTGTTGTTAATGTACAGCGCGTTTATGTTTCGCTGAATAATTTGAACTTAATCGCTTAACTTATTCATTTTGTTTTACTGTTTATTCAAGCGCCTAATATCTGTAAGCAGTTTCCCGTGAAGGCTGTTGAGTTATTCTTGCACACAGCAGCACTGCACCGAAAACTAGTTAGTGTGATTACCTGACATTTAACTAATAATGGAATCTATTTTCATCAACTCTAGTTGCGCACTATTGTTATCGCACTTGCTTATGATAGAACTTCTGTTACTAAAGTTCTTGAGTTACGGCAGTTTCGCAACTATGCTGTCTAATGTAGACATAGTTTTTGTGAGTTATGCTATCATATTTGGTGTGTAAAATAATGTTTGAATATTATGTTATTAGTACGTATTAGTACGTATTCGGCAGAGTGTTTCCAGATTTACATATCCAAAGTAATTTGAATATTAATTATTGCTATATAATATATAGGGGTTACATATATTAGCTCTTTAAATCAAATAATTAAAATTCACAACACAATACATGAAATTCAACTGATGATATTAATATTACGAACGAGTAATATTAATCACTATTTATTAAATCACATCAATATACATGATAACATACATTACGCATGACATTGTATAACTACTTTACCTCGAATACAGACCCCACTTTTTTCTCTAAATTTAAAGTAATCAATGATTAATTATCAATGGTTAAACAAATCAAACTAATCAAAATCTATTTCAGTTCAGGCGCATCATCGCGAGGCACGCCAGGATGTCGTCTTCGGTCCATTTATCGTCTTTCAGAACCTCGACCAGTTTTTCGCTCCACGTTTTCCCTTCGAATTCAGTGAATCTGTTTTCCTTTTGGAAATACTCGTCAATTTTAAAGTTCTTTATTTACCTGAAAACGATTTAACGGAGGCTCTAGTTCGTGCAGGATTTATACGATTGGCAAATGGAGGTGAATTTCTAATGCGTTTAGTTCCAATTAATTGTGTTCAAAGTGTTACCGAGAACTAGGGATTTCAAAAGAGTTCGGATGTCAGAGGCCTTCCACTGAGCGTTCTGTATTTACTTCGGCTCTGAAATATCAAAATTTGACACCGTGGTTAGATTAGCCAAAGCTAAGTTGAACGCGATTTGAGATTTGTACAAACTTACAGCCTCCTAGCACAAATACTGCATCTCAATCGAATTTTGCGCATTAAATCGCGGAAACTCCTTCTTACTGGTTTACTAGCAAATATAACACTTGCACTAGCCCTCACAGCCGAGAATACTCACATAGCGAATACAAATCCAGCCCGTCACATTATTAAGCGTTGTTAAACCAAAATCGTTGGATAATTGCGTTATAGTGAGAATCTCATGCAATTATGGACCACGCACACCCTAAATTATATTGCCGCGAATACCTGGCTCTTACCTAAAACGCAATCCTTGCAAAGAAGTCACAGCTACCTGTAAATTACACGAAATATTGTAATCGTACAAATATTCTGACTCGTAGGTTCCAAAACGCATCTCTTGAATGCTATTAGCAGACGAAAATAAATTAATATAGTCCGGAATCCATTCCATCGTTATTTTTTAGTCGAATGTTAACATGACCTTTTTACTATTCTGCTATGAAAGCGTATTTAATAACAAATATTCTTAACCTTCTTTCAATGTATAATAATTGCCATAAAATACGTTATTAGCACCTTTTTCGTCAATTATTTTGACTTTAACATCGCCATTGCATTGAATTATTTTTATATAAATACTTGATTCGATATTTTTATCAGTAAGAGTTGTTCTCGTTGCATTCTCAACTCTTTGCAAATTTATAGTGTTCATTTGAAGTGATATTTTATGATTATGCTTTAATATATAAAATATATAAACAGGCAATTTAATAATCGTTTAACTTACAATGAACGATATCTGTGTGTTTAAAAAAACACTAAATCATAATGAACTCACAAGTCTTTTATATATAGTTAAATTATGATGAATCATCATTCTTACAACCATATTCATCGCTGAAGACTTAGATTTCGTTTTGACCTTACTTAGCGAAGGCAGCCAGGTTTAAAAACAAGCCGCCTCCATTATCGTTTCCTAGATCATGAAGAAGCTCTCACAAATCCCAGAGCACAACGCCATCAGAGAGAAGTACTTATCTCAAATATGCGCTCTCTACACCGCCAAGAACCAGATGCTCAAGTCGTTCATCCAGCAGATCGTCTCGTGCCCGGTTAACGCCCAGTTCGTGTTCAACTACCTCGTCAACAACAACCAGTCCACCGACAAGCTGCTCGAAGTCGTGAAGCTCAGCCAGATAGCCGTCAGCAAGGAGTCCAGCGAGATGCTCTTCAAGGTCTTCGAACAAGCGATGACCCTGAAGGACAGAGAAAGAGTCAAGGCCATGTACAACATCATTGAGATCCAGAAGCACTTCGGAAACATCGAGTAGCAAGACAGAGAGAAGTACAAAAAAGTCATTGAAGGCGAAAAGAGCAGCAAAGAAGTCAAGGAACTCGTCGCCAAGTTGCTCAGACCAAAGTGAACAATCTTTGTTTATGTTTCTATTATACTTGGGTTTTCTATAATACTCTTGGGTTTACTGACATCAAATACTTTTGTCATTTATTTTAATTTATAATGATGAGTGAAATAATCGAAATCAAAGAATCACAAACTTGGTTAATTTTCCAAATATCTCATAACATATAATGATTACATTCGCTAGAACAATAATATTTCAGAATATCAGAAGTTTGAATTATTGTGGGTACATTCTAGATTTATAATTTAATTGTCATAGACATTGAGATAATTGTGAGGATATTCATTATAGAGCTAAATTTGTATGAAAAATAATTTTGATAAACTGTATCATAAATTTATAAACGCAATAATTTTGAAGAATTTAACACTAAGTTGTTCTATTACTAGTTATTATTTTTAAACAAATATCAGTTCAAGTGAATACGATAGTAGCGATCTTATTATTCAATCAATCGAATGTGATTATGGGTTCATTGAGTCCTGATTATAACAGTAAATATAGCGATATCTGAAATATCTTTCACTCCAAGAATGTAGAGTCAAATATCTGCGGCCTTGGTTTAGAACATCCAGCTCATGCAGGAGATTCACGGCTACGCCCACAAGATACAGAAGGCGAAGTACACAGCGCCAATAAAACTCAGGTGGACTCAGGAAGAAACAGATCTCTTGGAACATGCGATTCAGATGTTCGGACACGACATTTCAAGGATCCAGCGGGTGCTGGTGTCAAAGACCTCCAAGCAGATCTATTTCAGAATGCACTACCTGAACGTGAAGCAGCAAAAGTTTACATTTGTAAATAATGATTGATGTAATTTTGTGATATATTTCGATATGCTACTCGTAAATATTTTTTGCACATCGCTAGAAAACGCTAAACGAACTATTTGAGTTCTATAATTTATTATGATTTTAATTATTACTATAAAAGTAGAATAAATATTAAATAGAAAAATATAAATCATCCAACAGTAAGGTTCTTATAAAATAAAAGAATACTAACTTAAAAATTTTAAGATAAAATTACAGATTTTTTAAAATTATTATATATAAGCAGCACAAGATTATAATCGTAAGTATTTATTCCAAACGCATAATTTAAGTTATGATGACTATATTTGAAAAACAACGAATGAAAAACAAATGAAATATTTCACTTATATAACAATAATTCATTATTGTATAACTTATTATTTTCCAATTCTACTCTTGGCGTACTTCTTGATAATATTAATATTTTGCTCACACAATTTGATATTATTTTGAACTGTTTGTGAAAAGTATTTGTCAATATTATTAACCTTCCGATGTAAATTATTTATCTATTGGTTTAGTTCTTGTATTTAATTTAATAAATTATCATTATTATTAGTAAGATATAAACTAAATGATTTAAAATCTGTAGTTTTAGATTGATTTAATTAATTATCATTATCATATTGACTATGTTATGCAGTAATCTTGTTTTTAGGATAATTGTATATTTAAGCATTTGACAATAAGTTAGGTAAATGTTTCATTTGATGTGGAAAATATAAATATAATTGGTTAATTTTACTTGGTATTAGATAACTGATTATTAAATAATCTAACATAACAAATTACAAAATTAATCAAAATTATAAGTAGAATAAAATAAACGTAGAATAAACTATCTAAAGAATAAAATGACTTACTTAACTGTAACCTTATCATCATCTAAATTGTAACTAATAGTTATAAATATTAATTATCTAAGATAATTTATCTTTGAATATTATTGTACAATTTATGCAAAAAAGAGTTGTCGAATCACTTTTATAAATATTAAAATATATTAATTATCATTTGGTGAATACATCAAAGAAAAAACATGACTGTGATTCACAAATATTCACAATAATGTTAACAATTAGTATAATAATAACATTACACCATTATAAGTTGTAACTGATAACTTATTTTGATACAAGGCGTGTGTCAAAATCAGTAGCAAATCTAATTATGTGAATCTTAGACGAATATATTTGTAAAATTATTTTGTTACATAATTGTATTTATTTGTAAGTAATATGTTACCACATCAATGAGCCAAGAACTTGTGCTTAAGAAAATGGATTCCAACATTCAGCTTCTACAGCAGGTCCACGACTACGTTCACTAAATACAGCAGCTCAAGTACTCTTCGAGTGCAAAGCTGCGATGGACCGCTCAGGAAAATCAGCTGCTGGAGTACGCTCTCTAAGCTTTTGGGGCAGACATCAAAAGAATCCAGCAGATGATCATCTCCAAGACCGCGAAACAGATATACTTTAGGATCCATTACATCAAGCAGAAGGCCCAGTGATGTTCATTTTCACTTAGCTAATCAAGCTTTCAAATACAATTATATACTATTATATACAAATACAATTATTAACAATTTTTTCGTATTATTGGAGTTATTATGTGTTAGTTTTCTGTTCTAAATAATAATGGACATAGTTACAGAAAATTAATCAGATATATCATTTAAATGTTCCTGTGATAAATGGAGAAGTAATAACGTATAGCCGTTTAGTTAATTCACAGTGAAAAATGATGATTTTAAAAATATTCAAAATTCATAATTAAGATTCCCTTGTTGCATAGATAAAATTAATGTTCACATTAAGTACTATCAGAAACAATTCAGTATCAGTACTTCCAGCTGTATACAGATAAGTTATGTTAAACAATGAATAATAGCAAATTCGGTAATTTTACAAATTTTATCAATAAGCGATCTCAAGGAATCTTATTACATAGAATAAAACTAGACCACTCTAGCCGCAATAATAACAGAAAGACTAATGAAAAAACATTATGCAAAGGTTCAAAATTCAAGAAGTATGTAATGAAGTGAAAAACTGAACTTAGTATACACATTTGAAGTAATATGATTATTGAGTAGATATTTATGAGATTTACCAAAAGAGCGATAATAATGGAACGAATTTTAAAATATCTATCCCTATTACTTTGATTTAAGGTGCGTTTTTGCGGGATTTTGCGCTATAAAACACGGCGTGTTTTATGTTTAAACATTGCGCGGCGCGAAAGTGCGAGTTTGCGTGTTTTTTCGCGCATGAGCAGTTTGTAGTGTAAAATGTACGTAGTTTACAAGCAAACCCGGTCAACTGGTCATGATAATGCAATAATTATTGCAATAATATTAGAAAACAGAAATAGGGGGTACAAGGGATTAACTGGTTAACCACTTCCTTAACCAATATGTCTCAAACAAGTGAAATAAGTTAACTATCTGATGGTTAAAATAACTTCACTTTATTGGAAGTATATTTACAACTGAGAAATAAGATGAAAATAAAAATTGGATTGTCTATCAAAAATGTACGATATTGATATATCTGTTTGTCCAACGCGTTGGGCAAGTTTTTAAACTGCATTTGACGATACTATATATAAATGAGTTGAAAACCAACCTAAGAAATATCTTTAATGATGTCTTTTTAAGAAGAAACTTAGATTATAAAACACTTGATTTGATGCAATGGCTTACATATATGTAGAAAAAATAACAAATAACATTAATCATATTTATACAGACGATGATGAAAATGATGAATATGAGTGAAATACACTTAATTGTATATATTATTAGTATCCTATAGATTTAAAAAGATGATAAGATACCTATAAATCACTATAAATTAGATAATTTCCAATACATTTTAGCGCTAAAATTAGCGCTAATTTTATATGTCACTGTAAACGTGTCTAAACATGCCGCTAAAAATAACGCAAAAAAATTATATCCGAGGTCATTTATAGCAAAACACGCACTGTTTTTGCGTGTTTGAGCGTGTTTGGACACGAAAATCCCGCAAAACGCACCTTACTTTGATTAATCTTTCATGTCTATCCTATTGTTCATATCTATCCAATTCTCCTCTTACAACTTTAGTGCTCCGTTAAATTCCTAAATACCGATTCACAAATTCCATTCGCCCAGCCCCACTTCACCGTATAAATTAGTAAATTTCCACTCCAATGTCATACCAGTCAGCCGATTCTCCAGTGGACGAGAAGATAAAGTTCGGGAATCCGTACAACAGGGCCGTTTTCAACACCGTTTCCTTCAAATACGAGCCGGCCACTCTCGAGTTCGGGGGCTTCTTCTTCGATTTGAACCGGAAAAACGAGAAAGTGGTCGTTTTCAACTTCGAAACGAACACGTATTAACCGGTGCAATTCAAAAACGGAAAAATAATTTACACAGACGAGGACGTAAGCAGCTCATTCACCACCAGAGAACTCAACGGAGACACGTGGAAGAACGAAACGGCAATAAACACTAAGAAAGGACTCGTGTTCATGATAGACGGAGAATACGAAGCGCTGAACAACGACACACAACAATTTGAGAAAGTAACCGTAAAAAACGGAAAAGTAATCAAAAAAGCAGAAGAAGTGAAACTAGCTGACATAAAATCAACCAAAAGCGAACCGGAAAAAGCCGAAGCAGTCGTGCAACAAAAAACCAGAGCCAAAGAAGAAGGACAAAAACGAGACGAAACCAAAGAAGTAGTCGAATTCAAGAAGGAACCCGAATCCAGGAAAGAAACAAAACAACCCAGTGAACCCAAAAACAATGAACTAACTAAAGACAAATCAAACAAAGCCCTTGAAGTAAAGAAATCAGACCCAACACCAGTTGAAAAACAACCAGAACAAAAACAAGATAAACAGGACCAAAAATCAACCCCAAAATCCCAAGATAAATCCCAACTTGAAAAAGAACCGCCAAAACAACAAAAACAGTTCAAACTCCAAAATGAACCCGAAATCAAACGGGAAGAGTCGAACAAGAAAGAAGCCCCTGTGTTTTTGAACAGAGAACCGGCGGTTTAATCCGATTACGTGATAAACGGAGCCGTTGAAACCAGAAAAGGAAAAATGCTCTCACTTGAAATAGATCAAAAATTACAGTTGGTGGTGAACCAAAGAACGAAAGAATTCGACCAAATCGCCATTTACCAAGGGCTCGTGTACTTACTCAACGCGAACATGCTCCCAACACCAATTCCAATGCAAAGACCAGAGGAAACACCAAAGCAATTCCTAACAAACGATATTCAAATCGAATTCTGCTCCGAATTAATCGAATAAACAGAAGAATGCGAAGAAATGAATGAAATGGAAGCACTGCAAGAAGAAGTTGAAGAACTAAAAACCAGACTCAGCTTAACTGAAGAAAAAGTACAATAACAAGAAAAAGAAATAAACGAACTTAAGAAAATGGTACGAGAGCTCATGAAAACAAAGTGATAAGTATATAGAACAAAAATAAATGATAAATATTAGATTCCTTCACAGATTTTCTTCAGCACGAGAGCCATTCTCATAACATTTGCATGATATCTGTGTATGTGTTTACTGTTAATCTACTATCAAAGTTTGCAATGGCAAATGATTTAATAAATGTGCATCTGTAATATAATTAGAACGCAAATTAACATATTAAAGATTATTGAGTAACCCCAACACAGAAATATTTTAAATTTAATTATAACTTGCATCTAAGTGAGTCAGAATACTCATATTTGATAAAGGAGAAAGGTCTGATACTTCATTTCCCACACATAACAAAGATATAAGCTCGTTTAATTACGAAATGTCTGTTAAATCATTTATTTTATTACAACTTAAATCTAAATGATTTAACTTAATCAATAGACGTAATGCTGATAAATCAAATATTTGATTCCTGGCTAAATTTAGTGACTTAATACAGAACATAGTTGTCAATGCACTAATGTCACTAATGTTATTATTCGATAAATCCAATTATTACAGCATCATATACTCCACCCCTTGAATATTGCTGAGTCTACAATTATTAATATGTAATAATTATATATTTGATGGTGCCTAATTAAAGTTTATCAACTATTAGTTGGTTGCATCATATATATCTTACATTATTAAAGTATTAACTTCTATTTGTTCAACAAAAGTTAAGTTATCAACTTCTAGGTCATTTATTATTCTTAACTATCCATTCTCTATTTTAGACCTGTATTTTAAAAATAAATATGTATTTAATTGTGATAATCCAATAGTTTTCGAACAATCCAGAACTCTATCCTCCATAAATGATTGTGTGAAGTGTTGAATATAATTAATCTAATATAGTCTAGATGAAAGAGTAAATGTCACACACAAATCTGGATACGATTGGAAGGTTATCAATCTTTTGGTTTTGTTCTTTTGGTTAAGAATTTATATTAATAATAACTATCACTTCATTAATTATTATTTGAACCATCAAGTCAATAAAAAATTAAAAGACTAATAACTTAGATTATTAATTAGCATTATTATTGAAGTCTGATCAACTAAAATAATATCTCAATAATATCATTAGCTATATTCGTATTCGTTCTTTTTTAGCCCTTTTCTTTGTGTTTATCTGTCTATTTCAAACAAATAGTCTACAATTCTGTAGTTATTTTGAGAAATCTTCCTAATGTTCTTGAAAACTACTTACTCCATAAATTCTGTAACAAAAAGCATTTATTAGTTCATTTTCGCCAATGAACACTTTCTTTCTTTTAAATTCGCAAGAAGGTTTTCAAATTTGTTGAACTGCTAAAACGAACCAGATTAATTATTTAAAAACGAGGAAACGCTATCTTAATGACCTTCATTTGTTCCTGATGCGTTTAGCTATTTTAAATGTTGAGGTAAATTTATGAATCTAAGTTTAGAACTCATATTTGAAGTGTTATACACATATATTTTATTTGAACGTGTGAATGTTGCAAATACTTATTTTATAATTATAAATCATTCAAATTATCTTTTATAAATTGGTATGCTCATTTCCAAAATAGTAACAATCATTCATTTTGTAAATATACAGATAAGTATTTTGTGATGTAAATATATCAAATGTGTGTCATAGAAGTTCTATCTATCAATTACGATTGAATACTAAAATTAAATTACAGATAAAGTATTACACAATCATAAATTAAATAGAGTATAGTCAAAACAGCAATAATCCAACATACAATAGCGACTATTTAGATCTCTAGTCTTTGATTTGAAATAATTTTGAGTAAAATGGAATATATATAAATATATACTTTTCACAAATCAGCATAACGGAGAATTTCTCAGAGTAGCTTCATCAATCCATCCCAAAGAACTTTACCAACTGGTTCCCATGACGTATGGATAAACACTAGCAGGGTCACTGGAACTTTAAAACAGTGGAATACATTCTGCATTATAGTATTTTCCAGTTCCTTAGTTTCCGTAACTTGAAACTTGCAGATGCCCTGTGTATTTGAATTTTTATCCATTCTAAAGTGGTAGAACGCAATTACTCTAAAATATGTATGCAGTTGTTTGTGTACACGTGCATTCTCCGTTTTTAAGTGCAGAATTAGCTGGGCATGTGCATTTATTTGATGAATTACTTGCATATTTCCCGCAAACACACTTTCCATCAAGAGGAAAAGCATTCTAAGTCGAACATTTGCAAATATTTCCACTCAATGTGGATCCCGTTGGACAGGTGCAAATATTAGCGCTGTTAGTTGCATTAATAGCACAAGCACACCCACTGTCACTAATAATTGCGTTTTTGGTTGAACAAACACAAATTCCACTTTGCAAAATTGAACCTGTTGGACAAGAGCAAACGTTTGAAATGTTGAGCGCATTTGTTCCACAAGTACAAATTTAGTTGCTAATGAACGCATTTGTAGTCGTACACTAACAAGAACCGGCTTTAAAAACGGTATTTGAAACAGTACATTAACAGATACTAGAAGATAACTGAGTTCCAACTGGACAAATACATTAATTTGATATATTATTAGCATTAAGTGCGCATTTACACACGCCATCAACAGGAAACGCGTTTAAAGTTGAACATGTACAGATTCCAAGGGAAAGTGCTGAATCAGTCGGACACTAGCAGATATTGGAGGAATTAGTTGAATTTATAGGGCATTTACATTATTTATCACTTATAATCGCATTCTAAGTACTGCAAATACATTCACCGTTAATTAATGATGTATTTGGAACCTAGCATACGCACTCATTACTAATCAAAACAGTACTTTCATGGCACTCGCATGTATTCGCAATTTAATTAAATTTAAATGATGAATCACAATAACACAAACCATTTTATAAACTTGAATATTAATTACACGGACATGATGAAGACAATCCATATTTACTCTATATATTTGGAGAACGAGAAAATCCATAAAATGATATATTTTAGGTTGTTACTGCATTTACCTAGGTTATTACTTGAATAAATCCACAATTTTAAATTGTACCAAGAGTAATTAAAGAATGAGATAAATTATTTAGTAAAACTAAATAACTAGCTTAATAAAGAAGTCCATACGATAAGTTACCTATTAGTTAACCAGAAATTGTTAATTACTAAATACTTATCTCTCCTTATGATATATATCCTAAACCATAAGTAGCTTGCGCGTTTATATTTAACTTCAATTCTAGTATATTTATTGATAAATTAGTAATTATCTTCGATATACCACAAAATTCATTCAAAACTTCAGAAATAAAGCTAATTTTACAATTATTTAAAATAATAACAAATGAATTTTTAGATATTCCATATATATTTGATTTAATATTATATTATGTGGTGATTTCAATTGTAGAATCGACCACTTATATTATATTTGAGTCTGAGTCCATAAATAAAGAGACACTTACATTATTAATTGTTTTAAAATTAATATCAATATTCAAATTCTATAATATAATTTATTAATTTTGTATCGCCATAAAAATTGAGCAATTTGTTATTTAAATATCAGAACCGATAACTTAATATGTTCCTTAAACTATTAATCTATTAAAAACAGGTCTGTAACAAAACAAAGAAGAGTTCAAAGTGTTAGATAACCGCTCTTATACGTTTATATAACTTAAATTGAAATCCTATTAACCTTCTATAGCACATTAAGATTAAATAATGACCCCATTGATTTCAATTTCTTTATTTTAATAATCTCCAAAAATTACTTATTTCAAATTACAATAATCTGAATTAGTTACACAGGAATTAATTGGATTAATAGCAACAACAATATAACCAATTAAACTACAATCCCCAGAAAGACATATATTAGCAATATAGAAATCAGTACTAGCTTCAATAATTACTATATTCAAAAATATTCCTAAATTCACCAAACTAACATTACTAACAGAAAATAAACCTGAAGCGTTAAATTTGTTTAAATTTATTAGTCCAGTTGCTTAAAATGATAGGAGAGAACCTTAAGCATCAATATTATTCTTTAACAATATATTAAATACTACCATGCTTTGACAATCGTATACTAAACCGCCAAAAGAAATTCCTGAGTATAATAATACAATAACACTATTATTCAAGACAAGTGAACCTCTATGTAACAATAAGGAAGCAGAAGGACAATATATGTGAGAAATTGAAATATTACTATATATAATTTATAGCTAACTTGAATAAATGAGTGAAAACTAATACATTTGTGATGAGTTGAAAATAGAACACTAATACATAAATCTATCTAAGCGCTGGACGTCAAAAATAATATGACCGGAAAAACTTATGTTCATTGAAAATTAAACGATCTAATTAATATATTTATTTGATTAATTACCTTTAGTACAAAAAGAATACACAATACCCAAAACAATCTTAGATTAATCACAAATATAAGTATTATTATTGACCTATTCTTTCTAAATATGCATTTGTTTAATTTAAGTAATACAACAGTAATAAGATAAGAACATTATGAAGTGATATTATTTGTATTATATTTGTTTTTAATCATTATTCTTGTTTCGTAAGTTATTAAAATACAATTGGGACGTGTCAAATTAGTAAATCACTTATTTATATTATTTTTATAACATGTTAAAATAATATTTTGGTTATCAAATGAGGTGAATAAATACAATAGTACAACAATTCAGATACACAATTACAAAAATTAAAATTTATAAATATTATTTTGTGAAAGAATCAAGAGTCATATAGTCATATCACTCCATTTTCAGTGTTATTTTCTGTCAAATGTAGAGTCACTTAATATGTTAATATCAATATACTGAGGTCACGGGACCTAAGTTGCCAAGGAAAAAACGCATTTATTTCTATCAATAGTGAGAATTGGACCTTTTCCTTCTATATTTATTATTATTTCATATTTAACCACATTGAGCTAATTTTTTAATTGTAAACCTCACACTTCAAAATGGACTTGTTGTAAAATTATAGAAAATGTTCATTGTGTACTTTATAACAAAGTAAACTTGTGTTTAAAAGTGACAGTATAGCTTGTAGAAGTTACGATGGTAGTTATGAACTTTTCCAGTTTAGTAAAAATTCAAACTCGAATTTGTTACATTCTTTCGAGATGATTTTACGCATGGATCTACTGATGCTCAGAAGTTTATATTTAACATTCAAAACGATTGGTTACAATGGACTCAAATATGATGTTAGCTCCGAATTGAATTTTTGAAGCACTTGTCTAGTTTAATATTCTGGTCTGCAAAATAGAAAAACGGTTCGTCAAGCTAAAACGGTTAACATACTCAAGGAAACCAGCAATTCATCACATCTTCAAATAAATTAACAAATTTATCCCGTCAAGTTGAATTAGTTGGTTCTGATGAATAAAAGTTTGAGGGTTTCAAAATATTGAACAATAATGTCCTGAATGATGTTCAAATAAGGCCAAATAATAATCCTATGTCTTTCAGACCAACAAATCACCATACTCTATGTTCACCTTTCACTAAGTTCGTAACTTATCATGTAAATTTTTTGATGGGAAAGTTTTCGAAATAGTTTTGGTTGGCACTGTTCAGAGTCATGGATGTGGCTTCATTGTAATTGGAGCGAACACATTAAATATTTCTATTTACAGAATATAAAATACAAAGTCATACTAATTCCACTCCAAAGTTGAACAACTCAGAAGCATATCCAAGACACCTCTACTATCAATATTTATAGAGCCTAGTTATGTTGCTTCTTATGTAAATGAATTCAGTTTAATTCAAATTTAACATCTGAAAATAGACAGAATTGTGTGAAGAACATTCGCTGAATAGTTTGGGTCGAGAGCATAAAATAAGTATTTCTTTACCCCTAGATAATACATTAATGAATGCTAACCTTTTTGATACGCTCTAATTTCTCAAATATTTTGGTGGTTAGTAGCCGAATTTTATGATAACAAGTATGGAATAATAATAATGGGACGAATGGTGTTCAGAGATGAGTTTAACTGTTAATACATACAATGATGTCCTAATAATTGGAATGTAACAGAGATTTACCTCTGGCAACTTAGGTTCCGTGACCTCAGTATATTATCCATAAAATGTAAATATAATCATCAGAAACGAGAGACTTCTCCAAAAACAGACACGATTTGATCAATTCTAAATAATACCCCACTAACGTGAAGTCAGAAGTAAAACTGGGTTATTGCCTGGATAACTACTACTAAATCACAAATAAGGGTTCTAATTTTTAGTTGACATGAGACAACAAAAGCAGAAATATATATGCAAAAATGACATTTACCACGAGCTTAATTGTAAAAAGCTTCAAAGAAATCACATCTTAACACATGATTACTTTGTTAGATAGCTGGCTGATAAAACGATTGACGCTTGCAAAGTTGAGAAGTCAAAGAAGTTAGCAGGAACAACAACAGAGCTGACCAAAAGCACAAAGCTGACCAAAGAACCAAAATACCAACAAAAGTGAAGCAGTGAGAAAATCATAACCCAAGCAAGTTCTCTAAACTCCAATTAAAAGAAAACACTTTGACATGAAAACTCTTGAATTTTTAAGAGACCAAGACATAAAAATTGAACATCAAATATAAACCGATCTTACTGAGTAAAGCATTAAAATCGAAAGAGATGTTCAAACAGTGAGTTAAATTAAAAATTATGCAGCGAACTTGAAGATATTATACAGAACTACACAGAAGACCACGCAAACATGAAGATCACGAAGATAAAATCCAACTTGATGATTATCTAAAGATCATTGCGGAATATTCTAGTAAAAAATTAAATCTCTAAAGAAAATCGAGAAATTGAGAAGCTAAAGCGCGATACTGAACCAGTATAAACGAAAGTTAAGTGGGATATTTATCTATAAAATATCATTTTAACTTCATTCTAAAAGGTCAAAATTTGGCACATTTATAGATAAATATATTAGGGCAAGGGAAAATTAACAAAAAAGACGACAATGATTCAAAATCGTAAGGTTGGGGGTATAACCAATTAATGTTCATATATCATTTTTCTCATATATATATATAAAGATAAATAAATAGTAAATATTTGATTTTGCTACGTTTAATTACAACAAAAGATGTGAAATACTTTTGTAAGTTTGATGCGAAATATTATAAATTAATCAGTTTATTAGCTCAAATACAAGTTAAAAATAAATCACATTAACACTCCATCAAATGTCAGCTCCAAAGACTACACCGTAAGTTTAAGCTCCACATGACTTGTAATCCTTATTACAATCTATTTAAACTCAGGATACTGCTCAGAGAATCTGTTTCAGAGCTAACATTTTGCCCTAGTATTTCAAGGCCAATTCCAAGGAAATCACTCAGTTCATGGTTCGTAACTTGATTACGATTGATTAGGAGCGCATTCAAGGTTTTGGTGCTGTTTTAGCCAACTTGATGAAGACTTTTGCTGACCAACTCACTCCGACTTATTTATTCTTGACAGTTAATGACACTTTAACCACCATGAAGGACGTGCGCACTTTCGGTTAATAGAAGTTGATGAGATTGCAGTGCATTTTGTCCTGCTTCTTGGCATCCGTTTTCTCTGGAAACAAGATGGATAAGTGCGTGCAGCTCCTATCCTCTTCATTCACTCAGAAGATTGGTGATTTGAACACACTCGCCGCCTCCATCACCCACCAAGCCCTTGAAATCTGCAAGTCCTACGGTGACATGACCTTCTTCGTCGAGTCTCACATGAAGAACTTCTACGGGGTCATGTACCTCATGGAGCAAAATAAAGTCCTCTCCACTGAGTGGCTCTTTAACGGAATCGATCACGCATCCGAGTACGCGTTCAGAGACTTCTTCCCAGTCCTCGTCCAATATTTGAATAAGTTCCCCACCCTTATAAATGCCCTCGTTGAAAAAATAATTTCAAACGAGCAGCCGAACAAGTACGTTCTGTTCTTACAGGTTCTTCCCGAACTCAAACTGAACTCAAGTGATATGCAAATGTTCATCAAGAAACTTCTTGACCAGCACTTCATAAACCTTGTTTTTGAAGCAAGCAACCCAAAGGCACCAATGCAACAGGACTTCGTTCAAATGTTCGACGTACTATTCGGACAACAAGAACTGCACGACTACTACGTAGAAAAGATCATGGGCTTGAAAACTCACTACTTCTTCGTCACCAAGTGCATGCACAGCCTCGCTGCCAAACTCAACGAAGCTCAAGCAGCCACTTTGATGAAACACGTTATTGTTCTCATGAACCAACAAGTTGAAGTCCTATAATACTTCAACCTCGTCGTCGCACTCTCAAAAGTACTCGACCTTGAAACAGTCATGCAAGTAATCCAAAGCCTGTTCGGAAAACTCGGATACAAGCTCGTTTTAACTCAACTTGAAGAACTCACGTTCAACATCAACGAACAATTCAAAAACAACTTCCTCAAACTCATCTGGTAAATAATACTCAGCCAAAACGAATTCCAAGCTCTCATCTACCAAATCTCAGAACAACTCATCGAGATGAATTCCAAGCCATTCTTTGAACTCATGAAGTCATTGAAAGTTATTGCCACTGGTTTGAACATTTCCCAAGAAAATGAACTTTCCGGACACGCTATGGTTATTTTGTAAAACTACAAAGAACTTATTAGCCAGTTCACTGTTTTGATGATAATCCAACAAGAAATGCAACCAGTCAGCTCCAGGTTCATCGAACTTACAGATTTATTAGTTTAAATCATTCAAAACTCCAACGACAACAAAGCTGAAGACTTCGACCAATTCACCTCTGAATTCTACCAAAGACTTGGTTTCTTAGTTCTCAAGCTCTCTCAAGTTGAAGGACAACTCGCCAAGGACTTCTGCAACAAAATTGTTAAAAACTTCTCAAGAATCTGTTATGATGACTTCTTTGACGTTTTCATTAATGGCTTGAACTTAGCTGAAAACTTGAATGATGATGAAGCTCTTGAAGAAGGCGAAGAAGGTGAGGAAGGCGAAGAAGAGGGTGAAATAGAAGAAACCGATCTCTTCACTTACAATAAGGAATTAGAACAAAATCTCAACGAAGACGAAGAAGAAGACGAAGAGGAGGAAGAAATTGAGGAACTCGCTGATAATGAAGAAGAGACCCAAGAAAAGGAGAAAGTTGAAGAATCTAAGTTCCCAACCTTCAAAGAACCAAACGAAGATGAATATGATAGAATTCTTGCCAACGCCGTCAAAGCTGTTTTATTCTAAAAGAATAACCACATGCTCATGGATAACCTGAATGTAGCCATGAAATCCGCTACATATCTCGAAATCTTGTCTCAGAACAACCCAGAGAGACCAGTTGTCTGGGAAGTTCTCTTCCAGTGCATCAGAACAGCAACCAACCCAACTCAAAACGTTCACCTCGAAGAAGGTGAGAAGCTTACTTCCAAGGATAGAGAAACTGTAACCCTTTTGCAAAACAAGCTTTTCAACCTTATCAAGAAAGAACTAGTTGCCGGACTTAACATCGAAGACATATTTGACAACGGCAACTTGATCATCGCTGAAGACTTAGATTTCGTTTTGACCTTACTTAGCGAAGGCAGCCAGGTTTAAAAACAAGCCGCCTCCATTATCGTTTCCTAGATCATGAAGAAGCTCTCACAAATCCCAGAGCACAACGCCATCAGAGAGAAGTACTTATCTCAGATATGCGCTCTCTACACCGCCAAGAACCAGATACTCAAGTCGTTCATCCAGCAGATCGTCTCGTGCCCGGTTAACGCCCAGTTCGTGTTCAACTACCTCGTCAACAACAACCAGTCCACTGACAAGCTGCTCGAAGTCGTGAAGCTCAGCCAGATAGCCGTCAGCAAGGAGTCCAGCGAGATGCTCTTCAAGGTCTTCGAACAAGCGATGACCCTGAAGGACAGAGAAAGAGTCAAGGCCATGTACAACATCATCGAGATCCAGAAGCACTTCGGAAACATCGAGCAGCAAGACAGAGAAAAGTACAGAAAAGTCATCGAAGGCGAAAAAAGCAACAAGGAAGTCAAGGAACTCGTCGCCAAGTTGCTCAGACCAAAGTGAACAGTCTTTGTTTATATTTCTATAATACTTGGGTTTTCTATAAAACTCTCCATAATGATTACATTCGCTAGAACAATAATATTTCAGAATATCAGAAGTTTGCATTATTGTGGGTACATTCTAGATTTATAATTTAATTGTCATAGAGATTGAGATAATTGTGAGGATATACATTATAGAGCTATATTTGTTTGAAAATAATTTTGATGCCCGTGAAGCTCAGGTGGACTCAGGAAGAAACAGATCTCTTGTAACATGCGATTCAGATGTTCGGACACGACATTACAAGGATCCAGCGGGTGCTGGTGTCAAAGACCTCCAAGCAGATCTATTTCAGAATGCACTACCTGAATGTGAAACAGCAAAAGTTTACATTTGTAAATAATGAATGATGTAATTTTGTGATATATTTCGATATGCTACTTGTAAGTATTTTTTACATATCGCTAGACATCGTTAAACGAACTATTTGAGTTCTATTAGCAAAAATATGTACAATAGTATTCTTTTGTGGATCAATTCATTTAGTGAAATACATCAAAGAAATAAACATGACTTTGATTCACAATACGTATTGTCAATAATTGGTACATTAATAACATTACTTATTTCATGGTGTAACATTACATATAACTTAGTTTGATTCAAGGCGTGTCAAAATCAGTAGCAAATCTAATTATGTGAATCTTAGACGAATATAATTGTAAAATTATTTTGTTACCTAATTGTATTTATTTGGAAGTAATATGTTACCACATCAATGAGCCAAGAGCTTGTGCTTAGGAAAATGGATTCCAACATTCAGCTTCTCCAGCAGGTCCACGACTATGTTCACTAAATACAGCAGCTCAAGTACTCTTCGAGCGCAAAGCTGCGATGGACCGCTCAGGAAAATCAGCTGCTGGAGTACGCTCTCTAAGCTTTTGGGTCCGACATCAAAAGAATCCAGCAGATGATCATCTCCAAGACCGCGAAACAGATATACTTTAGGATCCACTACATCAAACAGAAGGCCCAGTGATGTTCATTTTCACTTAGCAACCAATTATTTCTATGTTTTATAAAAATTCTTTTACTCTTTTTTCATTATTCTGCTCACTGCGATTACTACTAATTATGTATATAAATAGCAAGATTTGATATGCAAATTACACATCATAATATGATTGCATTCATCAATACAACCAGAATTACTCACTTTTATAAAATCAGTAGCGAGATTCGGTTTTGATTTGTTAGTTTTTCTCTTTAGGTTATTAATTATGGTGTAAAATAGGGTTATCAAAAAATACCCTTTAATTTTATCCATTCGCATGTTGTATCTAAAATAAGTGGTACTGTGGAAATTATATTTGATTTGAAATATTTGCAATTTTTGATTTGGAGGTTCAATTTTTTGTAATTAAACTGGAATAAAAATTTCACGATGAACCAGAAATATTTTCAGCCCAAAACTGTTCCGTTCCGAAAATGTTTATTTAGAATGAACTTTATGTGGAATGAAATTCTATAATATTTGCAAATGTAAACGACTCAGATGTAATAACAGTTCTTAGATAACTAGTTCTTATATATTTTTCATTATTTTAAAGTCAAATTATTGTACAAAGTATCTAATCTAAAAATAACATGATGTACTCAACAGCAACAACAATACAAATATCTTACACAAAATTATACAGATTTTGTTAATTGACACTGGGAGAACGGCATTCGCGCCAGTTTCTTGAAGGTGCGGTTCTCAGTCCCGTCCAGGGTTTTTTGGCGGCATTTTCGCGTCAATCACTCTTTGGTCGCACACGTCCATTAAAGCCGGTGCTATGACGTTCTTTATGTTGTCAAGGGCCTTCTGCACCCCTTTTCCAAAGTACTTTGCGTCGTCGTCCCTCAGCTCGAGAGCCTCGTCTAAAAAAGAAATTTATAAATATTCCAAAATTAAATAGTATATTTAAACCCACTGTAATAATTAACCTAAATAATAATACCTATAATTAATAATACCTACCTAAGACGAATTTACCACTTTGGTTCTTGAAAATTGCAAGGTTATACTTAAACTTGAAATATAATTTTTTCGTTAAAAAACTGGTAACTTCATTTTTTAAAGATGATATTATTTTAAAGATTAATTTGACTTTGTTCCGCTCCTATATGTTACATTATGTCATTTCTTTTCGAGGTTAGCAAGGTACTTTTCAACTGTAACCTTGCTTTCAGCCTTTATGACCTTACGGGCATCAGCTCTTCTGTGCGTGCGGTTGAACTTTGCATCGGTCACAAGACGTCTGATCTTTGGGCATCTAGTAACGGTCTTACCGTTATTTCTAGTGAATTGGCGGGCAAATGCAGCATAGTAGGCCTTTTGTATGATATCAATCTTCTTTGGATCGATTAAGTCTGGTATGCCAAACAATCTTCTAATCTTTCTGGCGCGCTTTGGAACGTGACGCTTTGGAACGCTAACGTCAGTGAGTCCGACTATTTCCTTGCCGTTTGGATTGATGAGGACGACATTGAGAGCATGTAGATCACTGCCGACTATGCAGCCGCGAACAGACTTTCTCTTTGGTTGACCTTCACGTCTCTAACGGAAGCACTTGGAACCCTTCTTGAGAAGTAGGCGAACACGGTAGTTTTTGAGAACACCTTGCATCATTGGGAATCCCTGGCTGTCGTTACCGCCGCTGATTTTGAATGTGCATCCAGCAAGTTCTGGAGCAATGAATTGACCGTCAACTTCGGTAGCGATACGTTATCCGTGTACTTAGCACTATCGGAAGTCGTCAATAATGTATGACTTGGAACCACCAGTTGCTGGGAAATGGACATTTACTTTGCAGAAAGAACCTTTTGATCTATATGACATTCAAGATGTGGTTAAAAAAATATTATTATCTAGCAATTATAGTAATAATAACGAAAACATTACTACATTACTTTGCTTGTAAGGGAGTAGCCTATTTATCTTATAAGGGAAATCTCAAAATATTAAAATCATCATCATCATCATCATCATCAAATATATATCGGCTCACTCTTTTGGTACATCTCAAAAACATCCACTCAATAATCAATTACTTCAATCACAAGAAACATTAAAAAATGATGTATTCATTTTAACGCGTTCTTTACTCCTGTACATAAAGGACTCTATATATTCAGTGTTAATTTTTGGAGATGTCATCAAATTATATCAATTCAGAAATGATAGTATTGTTTTATACTTTATCGTGTTATTACTGTGTTATTAATATTTATATAACATTAATATCAAATATAATTTAGTTGGACTAAATAATTATCTTTCAAATAAGGTGCGTTTTTGCGGGATTTTGCGCTATAAAACACGGCGTGTTTTATGTTTAAACATTGCGCGGCGCGAAAGTGCGAGTTTGCGTGTTTTTTCATTAATTGAAAGTTTCAATTAATCTTCTAAATAATTTAAATTCATAAAATATATTTAATAATTTCACTCCAAATGTAAACTGACCAACAGTTAATTGACGAACTCCGTTTACAAATTCAGGACAAAACTTTAAGCATTTTCAGTTGTCAGGATCTTTTCAACATTGAATTCATGAACGAATTTGAAATTGAGGAAGGTTAATTGACTACTGCCAAAATTTCACTCCAAAACTGAACAGTAAACGAATTAAGAAACTTAATTTGTTTTATAACAGAGTCCTGATTTATAGTTAATTTGATTTACCGAATTTAGAAGTTCTGGACATCCAAGAAGATTTAGATTTGAGAATGTGTAAATGTATAGAATAACATATGGATGAATTAACATATGGTGTCTGCATAAAACAATCTTATCGTGTGGTTTTAATACGCCATAGACACAAAGTGCAGTTAAAGTTGATTTATACTTCGAAGTTACTATTTTTCTAACTACAGATGGTCTTCAGCATTTACAGTTCTTTCAACTTTTAAACGTCGAATTCTAGTAGCTTTTAAAACAAGATTGAGCACTTCTAGTACAATCTCATATGCATAACCATTGGGTTACATTAAATAGAATAATTGCTGTGATTTCAAGTTATTATGAGGAAATATAACCAGAAGTGCAAACATAGCTCTAAAACGAGTGAGTTCATCTTGTCTCCCTCCTATTTATTCAAAACTCCTGAATATTTCATCGTTCCAAATGAAGTCTCTCTTTAATTTACTTGTGCTGCAAAATTAACTGTATCAAAGATTATATTTATAGATACATTGAGGGGCAGGTAGTACTTATTTCTTATCTCAGTGAAGTTTAGGTAGAGCGTTTCTAAGTTGGGAAGATAAATTCCAAAATAGTTTAATTATACATCCCTATTTAATTATTATTTACGGTACGCTTCGAGAGCATATACCGATGATATACCACCTTAAAATTTACAGATTACCTATAAGGCCGACAGTGATGGATTTTTTATCAAGAAAATAAATACCTTAGTAAAATCATCGAACGCCTATTAACTTTGTCCCACATTTCGTCCAAGGTGGCAACTTGCAAAAGTACTCCAATGGTGCATCAATAATAATATAGAAAAATGTTAACAGTTTCTACTTTGATGAATCTTCATTAGTCAACTAAAAATAAGACACTTAAAATATTGTCATGGTTATGGCAGATAAGATATTAGTGAGAAACTTCAGGCAAAGCAGATACGATGCTTTGAAGCTTTATTGTGTATTGAATCCTCAAAATGCTCAGTATCTTTTGATAGAACAAGGTCTTTCACATACTTGTTATTATGATTTGAATGACTGGCACTGTAATGAGTACAGACGAATTTTGTCAATTACTATATTGCAATTGGGGTCAGGATATAGCATTTAATGCCGTGGCTCAAAAATGTTAATTATACGCGTTGGATAGTAATAATCCATATGGATTTTCTCCAATACCTGACATATTTTTGACATATTCCGTCCTAGATAAATCACCGTTATCAAAATCTCTTTTCTGCATGGACTAGAATTCAATATCACTTTATGATTCTGGATGCTTCTTTGGTAGACATTTGAATTTGTGGTCATCTGACTATGATTTATTGAATTATTAATTGGTTCTGGAAAGGTGAATTAAGACGTCACAAATCAATATTTTACATGTTTAAGAAAGATTGGGTAATGAGAATAAATTAATTAATCTTTAAATATTGTAAGTTCAATGTGTTATTTAATATATTTTATAAAACTCATTTAAATGATTTATGAGTAGCTTAATTATTCAAGAGTTGGTGAGTACTTATTTTAATACTCAAACTAATAACGATGAAATATGATATTAAATGAAAATGTCAAAATCAAAATGCTTAATATTCTCCACACCACCAATTAATATGGCTTACCAAGCACCTATTGCAATGAAAAATCAATTTCAGTAACCGATGTAGTTTTAATAAGTTCCTACATTCGAAGTGATTAATTTACATGGGGACGAAAATTAAGCATTAAATTAACCGTAAACAGTTATAGTTGATTAATAAGTTAAAATATTATCATGCTCTGATATTGTTTGCGGCTGTTAAGCTCCATAGTTCGAATGTTGTCAGCAGTTGTGTGGTTTTTGCGTTGCATGTTTCGGAACTGGGTTGGAATGGTGTTGTTGTTATGGATGCTCTAGAGCAGATTGCTGCGCGGTGTGTTGTGCTGGCATCAGTCTTAATTGAACAACTGTTTTAGTAAGTATGCGGTAGAAGATTAATTGAGTTGAGAGGTTTATTTTATGTTATTAATTTTGTTGAAACGAAATAATGTTAAGCTTGTCAGTATTTCCACTTCGCAAATAATTAACAAAATTCTCGAAAACGACTTCAACCATTTAATAGGTAAATTACTATTTTTGTGTTCAATATATATTAAAACATATTATTCGTATTTTAAATCACTTTATTCATTTTTATAAATGTGTGTGTACCCTCTTATGTCATTTTATTCACTAATATGCGTTTTATAACACTCTGGACACAAATGATATCCTTTGCACGAACACACATATCTGCTATTACATTATTTGCAGCCGACACATTACGCACTTACTTTTGTATATACATGATAGTGTTTATATGCTTCTATTACTGGTCCTTTAATTGGGCTTACTACTGGTTGGTTACAACCTTCAATTTTTCGTGGTGTAGCTTTAATTTCATATTTTGTTAGATTTATTTTCATTTAATCAATTATGCTTTCAACATAATCCGTTATTTTAATTTCTTTATATTCTGGATGCAATAATTTCATCAAAGAAAACCCATTAACTAATATTACTTACATAAAATAAATAAACATCCTTGTGGTCCAACGAGTACATCGTCCTGGAAACTTAATATTTTTTGTAAGTTGGTCTACGTAATCAACTCCTTTATAATTATTATTGTAGTAACGAACTATTTCAGGTTGTTCTCTGGGAATACCACGAGAACTTACAAATTCTTACATTTAACAGGGTTATTTCACAAATTTTGATTTTGTATATATCATGGTTAAAGTTTTCTACTTTTTGCATTACCATTAAAGGACGTTTACATCTTTAACTAGAACTTATTTAGTCGTTTTCTTTAGTTTTACTTCTTTAAACACAGGATATTAAACAACTTAATTCAATTACAACTTCTCTAAATTTTATGATAATTCTTTACCAAGTCTTTACCGTCTAAATTTGTATCGATTTCTTCTTCAGGTTAATCTAATAACAATTTAATATGACCATAACAGACATTCGAATGTATTTCCTCCCATTCTCTGCAAGACATTCCAACTTCATCAGCTATAAACTAATTGCGTATTTTAGTGTTCTTAGACCAATTATCTTAGACAGATCCTCGCTCTTTACCTGATATCATCATTGTAAATAGTATCATTAAGTATTTATCGAATTCTGATTTAGTTAATCTAGAATGCCCTCCATATTTCTACATTTTTCTTACTTCAGTCAAAGTTTTAATGTTATTGTAGAATTATGGAGTAAATAATTATGTATGGGTTTCATAGATGCTTTCATTCATTGTTGGCATTATTTTTGTTAGGTGCGAAGTGGAAATACTGACAAGCTTAACATTATTTCGTTTCAACAAAATTAATAACATAAAATAAACCTCTCAACTCAATTAATCTTCTACCGCATACTTACTAAAACAGTTGTTCAATTAACTTCCTTTCAATATTCATTTATGGCGCTATTGTAAGTTGTATCGTTGGTTTCAAGATGATGATATGAAAATTGCTATCATACTCGTATATCATATTATAAAACTCCAAAATTTTATAATTATATATTTAATAATTATGCTCTGAGCCTAAAGTAGCACCACAATTTTAACCTAGCCGCTTTTGAAGCAGTCCACCTTTTTGCAAATTTCCCTCCTAATATCAATATTATATAATAATATCATCAATATTAAGCATTTACTAATTTACACCAGATTGGTAATACCTATATTTTAATCATTTTAATAATTATCTTCACCAAAAGAGAGAGAGGAGCACAATTTGTAATAAACGTTTCAAGTAAAAGTGTGCTCTAAGTAAGTTTAGGTTCGCGAAATAAATAAACGAGATTAAATAGTTTGTAGCTTGTTTATAGTTTGTTTTGTAACCCATATATTGCAATTATAAACAGAACATTATTTAGTTGAGATTGATATTAAATTATTCTATAATCTTGGATGTATCAGAATTATCAATGAGTTAGTTCAAGTGCTGAACTAACTTAGGCTGTCTAAGAATGCTATTCAGAGTGACAATCCTAGAAGATGATGTGTGATATTGAGATTAATTTGAGGTAACGTTATTGTGTAACTGAGTGGATTGTCATAATTTATGAATGATGAAGATTTAATGATTGATGTAAGATACTGATGATAAGGCGCTAGTTAAAAGTAATTATATTTATTAATAATTGATGTTAAATAGTTTAAATATAGTATAATAGATAAACTTTAGATTTTTATAATTAATGATATCTTATAATGATATTTTATGTCTCCGTAGTTTATATTAGTAGGTATGTTATAATGTTGTGTATTTTAAAGGTGTGGAAACTAGTAATATCATGCGCTGTATAATCAAAATAATTAAAATGGTTCACACTCCAATGACTGATCTATATAATCCATTATTGCGGGAATAATATTTAAGCATTTTTGAGTCGGCAAACAAAAATGCAATGAATTAGGTCGAATTGGATGAATTAGTTAAGTGTGTCAAACAATTAAACCTTAATTTTGATAAACAAACATTAGACAATATTTTTTACATGTTTAGTCCAGCTTGTGATTTTAAACTATCACAATTAGATTTTGTTCGTTTTTTGTTCTTGTGTTAGGCCACAAAAATAGCAGATAGAAGTCTTGCACACTTATTATTTATTTGTGTTGATGAGGACATTGATGGTTTCATATCATTATCAGAGTTTGACCACATATTAGAACTACTTGGATTAAGTTTTGATATCTAAACAAAAACAGAAATGCTTAAAAATGCTTAAAAGATTAGTTACAAAATATATACAGATGCTATAGAACTTATTAACAAGGCTTTTAATGAATGAAATATGTTTATTAATTTAAAATATACTATATCACTCATGATGTGGTCTAAATCTTCTTGTTACTATGCGTGGTTTACGTTATTAATTATTCAGAGTTAAAGGAAAAGTTAAATCAATTTAGTGAATGGTATCCATTTGTGTAGAACCTTAAGAACTTAAAATCGATGAATCAGTTGATCCATTATGTTTGCAAATGAAATCTACTTCCATTTGCATTTATGTAATTATTTTATTGTATGCACGAGTTTTAGGAGTATAATTGATCTAGTTTGGTATCTATTAAGTAGACTGGCTTTTACTGAAGCTTTTATTTTCAAGTTTTGAATTTTTGTGATCATCTTTATTATCAGTCATTGTATGAAGTGGTAATTTTATTTTTTGTGTAAAACATATATGAAAAATAATATGTTGCCTTTTATTGTGATTTAATAAATTTGAAATACACTGAGTGTCACTCTTCTACATACTTCTACGATCTTTTTCATATTACTAATAACATATAACACCACTGAATGTAACAATATTAAAGATATAATTTTTGTGTTCATTAAATCTCAATCATTTATTTTCCAGGAATTATTTGTATCATCGTTATCAAAATTGTACACCACGCTTAAATTGAAGCAAAGAACACTTAGTTAATAAAAAATGTTATTTTGAAATCTTAATTTGAATCTTAATTCCGTTTTAAGATTGTTCTGTTGTGTGAATGGAATTAGTTATGTACATAACGTAAATTGAACTTACGTTAACAAAAGAATTATTTTACTATTACTCTACTAACTCACTTACCTAAAGAATGAAATGAAGATAAGTGATTACTTTAAGAATGAACAACTATATCTACTAGTTAATACAGTTTTATATACTAAAAGTTGTTAATTGAATGAAAAATAATATATACAAATCGATTGAACTGAAACGAACAACCAAACAACTTTGTTCGTGAAGTTTATTTGTTCTGGATCCCTTTACGAACTAATTCAGTTTATTAGTTTTATAATTTAAACAATGTTATCACTCAAAAACGTCTTTTCGTTTTGTTGAACGTTAAATTACAAACAAAGATGCTTTTTGAACATCAATTAATACAAGTATATATTTAAACAACTTATAATACAATAATATACAATATATTATATATTATACAATATATTATAATATATGTATTATAATCTTCAACAATTATATTTTGTAATCAAATTCCTATCACTATTACTTTTAAATCGAAGAATATTATTTAATTAAACGTGTTGTTATTTCTTTCTCTCCTTCTCGCTTAAACGTTTTTAAACAAATAATTCAATCAGGGAAATGTTGTTCTTTCAACTATTTTCAATTTAAAACGCCCGTTATCATTTAAGACACTCGGGCGACGGGAACAGAACCGTTTTCCGCTCCCTTTGAAACGAGAAGTTCTGAATCGGTTTTAGATATTCGATTTCCTCGCTATCCGAATACGATTTCTTGTTCTTGTAACAGATTTCAATTTTCTACTCGTTATCCGGAGTTATTTGAAGCTACTTCCTGCGCTGACGGTAAGGGCTCGGATTCGTCATCAGAAAATCGTAATCCGCTGTATTCTGCTTGGTCACGTCATTTATAAAGTTCCGGTCATACATGAGCTTGAACCCACGCTGCTAGTTTATGTACGAAATCGGATGAGGCAAAATGCTTGAATATTTTAAGCTTAACATAAATGGAGTGAATAATAAATATAATTATGATATAAACTGATTAAAACGCGAAACACTAAGCTATTTATAGCATTCTAATTATTCTATTTATAAATTGTAGAATACACAAGTAAATCTATTTTCAAGATACAGTTATGGGAGGTGGAATTGCTTTTTCTTGTTTACTATGTGAGTAATTATATATTAAAATATTTTGCCACTTCTAATGCGGATGACAAATTCCAATAAATAATCTCAAGTTGGAGATTATTCATGAACTACTCATTAACACAAGAGGGCCAAAAATATGATTTCGATCGTATTAGACCATAATCGACTATTCAAAGTCGGTATTTAATATTCCAAAAAGGAAAAATAGAAATTACCACATGCAATAAAAGGACGGCAATGACAAAAATAAACGCGGTAGAAGATGTTTAGGGAAGGTCAACTAATTCACTTAACAAACTTAGGCAGTTCTGAAGCGTTTGTATTCTCTTCATTTCTGGGTCCAACGGATGAATTCATAAAATATTGTACCAATCTGAACTAGTTATATCACTTGTTTAAGATGTCCCTGTGTAATGTGATTGGAGAAAAGAATAAGAGGATCCAATGATTGGTATACGGACGCAATATGTAATTTATAACTAGTAGCGCAAGCACTGGACCTGCAGAGGACCTCGGTGTTCATCTTCAACTGGGTCAATCTGAACGATTTTAGGTATTTCTTAATCACGAAAAACAATGGAGGACTTTTTCTTTCAATCTCAACCGGGAGCTCAAGATGAAGTATTGGTACTTCGCTTAATTAGAATTATAATTCAGGTAGTTACAGTCGCTTTCATTCTCAATATTCAAATAATGAATGCATTTTTGTTTCTTGAAGAATGGAATCAAGTGGGTTAGTCGGGCCCAGCATTAAATAATATATTGATGCTACTCTAAAACAACAGTTATTTTACTTATGATCTTCCACTTCCATTTCATAATGAGAAATCAATTTTCTTGATTGTTAAATTATACAACGTTAGGTAAAGTTGAAACTTATTATTGAAGTATATACAGAGTTATATACGTTAATTATTGTAGCACAGCTATCCAAGGCTCAACCAGGCCTTGATGTGATTGAAGCACTTTACAAATCAATAGTAAATAGAGTTAATGAGTGTATTGATGAGGAGGGAGAACACACTCATTATTGAGCCGGGCAGTGATATAAGTAAGATTCAAATAATAAACTTCATTCTTCTTCCTAATTCAAAAAAGCATTTCGAGGGCCCACCACTGTATATTACTAATGAATGAACATAGCGTGTAATAAATTAGATTAAAATAGCATATATAAAGTAATGATTTTTAACATTTCTAAACTAGGTTAACCATCTCCAAAATTATTAGAATTTTAATCTGTATTATAAATATTATATTTACATTTATCTCATAAGGTTTTCAAATGTTTGTACATTGTTTGCCGTTATAAACCCATCCTTCTGCTCCACATTGAAGATCGCTGTTACAATTTGGATTTTTTAAGGCTTAAAAGTTTTAAACCTCGCAGGTTGCTTTGTTATTATATATGTATCTATAGTTCCAGACGTACAAATGGTTAACCAAACAGCCTCCCCAGCCTTTTCTAGAATAACCTTTATATGTGCAGTTTAAAATCTTAACATCTGCATTATTTTACAAAATGAAACCACCTCTATATGAATCACATTATGAAGAATACCAGTATCCTGAAAATGTGGAGTTGATAATTTTACTTGGGCCGCAATTATATCCAATAAAACCACCATACGTAATTTTTCCAGCATAAATCGTTGATGATTTTTCAATCTTTACGTCACTTATACAAGAAATAATAGTTACGCCTGAAGTAGATGTTTGTGGGACAAAAATACCACCATCAGTTTTTGTTCCTCCAAGTCTTCTTTATCCTGTTAAAGTAATTCCTTCGAACCAATTAATTTTCCAGTCGAATTCTGAATATTGTCGTTTCCCACCAGGAAGTTCATCACTTCCAGCGCCATTTCCAACGGTTATTACTGAATTGTTGTAGTCTTGAACACCGTTTGTTCCAATGTTAATATAATTGTACATATCACCATAACTCGAAGCTCCTGGTATATTCTACCCAGTTCTAAGAAGGTAAGGGAGTGTTTTCGTGAAAGATATAATCTACTTACCGCAATTGACACCGTCTTAAACATAAACTGGGGAAGCTTAATTCATTGGGCAGTTCGAGAACTGACCTTGAGCGTTCGAAGCAACTGAAATGAAAGAGATTGATGAGCCTAGAGCAACTTTACCGAGAACAGAGCCGGCGTCAGCGCTACCTTGGGCGTTCATCTTCGAGTTGGTGGTGGATGAGATCACCTTTATGGTGCAATTAATGTCGGAATAACCGATGAAGGAAGCAGTAATCTGTGTTCCAGTTATCGAGGCGTCAACTGTTGTAGCGGTGATCGTGATCGTTGAAGACTATTAAACTGATGCGATTACGGCCACATTCACGGTTCCGGTTATCTACCCTTTTACGGACAGGTTGGCGAGGAGAACGTTCCCGGACTTACCTACTCTGGCGATGAGGCCACATACCCCGGTTGCTTGGAGAACCACGTCCGACACCGAGTTCAAGATCTGGACGCTTCCGGCCACGTTCTGGTCTGTGGAGTGGATGTAGCCGCCCACCTCGTTTCCCTTCACCTGGCCGTTCAGCTGGCAGTAAGTGATCACGACCGGCTTGGTGGCGACTCCGATGAAGCCCGCCGCGCTGTAGCTGCCGGAGCACTGGACGTTGATGTTGATGGTCACCTGCTCTACGCGCACGCTCATGTTTGTGACGGCCACGAGGCCTCCAAAGTAGGCCGTGGATGATGAGCTCTGGGAGAACGTGCCAGTATTAGTAATATAGATGTTGCGGAAGAGCGGGTAGTTGTCGAAGGCGCCGAAGCTCACGTCGTTCTTGAAGCCGTTCTGGAACACAATATTCGAGTTGTTCCAGTCCCAAGTTCCTCCGATGCCGTAGAAGAAAGTAATCGTCTGGCCGTTCACGAGCACCTGGGACTTGTTCTGGAGGTCGGAAACCGAGATCGTCTTCGAGAAGGTCGCGCACTGTGTAGGGCAGGAGCCGGCGCCGCAGTGGCACCCGTTCCTGATTCCAGATGAAACACTCGCCATCCCGTCCGTCTTGTAGGTCCCGAGGTTGCTTCCGACCATCGTGCCCGAAGTCGGCACCGGCGTGAAAGAGCCGTCGTACTGGCTTCCGGAGACGGAGGAGTTGCTCTGGACCCCGGTGGTGCTCAAGGTGGACCCAGACTTGACCAAGCCAACAAGGCCTCCGCAGGTCGTGTTGGAGCGCACGAAGCCGTAGGACAGGGCGCTGGCGATGTTCACCTGTCCGGACGAGATTGTGGAGACGAAGGCCCCCGCGACACCGGTGGAGTCTATTATGCCCGTGAAGGTGGCGTTGTTGATGTTCACTACGGATGTCTGGACGACCGCGACGAAGGCGGCCGTGTCCACGAACTGGCTGGAAGAGATCGAGGCGGAGATGGACACGTTCTGGACGACCACGTCTTGGCTCGCGACGGCCAGCAGCACGGACGCGACAGAACTCTGAAGAGCTGAAGAGCCGGCGACTTTGATGCTGCCGGTGATCTGGATGTTCTGGAACCTGGTCATGTTGCAGAAGACGGAGAAGGCGGCGTTGGTTAGCTGGAGGCCGTCTATCTGAACATTGATGATGGTCGAGTTCCAGTTGAAGTCGGAGCTCAGGGCGCACTTCTGTTTCTTCTGGGCGCCGTTGACCGAAATAGTGGATCCTTCAACGAACTAACTGGCAGTGACTTGATAAATTTTTGGATCGCAGAGAGAGGTTTGGATGTCAGGGCAAGAGCCGCTGAGGCAGCCACATGCAGAGAAGATGCCTCTCACGCTAACCTGGACGTTCGTGAAAGTGGCCTTGAAGCCAACCTCGGTTCTTCCGATGAAAGCGGCCGCTGGAGCAAACTGCTCGTTCACGATAGAAATATTAACCGTGGAGTCAGTGAGCGCGATCTCGGCCTGACTCTTGTTCACGAGGCCTCCGAACGGAACCTGGCCGAAGACCATCGCATCGATCGTAACTTGGGTTCCGGTGACTTTCTGGAGCTAGGTCATCATCAAAGTGGAACCGCTGTTGGCGCGGACCACGCCCTTGACCTGGACTTAACTCAGTTATACCTAAGCAGCATTTCCAACCATAAGAAGCGAAGCAGCACAAGTTGAGCAAGAAAGGTTCAAGTTGATACTAACTAATTTGAACGTGGAGATATTCGTTATTGAACCTGTTAAGCCACCAACGAAAACATTAGCGCCTGCTCCAGAGAAAGCCAGCGCGCCATTTATGGTGACGTTGTAGAAGAGCCGTCTGGCCTGGAAGATGGAGAACTCGGAGTTGCTGGCGTCGATCTGGAGGGTCTGGGAGGATACCGAAATCACAGTGTTGTTCATGTTCTGGGCGACGCTGTACAAGAACAGAGAAGATCCAGCTGCTTGAGGAGCGATGGCGGAAACGGATATCTGGTTCAAAGAGCCGACCGAAATATTCGCCGGAAGCGTGTCGGAGACCTTGAGCCAAGAGCCGGTAACGACCCCAGAAGCGCCGCTGATGAGAGACTTTCCAAGGTTGTTTAGGATGAACACACTGGAGAAGATGGTACCGTTGTCGTCTACCAGGCCGTTGAACTTCGTATCCTTGAACTCGGCGTATCCGCTGGCCTTCACGGTTCCTACCATGCCGCCGACCGCCTGCTGGGCTTGGAGCTGCAGGTTGAAGGAAAGATCTTGGACCAGGAGGGTGCTCGAGAGAACCGAAACGAGCCCGCTTCCAGAAGTCGTCTGGACAGAGCCGCCGACCTGGGAGCTCTTGACGGAGCTTGGGCCCTGGACTTCTCCGAAGAGACCCTGAAATGTCTTGGAAACGACCACGAAGGAGAAAGTGGAGTTGTTGATCTGGGCGGTGTTCACCACGTCAGCCAAGCCGGCGAAGCTGTCTGATTTCACCTGGAAGATGAACTGGGAGGAAAGCACGACGACCTGCTGGGAGGCAGCTCCGAGGCCGTGGAAAGCGGTGGCCTGGAGGTTGACTTAGAACCTGGACTTGTTGATGGCGAATTGGGTAATGTTATCGTTAATCAGCGAGAAAGAAGACAACGAGGCGTTCTGGGTCTAGACGCTGAAGGAGGACTTCGATATCGTGACGGCCGGAGCTTGGATGAAGGAAACCAGCTGGACCTGGAGGAGAGAGCTGTCGGTGAAAGTGATGTCCAGAGAACTATCAAGGATGACGAGAGGTTGGGCCACCTGGAAGAACAGACTGAAATTGCTGTTGTCGGTCATGGTCACGCTGAGCTGCACGCGGAACGTCTGCTGGGCGAGGTTCGTCTGCCTGAAGAGGACGTTGATGTTCTTGTAACACGGGGCGCTTTTGAAGGACAGGGAGTCGGAAATACTCACCGCCGCGCCGGTGGGACGGTCGAACACGTAGTTGAGGCACGTGTCGGAAGCAATCATGGCAGTTCTGTACTGCAGGTGGAGGGCTGAAGCAAGTACAAGCATTAATGAGAAGTGGTGAGTACAGGTATTTGAAGGATACTAATATCACAAAACTGATAATATATAACATATCTTAATTGTATTTAATATTAAACTTTTATTAATAGCAAGTATTTCTAAGACACACTTTCAAATAAACATTCTATTAGAGCGTACTATTTCAATTTATATAGCGTTTTAATATTAAAATGAAAACCTATAGTACAGGTGATATCCTATCACCATAGTATATAGATACTATTATTTTTATTCGTTTGTTTAATATAACATATATGAATATTTATCGCGTATCATATTTAATAAAATACAAGCAGGCAATACAGGAGTATTTAACATGAAATGAATTGAAATAAATAATTTCTTTAAGATATAAAGATACGGTTACATTTAAGTGTCATTTTACAAAGTTTAAGTTAATTTGAGCTGAACATTTATTTATTACTACATCAGAGAAAAAGGGTGACCAGTATAGAATAGGAAGTTTTACGTGTGATAACGCCGTGCTGTTAGATAGGAATGTTGTTGATTTCTTAGTGATCATCGTTTAGAAAGGAAAGGAAATGTGATGATCAGAGAAAAAGGGTGACCAGTATAGATGTAATTTACGGTGTGATGTCTTCTTTATTTATTACTAGGTATGGTTTTTAATACTAAATTGTAGTATAAATTTCAAAAGTCGTATGCTTTATTTTGCTATATAACTTAGAGAATAACATGTTCTTTCCTTTTTATTATATTTTAATTTTCTAATGACCACTGGGGAACTTCATTTATCTTGGTTTTATTTCTCCCACTTCAAATTTAAACTAACTAAATTTTCTAAATCTGGAATATTAACATATTTGCACCTATTAATGTGCATATTTATCTAAATTAAAAAACCTAACATTCTATTACTTTTATAGTCTCTCTAAGGTTTAAAACGACATGTAGTATACTTTTTCAAAAGTAGTAGTAAAAGGTAATAAAAAACACATAACAATAAAATTTCTGTGGCGTATTTGTTTGATCTTAATCATAAAAGATGCGAATAAATATATATAATCCACGACAAATAAAATTTAATTTCACTCCAAAACTAATATGAGAAGTTCAAATTTCGCAATTTTCAAATTCCATAAAGCGAGGTCTCTGGTAAAATTTTATCATTATAAAGGCTGAAACGGTCACCAAAGTTATAATACGTTATTTACTATAACATAAAATGTACATCTAACTAATTACAAAATCGATTTCGATGAATTCAAAGAAATATTTGCCTTTAATTCTTGCTCGCCATAAAATACATATATGGCACTACAATTCTTTGAAAAACAAAGAATTAGCTTTATTGAAGCTAATTGAAAGTTTCATAATTATTTGGTCCTAAAAGAGGGCAAAATTAATATAGAAAGTAACAATAAAGTCAACTTTCCAGATTATATAATTGTTTAACCCCACAAGTAAGTTTCATTTTACTCAAGTAATAGACTTAATGAAAAAATAACATATTTCATTATTTGAACTAATGCTGAATTACAAAAAAGAAAATTTTAGATATTAAAAAATAAATCCGTATATTAATTAGGTCATTATTGAAGAACAAAATAGAGAAACAAGTTTAGTTTAAGTTTACTCTATTTAGAACTAAGATAGAAATTAACGCGAATTTTGTGAATTCAAGTTTTGTTTATAGTAGAGTTAGATAATTTTTAATAATAATTTTGTAACTTCTACATATACTTCTAACTAATATATATTCTAATATTTTATATTTGAGAATTTGAAAAATTTTGTTGCATTATTCATTGAAACTTCAGCACTTGAGTTAAAATATAATACGTACATGCTAATGTGTAATATAATTCAATATTATATTATATATAATTAACAATTTTTTAATGAGACATCACATCACTATCCGGTTAAATAGTTAACGTAATATTTACAAATAATTTAATTACATTTAGTTGGTACCTATTGTCAGTATACCATTTTATAATAGATATTATATACGTAGTATCATATATAAATATTATCTCAACACATACATTTCTAAAAAATTTGCTGTTATTTTGATTAACTGAATTTTAAATAACTATAGTAGGTGACTTTAGTTGCAGTATTTATTATTATACTTAATATCTAATTCAATATTAGTATTATTACTTGTATGAATAATATTGGTGCTATTAATTATACTTGGTGAAAAATACTACTTTTGAGAAAGTTTGTTTCGATAATGTTCGAAAGAGTGTATATTTAATATACAATAGTCCATGTAATATTTTATTGTTTTTAATATTGATAAATATTTATTTAATATTTTAAAATCGAATCTGCAAAATATAAAAAATCAAAATTTAAAGTTATTTAAGACAATAAAATTATTAACTTATATATGATCAACATAATGAACCAATCTGTAGCATTTGAAAATGTCTCTAATGTACAAAATAATATTCGTAAAAAGAGATAAAAATTGAAATGGAGGACTAAAAGTAGACTATAGACATTGATATTGAAACTAAGTTGTAAGTTCAATCAATAAATATAAACGCCCTTATGCTATACCTCTAGACTATGCTAGTCCAATAAACCAGGAAAATCAGACCTTGATTATAGTGTATATTTAATTAATAATTTCGATGAAATAAAAATTTATTCGTCGCACACCTTCAATGAGACATCTAAATATTATATCAATTTCACTCCATCTCTTCTCTTCACACAAAATTGTTATGTTAAAAAACCATCCCTATTTATTACCTTAAACTAATAGAGAATGCATCACATCAAATTACCTTAATATATATGTATATATATACACTTTTCATTCTAGATCCACGAATATTTTCTATTCTACTGTGGTGTCCGAGCCAACTTTGATTTTAACAAATGTTTATGTAATAATTGCGCTTGAAAATTAAATCACTGTATTTATGCTAATTATAACATATTCAATTAATTCTGCGGTTCATTTCTTTTTCACTTCATCCTTCAAATGACGAAGCACACACGAAGCCGACGGATCACAATACAAGAGCGTCGCATAATGATGAGAATGTGAGAAACAGAATCACAAACTGTTGCAACCAAGAAATACATTGCTTGTTGCCTTCAATGTAGTCTCCAAACTGTTTATTCCATTTTTAAGCACTTTGAAGTTACAGGCAAGCTAGAAGCTTCTCATGCCGATAATAGTGTCAGAAAATTTGACTAAGCTGAGATTTTCGCGTTGTTAAATATCGCCAGAGCCATAGATTCGAAACTCGACGAATCATAGCTGAAAAATACTAAGCCCTTCGTGGAATTTCCATGTCTCTAACAACGGTATCTCGTCTCCTGGCCAAATTCAGTTTAAGCTTCTATGTTGCTAAGATAAAGCCAAAACTTACCGAAAAGCATAAATTGGAAAGTTTGAACTTTGCTCGAATGAACCTGAAACAACCAATTGAATATTGGAGAACTTTTTAGTATACCGATGAGTATCGCTCAAAATGCTATGCAAATCGAGCGAGTAGAGTGCTCAGAACACCAAAAGACGAGTGGAATCCGAAGTATTTTCTCGAAGTGTAAAATATGGACTGTTTTCGTGCATGATCTATAGTACGATTAGCTATAGATATAAGGGTCCATTATGGTTTATGCCGTGCGGTACGACCATGAATTCAATTGTCAATTCTTAAGTTCTCAGACAAGTTACACTTCCATCACTTAATAGCATAACTTGAAGTTGCAACAAGATAACGCCCCGACACATTTTAGTAAGTATATGAAAAACTTTTATACTGCTAACAACATTGAGCTCTATCGCTTTCCAGTAATGAGTCCAGACTTAAATCCACTTTTTCACTGCTGGAATCCACTGAAGTCAAACATTTCCCCTGAAGAATGTACCACATATGACTTATTAAATGAAGAAGTAAAGAGGGCGTTGGAGTAAATCTCGTTAGATATCATCAATCATTTGATTGACTCTATGCCCAAAAGGTTAGAAGAAGTAATAAAATAGAAAGGAGACGCTACTAAACATTGAGTTAATATATAGTTAAAATTAATACAAAAAATAGTTTTGAAATAGTTAGTATTTTTTGAAATCAAAGTTGGCTTGGCGACCACAGTATATCCACATCTCTAATTTTAACACCAGCCTTGGGGAAGCTGCCCCCGTAGGTGAATTTCCTCCCGCGCCTGTCCACATTTGATATTTTATACGCCCCTGGGCCTGGAACGGCTTCAATTTGCACCTAACTGTTCTGGACGTACCTGTCAGAATTGTAAATGCTAATTCTCGGGCAGGATTTGGAGACTTTACAGTTTTCTGGTCGGTACTCGCCTGCACCGGGGACCCCGTTTTTGAGCATTCGCATTTTATACTGGAAGTACTCGGCGTTCGAGGTGAATAAAAGGTTTCTGGGCGTTGAATTCACCTTTATTTTAGGGCTCTTGGACTTGTACTCGATTGAGCCGTACTGTCCCGGAGCCGGCTCGTTGTAGTCGCCCGTTAAATGACCGCCAATGGCCAGAGACCAGCAGTCTTTCTTGTATCTGTACCTAGGTAAAGTGGAATATGTAGCTGTAGACTCAGTTTAAATATAATGAGGCTTATACGAGGCAGGACCCACTTTTACCTCGTTGTCAGGACCGACAAAGGCAGTGTCGTTAAATGTACGCAACTATATCTTCCTTTTGCTATTTGAAATTTTCAACTGCTTCTTCTGCTTGGACTCAATGGAATACGTTCCAGGGCCTATCGAAGGGAATTAGTCCCGAACCTCGAACGGCTTCCGGTTTGATTCGATGTCTAATAACATTAGGTGTGGAAATGGCGCTTCAATTATATTTTTACTCCATTTACAACATATTGAAGCAAGTGTTTGATGTTGTTTGATTTATTTTGCATTTTACCACAATTACATTACAAATTCATCTGTACACATTTAGTGTTTATTAAAGCTGTATGCAATTTCATATATGTATCCAAAAGAATATGAATAATACATAGATACCCAACCAACCTGCGAGCCCTCAATGTTACAGCTTCCCGAGTCAATGTTACGCAAGTGGTATTCTCAGTTGAATTCCAATCAGCCAGTAACCGCTCAGATGTTCTCCCTCTTGCGCCTTGATTTCCCTTTCGTCTCACCAGCTCTGTTCAACAAATGCTTGAGTTTAATGACCTCCCCAATGGATTTCACTCTCTTTTCCCACTACGCCACAATTTTAGATTAGTCTTTGAACTGCTCCGAGTAATTCGTCCTCTTTAGTATATTGGACACAACTAATTCCAACTCCATTTCAATCGATCAGTTCACACTATTCCTTTCCGCGCTAAAAGTGGAAACGGAAAACGAAAACTGCAGAAACGTCATCGACTTTTTCGCGCGGAACGGAGAACTGGAATTCGAAGACTTCGAAAACGTCGTTAACCAAATCGAGAACTACCAAACGTGAAACATTAACTTGTTTATTATACTTATCAGTATTATTTCGGGTTCGCATTTATTTCACTTAATAGCAAAAATATATTTAAAATAAGAAAATACTAGTAAAATGACTCACTTAACTCAGTACTAAGGATTGGTACAAGTATAATGATTTAACCATCAATTCAATTCAAAATCAGAAAATATATTATATGGTAGTAGTTCTTTTTCTTGTTTATTTTATTTGTATATTATTTTATAAAAGAATTTATTGCAGTTACTGTGGTGTCCGAGCCAACTTTGATTTTAACAAATGTTTATGTAATAATTGCGCTTGAAAATTAAATCACTGTATTTATGCTAATTATAACATATTCAATTAATTCTGCGGTTCATTTCTTTTTCACTTCATCCTTCAAATGACGAAGCACACACGAAGCCGACGGATCACAATACAAGAGCGTCGCATAATGATGAGAATGTGAGAAACAGAATCACAAACTGTTGCAACCAAGAAATACATTGCTTGTTGCCTTCAATGTAGTCTCCAAACTGTTTATTCCATTTTTAAGCACTTTGAAGTTACAGGCAAGCTAGAAGCTTCTCATGCCGATAATAGTGTCAGAAAATTTGACTAAGCTGAGATTTTCGCGTTGTTAAATATCGCCAGAGCCATAGATTCGAAACTCGACGAATCATAGCTGAAAAATACTAAGCCCTTCGTGGAATTTCCATGTCTCTAACAACGGTATCTCGTCTCCTGGCCAAATTCAGTTTAAGCTTCTATGTTGCTAAGATAAAGCCAAAACTTACCGAAAAGCATAAATTGGAAAGTTTGAACTTTGCTCGAATGAACCTGAAACAACCAATTGAATATTGGAGAACTTTTTAGTATACCGATGAGTATCGCTCAAAATGCTATGCAAATCGAGCGAGTAGAGTGCTCAGAACACCTAAAGACGAGTGGAATCCGAAGTATTTTCTCGAAGTGTAAAATATGGACTGTTTTCGTGCATGATCTATAGTACGATTAGCTATAGATATAAGGGTCCATTATGGTTTATGCCGTGCGGTACGACCATGAATTCAATTGTCAATTCTTAAGTTCTCAGACAAGTTACACTTCCATCACTTAATAGCATAACTTGAAGTTGCAACAAGATAACGCCCCGACACATTTTAGTAAGTATATGAAAAACTTTTATACTGCTAACAACATTGAGCTCTATCGCTTTCCAGTAATGAGTCCAGACTTAAATCCACTTTTTCACTCGTTGGAATCCACTGAAGTCAAACATTTCCCCTGAAGAATGTACCACATATGACTTATTAAATGAAGAAGTAAAGAGGGCGTTGGAGTAAATCTCGTTAGATATCATCAATCATTTGATTGACTCTATGCCCAAAAGGTTAGAAGAAGTAATAAAATAGAAAGGAGACGCTACTAAACATTGAGTTAATATATAGTTAAAATTAATACAAAAAATAGTTTTGAAATAGTTAGTATTTTTTGAAATCAAAGTTGGCTTGGCGACCACAGTATTAATGAACAGCAAAAAATATTTTTTTAAATAAGAAAATACTACATTATCTTGATATATATTTATCTTGCTTGTAAGGGAGGTGCTATTTCGCTTTTAAGGTGTAGGTACTCACTTATAACTTATAAGTGTAAGTATAAAATAACTTTGAAAACAGATATTTTATAATTTTATTTTTGGAATTTACTCACAATATTAGTGCTAATTCGCACTAATTCATCAAAACGTGCGAATCCCTTCGCACGCCCCGTGCGCGCACAAAACTCAAAAAGCGTGCGAACGTGCGAGATTTACCACGCTACTTATAAGTGACAAATAACATAGTTTTTAACCACTTTTTGACCATAATGAGTTATGGTCCATAAATCATTCAATTTCGACATTTTCCTTTTTTTGCTTATAAGGGAGTTGAAATTTTACTAGCAAGGTTATGTATTAGTATAATGATTTAACCATCAATTCAATTTAAACCCAGAAAATATATTATATGTAGTAAAAGTTCTTTTTCTGTCTTTCATTTTACAGTTCGGTTTTTATATACAATTTTGTATAACTATCGAATGAAAGAGATTAACTATTAGAATCAAAATTTAAGACTATATGATATTTAGGTATCAAAGAGTATTTCAAATTTAAGAATCAAAATGAAAACACTCAAAAATTCTTATATACAAAAAACTTTTAAAATATATGGCAATATAATATAATTAAGAATTAGCAAAAGATTTACTATCTATAACTATCTGTATCCCAATATTTTAATGTTATGAATTGTTGTTCATTTTCTTTGATTAACGTACAAAACATAATATATAAAAATCTCCCAATAATACACTTATTTGAAAACTAGAAATCATTCATATTCGTTTTTAGTAAATATTTATAACTTTGTATAATATTGCAATTATAAAATTCTTGATTTTCCATTTCAATTCAATGTTTCCAGTTGCTTGTTTGTATGATTATAATGCTAAAGATGCCATTATGACACATCCATTCTAACAATAACAAGTAAAACTGGATGATCCAAACAGATTATTAACTTCTAGTGAAGTAAAATAGAGCACAAGAAATATGACCATATGCGAATTTGGTGTTTCTGAAATATATTTAGATTTAGAACGCGCATCCAAAGTGATTAATTTCATTATGGAATTGTACCCATTTTTCTCATATGGAGTTAAATATGACGAAAAAGTTAAATGGATGAGATATGTTGAGTAACCTGTTCAAAAGTTTTAGTTATCAATTTAATAAAATTGCAACTCATTGTAGGATATTGGTGATGTAATAGCAAGTGCTTCTTAGTCGTTAAATTCGTAGAAACTTATTCATTGGGAAGTAATGAATATGAAAATTCCAGAAATTCCTTCAATAAAGTAAGCTCTTATAGTTAAAGTTTATCATACTTTAGGCGATGGTGTTTCTGTAATGCTTCTTTTCAAAAGATTTAACGAAATATACTCAGATAACAGTTTTAACTTTACTTCACCTTAACCCATTTAATTATCTAACTTCAGGCCAATTATGAGTTATGATTAAAATTTGAAAATCGAACACCACGAATCTAACCCTTCTAAATATTAACTTACTCAAATTACTGGATAGTATAAAGACGAGTAGTTAGGTTCAAAGCAACATATGATGGAAGATTGTAAAATTAGGTGCAGGTATTATAAGAAAGAGGATATTGCCAAAATAAACAACGTTTAATACTCATTTTCACTTTATGCGATGCATTTCGCTTAAATTGCAGCGTATGCCTACTTTAACAAAGATTTAGAACAAGACTAAAAATTCATAGGTTCTGGTGTTGATTTGAGAAGAGAGAAGTATCTTGGAAATATTGATTTCAACTAGATTTTTGGAATGTCAGCAACATATTCAGGTATTCTCGTTTCTGCAACTACTGAAACATCCGTGCAATAAATAGCAAACTAATTATAATATCAATACAATAATGCAGATATGACCCCAGAAAAATTTTGGCAACATACATTAGTTTCTGAAATGGGTCCTGTATAATTTGACAAAGGACCAAATATTTCTTTAATGTGCTCTAATTTAGGAAAAATGAATTTAGGAGACGGACCAATCATATAAGCCATTGGGTAATGTTCACACACTCATGTTTGGGACAAACCTATGCTCGGTATTTCAAATGTCATAAGTAACGGGATACTTGGTATGTTTATAGTAGAGTGGGATCTGAATATGTTTACTGAACTCTAATAACTTCAAAACGCTTAAATTTATAACAAACTTAACCTTGAAATAATTCAAAAAGGAGCCGAAAATGTTTTGATATCTGACGTAATTAACATGTATTCGATGTTGTTTTCAATATCAACAAAGAAAAACTTGTGATAAATTTATAAATATTTAACGCTAACGTATGTAATATGCGTACGTGTAGTGTGCTTACGTTGTAATATGATATTTATTTAATTGATTATTATCAAAAATTTGTTAATAATGACTCAACGTATATAATTTAATAATGTATAAAAGTATATAATAGTTATAGATCATAATATTAAATTTATTATTATCCTATATATTTCACTTTAAATGAGTGAACCAATACAAATTTCTCTTTCTGAAGAAAGTCAGGACAAACTAATAACAATTATTCAACCTTAAATAAAAGATATATCAAAAATAAGTCCATTAAAAGTTTTTGTTATTAGTTTATGGAGCACATCACTATTATATCCGTTGATTCTAATTATTTATAGTTTCATTTATGTTGATGGATTGGGCTATTTTTTGAAGTAGGGGTTAATAAGTTTGTTAATTTTCATTATCATAACTTGTTTAATATTAATTAATTAGAAGTTAATTAAAAAACCAAAGTATTTAACAAAACGTAAATTAATTCATTTAATAACTACTTTAGTTGTGTTTTTGTTATCCATCTCTGTTTCAATATGGATTACAATTACAATAGCAGATATTCAGTCTAAGTTTCCTGAGTTTTGCTATGGTCCACTTGCATTCATTCACGATGATGGAACTCGCATAAATTGGTGTACATATAAAATGTAAAAGAGTTATTTGCCCGGGTATCCATCAAAATCGAAAGCATTATCTAATTTTCACAGTGTTTTTGTGAATTCAACATCATTTAATTATTCGATTCCAGGAAGAGATACTGTTTATAACTATCATTTACCAAGCGAAATCACAAAATTCATAGTTATTTCGGATACGCACACAAATACCAAGTACACATCAACAATGAGTACGGATTATGATTTTATGATTCACGCTGGCGATTTGTGCAACGACGGTTATTTATCTGAGATTTACACTGGGTTTTAGAACTGGCCTACGAAGCCTATGCTATTCACGCGTGGAAATCATGATTATTTCTTCCAGTTCGATCATTTCAAGCGCGTTACATCCCGCCCACTTCATTATTACCAGAAAATAGGCGATTTGTTCTTTTTCTCCGTTTACACTCAGCATGGTAATCACAAGAGCGCTTTAAAATTTTTAGAAGCAAATGCGCACGTAGCTTTGAATTCAAAGCACGTGTTCATTGTAGTGCATAATCCGCCCTATGCTACTGGTGGTCACGGAGCTAATAAGCCCTTGAGCGTTACAATTGAAAAGTTCGTTGACAATCACCCGGAATTAAATCTGAGGGCCGTTTTCAGCGGTCACAATCACGTTTTCGCCGCCTTCAAGAGGAACTAACTTTTATATTTCGTGAACGGGGTCGGTGGAGGGTATCTTCACTTTGTTCACTCGTACGAGCAAATGGGTGAGAGGATGTGGACTACAGAGGAACTGCATGGACCACAGGCAGTTATTGATGGCGATGATAAGAGCTACGGGTATTAGTATCATCTGGACAGCTACCTGAAGTACACGCGCACTGAAGTAACATTCGAATAGAACAAGATAATATACAGCGTCCGCGATCTGGATACGAATATGGTATTTAAAACATACGAAGAAGCGTTCTGATTTGATACATATTCATACATTTAAATTGTCATTTGCTCTAATCAGCATGTGGATTTTTTTAGTATCTTTTTGCTATTAGATCCTCTATATTTAAAACAAATAGTCTTCAATTCTGAAGTTATTTTGAGAAATCTTACGAATATTTTTGAATACCACTTATTCAAGATATTCTGTTACAAATGCTATTTATTTGTTCATTCGTACTAAAGATTATTAATTTTATACCAAATTTTCACGAAGATAATCGAATTTATTGAATAGCTTGTTCTATCCAGATTAATTATTTAGAAATGAAGACACACTTCCTGAGCGGTATTCACTTGTTGCACTACTGTTTAATTACTTAAGATGTTGAGGTGTATTTATTAATGTATGTTTGAAACTCATATTTGAAGTGTGAAATGGTATATTTAATTATTATAAACTATAAAACGCTGTAACATTAACATTGTGTTATCTACTCAATATTCTAATTCTACGACAAGATCTATTCCATGAAATCATATAAAATACTAATTGTTTTCAAATATATCATATAAAGGTATCAATATTGAAGTATCATCTCAGGAAAGTGTTATATACCAGGTTAGTTATTTTGCTGCATTATTGTGTAACTAAGTTTGGATTGTGGATTGTTATGATTTATGAGATGAAGACGGAATGATTGAATTGAGCCTTAGTACTGATGATAAAGTTACAATTAAGTGAGTCATTTTATAACCGTTATTATTAATAATAATTTTTCACATATAACAATACCAAGATCAATAACATTTTCATTCTAAATTTAAAAACTTCTTTCATTTTCTGTCCACGTATTGCAAATTCCGGTAAATCCAGAGATTACCCCCTCTTTCTTAACGAATTCCTCCAGTAATTGTTGAAGTTGTAAATTTAATCTACTCTGTTACAATCCACAAATCCTGAATGCGTCTTCAACTTCCCTCCATTTTTTAAGAACGCGTTTTCAATCTGTGATCCGAACAGTAAAATATGTTAAAATGTTTTAGATAGCTTATAGTTCATAGTGTGATAATATGCCAAATTCATAATATTCGTGCTGTAAAAAGATGGCTATAGCCAGTGAGTGAGTGGTGTTTTGGAGTGTTAATATCAAATTAGTAATATGTGTTATATAACTAATTTTATTAGCATATTTTGAGCCAAAAATTTTGAAGTAAAATCTATGATGATTTCAAATTAAGATCCTCACTACTATATGCTCAGCAATGCTTTTGGTAATAAAACAACTATATTTGAGTTGATTTATTCTCAGTTTGCTTTGGACATGATAAACATTGAATAACACCGATATAATTATTATCTTAATAATACAAATTACTACGAGTTAGACCATAATAATTTTAAATAACAACATTGCGCTCTAGCATTTTTTGCTTAATAAGTGTGTCAGGAGCAACATATAACTTTGGATTATGACCTTTCAATGTAAACTATTATTATATTGAGAATTTAGTTAAAAATGAGAATTATGATTTTGTTCTTTAACAATTATTGTCAAGGTATTAATCAAATATCTTGAATTATGGCACCAGTGAAGAATTAATAATTACTAAAACGATTGAATTCATCAGCTGGTAAAAGTTCTCAATGTCATTATTTTCTCAAACTTTTGATTTTTTGAAAGTTGTATTATTTTTGTCGCGTGCTGAAAATCACGTCATGACGAGATTCTTGACACGCCTAGGCATTTCACTAATTTCGTCATGACGTAATTAATACAATGCCTACGCATGCTATAAATCTCGTCACTCTTCAAAAAGCCCCATATTCGGGATTCGAACCCATGAGGAATTTGATGTAATCCTAACGTCAGAACCGTTAGGCTATTCAGCCTTGAAAATATTATGAAGTAAAATATTACAATTAATAATTTTAGAATTTATTGATGATTGAATGAAATTTTAATAAAATAATCATGTTTGATGATGTTATTATGTTACCACTTTACTACAATAAGAATGGAAGAAGCTGTTAAAAATAGATCAATTATATATAAAATATTTTAAATAGTCGATTGATTGATATATAATTACACTAAAAGATGATTTCACTGATTTATTATACAATATTTATTACAATATATTTACGAATGTATTTTAAATTGACTTGAATCTGAAAGTGCGCTATTTAACTTAATTCCCGTTAGATCATCAAAAAATATATTTATTGTTGCATAATACTTTAGTTTATTTTGATTTCATCAAATGTTGAATTAATTTGTGTAACATAGTCCAACATATAGTTGTAATTTATGCTTAATAATTTTCATTTAATAGAGTGTGTGCACTTTATTGATTCTGTGCTCAATAATTTTTTTGTGAACAATTTTTTGATATAATGATAATGTTCATTTTAGCATTAAATATTGAAGTGGTTATTGTTCATATGTTGGTTAAAATGTTATAATTCGTTGAAATTATTGAAGTAAAATCAGGTGACGAGAATAATAGCATGCGATAAATTCAATCTATGAGCTTATAATTGGCATTTTACCAATGTGGTAAATATATTAATCAACCGACACCCATGCGTTTCGTTGTAAGTAATGTTTCCTGGCTCAATTTTCTAGTAAATCAAACCTTAACTGTATAATAGCAACTAAACTGAGAGCTTAGTTTCAGAAATACACAAATAGAAAATATTTCGTCATATTACAGAAGTACACACGTTCTATATAAAAATCGATAAAAATTATAAAAATTATCATTCTAAATTTAAATACTTCTGTAGCAGCTTCTTTTCGTCAACTGTCCACTAATTTAAATTTCCGGTGAGTCCTGCGCTGATTCCTTCTTAATTCATAAATTATTCGAGTAAAGTCTTGAGTGGCTCAATTGGTCGGCTTTATTTTAGCCCGCAACGTGTAAAAGCTTCTTACTAATCGCATATTTCAATTAAATTATAATCGGATTAACCCCCGTTTTTGATGAATGCCCTTTCAATTTAAGGACCGAACATTAAAAGTAACTGAAACGCCTTTAACATTTCAAAGTTTACAAATTATTAAGCGACGTGAACCATGTTCACTCCGTAAAACAGCTCTGATATAACGAGTGCTGCCTGATGTTTATCAGCTTCTCTGTACAATTCATTGAATATTTTCTTGCTGGAAGTGAAGAGAGAGGAAGGACCGGCGTAATTCTAGTCTCCTGAAGGCTAAAACTTATTAAACTCAATTTATTAGCTTATTATTGGCATTTTATCAAGGTGATACATATTTATCAGCCTACATCCCTTAATTTTGCTGTAAGTTATGTTTCTTGGCTCAATTTTCTAGTGTATCAAACCTAACCTATACAGCTTGTCTATAACAGCTACTAAACTAAATACAACGTGCCTGAAGTTAGTTTTTATAACATTATAGTCGTGCCTTAAATACCATTAGAGACTAGGACAGTTATAGTCCATAATTTGAATAGGTATACCACCTAAAGTGTCTAATTTAATTATTTTGTTGAAGATTTCTTCCTCTTCAAAGTATTTTTATATATAATTTTGTATGTAAAGCTCGCGCTCATAACATTCTTAAGCAGCTGAAAGAGTTTAGAATAGCTTTGTCTCATCAGTAAACAATGTTGGAACTTTTATAAGAACAAGACCAAATTACACGTGAAATGCCGTAAAAATAAAATGACTTTCATCGATTGACTACTAAACGAAACTACGTATACTATAACCACCTAGTACCAACATAGTGAAATAAAATTAGTGGTCTTAATATTCACCTTAGAAAAAGCTACGAAGTCTTCTGAGCATTACCATCTTGATGGATCTGATTTAGCGTAGCACAGGCATTAAAGAAGTGAGATACCTTATTTAAAAAGTTTTTGTGTATAGTTATAATTTATGTGCTAATATTAAAATATTGTAAAAATTCCACTCAAAACGTTCTTTAAATGTAATAATTCGCACACACAGCGAAATATTCTGCTTGTAGGTCTGGATAGCTGCGGTAAATCAGCTATATTGCGCCAGATCAAGCCAATTTTTTCAAAAATAATTAAACATCATAATTTCATTGGCTTTCAAGTAAAGTAAGTGAGCACCAAACATGTACAAATAACCGCCTTTGATCTTGGTGGCGGATAGTACATGATGCGCGCATACCAGTAATATTTTGAAAACACCACTCACCTGGTCTTCGTTGTGAAAACAAACTATACTTCTTATGAGCTATCTCAGATAAAATTCTTCATGAACGCGTTTCTAAACAACAATAAGCTTAAGAACGCGAAATTCGCGCTCATTTTGAACCGAAACGGAGGGAAATCGGTTGAGAAAGACGATTTTATTATTGAGGAACTCAATTTCGAGTTCGTGAACAGAGAAAAAACTGTTCTCAAAACGAGAGAGGAAATTCAGAATTATTTTGGGGTTTGAACGGCTTATTAAATTAAATAGTATATTATATATATCTATTAAATTGCTGTTATATTTTTATATTAGTGTTTTTATATTAGAGTTCTGGAGAAACAAATTACTTATAGAATCTTATAGACAACAGTTATAACTATCTATGAAAAACAATTTTCGAAATGCTAACATCATAATCAGATTTTTTCGCAATTTTTATCTTCAATTATAGTCTATCGATATAAACATATATAGACCTACAGGACTGTTACAATAAACACAGAGGAATATTGTATGTAAGAGTATTATTCTTACTAAAATTTAATGCTCAATTACTTATAACTAATTATCATAGTTGATCTTCAGTATGATTAATATTCCAGTCTTTTCATATTTAAGTGTGAATTAATGTTTGGGCTCAGAAGCAGAGAAAGCGAGACTCCAAGCTGAAGAATTCACATATTTATTATTTTAAATAATATTGCAATGATATATTTTAATTTTTCACATCATCAAATGGGTAAAGGAAGCTTAGCATAAAGGAAATAAAAATAAAATCAAAGATTATCTGGAATTAATCAAGAATAAACACGATTATAATATGTTTAACCTATTATTTAACCCTTATTAGAATCAGATGATGAATCTAGTTAGAAATCAGAAAATGTTTCAATAACAGTTCGTTCAAAAGAGAAGCCCGATGATATTTCTCACAATGCTCACAATATTGATTTGGTTTAAACCTCAATTGGACAGTCTTCTAGTTAGCCAAAATTAAAAACTACCGAATAAATAAACGAATAATAAAATTTAAACAGCATTTATATCAGACGCGAGTTCGAGCAAGTGAACGAACGCGTAATTTAATTTGTAAACAACAAACAACGCGAACTTATGCTTGAAATTTCAAATTAATAAGCACAATTAGAGGATTAAACTCTTTAAAACGAAATTACTGCGCTCAAGCAGAAAAATATCGAGCTTTAAAAATAAAATTCAGATATAAAGATGGAATATGAATAAAAAATTATTAAAATGTAAGAAGATTATGCAGAAAAACTCAAAAAATGTAATAAAGAAGTAGAAACGTTGAAAACATAATACTAGCAAGATCTTAAAAAATAGTATGAAATATATTAAACAGAAATAAAATAGTTAAAACAGGATAATGAAGTTGAGAAATAATATACGCGTTAAAGTAATGAAATTCACCAAAAATAACAAATACAAGAGTTAAATGTTAGCGATCAGCTGATTCAAACAAATGATTCAATAACAAAATAACTTCAAATAGAATGTTAATTGCTCAAATAATAACTGATAGAGGAGAAACAAGCGCACGATGATGAATATAGAATGATGACAGAATAACTTAAATACAAAACGTAAAGAAACTCTGAAATATAAAAGCAATTAACCGCAGAAAAGACATAACGACTGATATATTTCCAATAATTAACAGATCAGCAATCTGAAATCGCTAAGCAACTTGAAAATAAAGGAAATACATAAACAGAAAAAATACTGTAATTAGAAGCAGATAATCTAGCTTTATAATTAAATATGACATCTATAAAGTAGGAAATAGAAAAATAAGACATTCCCCAGTATCTTCAAACTATTTAATAACAGAAAATACAGCTTTAAAATAAAGATGGCCAAGTTAAAAGACTAATGTTGGAATTGAAACATATTAACCTTAAACTACTATAAGATAGAAAAATTGAGGCATTGACTATGCTTTAAAAACTTAATTCACATATTGATTGATATGAAATAATCACATAATACATTTTTCACTCATATTTTTTATTATTTATCTATGTAAGTTTTGAATTATATATATGAATTATGTATTTATATATTATAGATAATAGAATAATAGTACTCAGTTTGTGTTATTTTTCTTCAAGTGATAAAAAGCTGTGTTCTAATTTTTGAATTTCTTCGCTTTGGTCTTGTCGAATTCTCAGTTAAAAAGCTTCTTTTCTATCAGTAGCATTGTTTATTCTTTTGATTTAGAATGGAATTGATAAAGTTCAATGTTTCATTGATTGGTTCTGGATTTGTTCTGGCAGAACACTGAGTGATCTTTGCATGTTGGAACTGGCGAAGATTGAATAAATCGGTTGCTGAGGAATGTGTTCGGAGTTGTTGACGAGTGCGTTAAGGAGGAAATGTTTTCTAGAATCCATCCGGGCATTTACACAGATGTTCATATTCACTTACAAACTGATTTCTCAAAAATTATCAAGGAATTATTATTCCTTGAATATATTTTATATTGATTTTTACATTTTATATATCCCACTTACTTAACTTTCGTTTATACTATATACAGTTGCTCACCATTAAAAGTGAACTCAATTCATAGAATGATATAACTGATATATTAATATTCTAATATTATTTAGAGGCCAAATATTTAAGTGATGATTTTTCTTCACTCACATGTAATTATTCCATCTCAAATTATCAATATTGAGATTTTCTGGCTGGAACAAAGCTATTATTGTAAATTCCAGTATATTAACATTATTAAATACTGGGGTGGGCAGAACTAGTTGATCAGAGAAAAAATGTCCATTACTTGGGTAATAATGAGAGCTAATTGATTTCCTTCTGTAACTATAAATATAAGGCATTTAATCACCCCATACCAATTTTTAATGTTTCAAACTTCTCACTTCAAAAAAAGCATTCAAGTCACTTGATTACCTTAAGAAATACACATATTGTTCAACCGAATTAATACTATATAGTAAATACAAAGAATTCTCAAACAATTAATGTCTGGCTTACTGAAAATACATGAAAAGAAGTGTATCAAGCTATTACTAGAATTTCTACAATAACTAATTAAATGAACGATTTAATGAGGTATATTATTACTATTTAACAAAATATTGTTATACTTCATTGTCTAGATCACTATGAGTCTTTATGTAATACAATTTTAATTACTATATTATAAATGATTATAAAACAAAATATTAACGTAAAATTCAATCGTTTGGCTTATATTTATTATAACTCCTTTTAAATATTGGGAAATTACTTGTTTGTTTAAATTTGTTTAAAAATCTCAAACAGCATTATGAAGTGAAAAATTCTAGATAACTTATGCTAGTTATTGAGAATGCACGCCCTTTATAATTAAAAACCTCTTAATCCTGAAACTCTTAATTATGAAACTTCTCGAATTAAAAACGACCCGCTTAAATTAAAACCTCCAGAATTTGCAAACTATTGTACTAAATAATATTAAATACAATATTATTAAAGCTATTATTAAAAATTAAATAAAATATATTGTAATGATTAATTTAAATATTCACTCCAAATGCTAAAATTGCTTTAATCAACAACACCAGATGAACTAACTCCAATAATAAATTATATAATTTAGATGTAACCGTCAGAAACTGAACTTTTTACAACAGCGATAACGGTGCAAACACCTCAATGCTTTTAATCTGTATTGTCAACAATAGTTATTATGCTATATAATGGTATGCAAACAACTTTTGATTATTTAAACTCTGCTGAATTAGAATAATTTATTTTACATTATACGCCATTAGTGCTTTTGTAAGAAGATTTACAATTATATATAGTGTAATTTCTTGAGTTAGTCCCTTCTTACAATGATTTATTACAAAATTTATTTTTAGAGTTTAGGTTTCCTCAAGCAAACATTACTAGGTAACTACAATAAATCATACTGGCGAAGCATGTAAAATATGTAAACATATTTGTTACAAAGACCATCAATGTCGTTTTATGGAATAAAAACAATAAGATATTATTGAAAGAGACTAATTCAAATCTTGGTCTCAGTATTTAGAAGATGCATGTGGGGAAGAAAAGTGAAAGTATTATATAGTAATTGTATTAAATAATAATTTAAATGTATAATTTATAACTACCAAATATTATATTAATATGAATATTTAATTTTATTTTACACTTCAATATTAAAATATCAAATATCAACAATAATTAACGAATCTTATTACTACGAATCTTATTACTGAATCTTTAACAGTTTCAAAAAAAAATAAAACGAAATTTTGGTTGTTGATTTGTAAGAATATATAAATTATTAAATATTCTTCGATAGTGTTACATGGATAGTATTTGTTGTGGATATTAATTCTTCAATTTAATAACTCCTATTACTTAAACAATTTATATATACATTTCTTAATGATAAACAATTGGAAGAAGCTAATTTTATGCTGTTAATAAGCAAAACAGATACGCCAGATGCTGATTATATTGTTGATATTTTAAATTTTGATTCTATTAACAGAGTAAAATATTGTCAGTGTATTAATAAAGATAATAAACATTAATTAAAGCAGATGTAACTTGTTTTGGGACTGTAAGTCACAGTCTGTGACTATACGGATCAAAAAATAGTATATTAATTCTTTATTGTGTGTGTTATCAAATAAGTAGGTCAACGAATGAATTATGTATTGAATTACGTATTAAATGAACATTGCTTCATAAATTATGTCAATAAATTTTAATTTGATTTAAAACTGATTTTAAAATCGGTTGCGAAATCGTATATTTTCTATTTAGCTTCTATTTGTTACTTAATCTAACACATACACACACTCCCAAACCAATGAAGTGCAACATTCCATAGAAACTGTCTAACTGCATTATAAATACAAAAACAGCCAATAACTCGAATTCAAGTGTGAGCCAGTTCAAAAACCTGTAGAATCTGACCACGGATTTCCAATCCGTAACCAATTCACTCAAATAACAATTAACGGACTCAATTCAACAGTAAAATAAACAGCTGCTTAAAATGAAAAGACTCGAAGAATTCCTGAACGGAGTGGTCACATACAACGTTCAATGCTGCGAAAGGAACATAAAAACGATTCGAAAAAACGTTTTGAAACAGTTCAAATGAATTTGAAACAGATCATAAATGTAATAAGTAAATGTAATTAGTGATAATCAATGATTTGTAATGTAGATGATTTTTTAAATTAAAAACTTTCATTATTGTTTCATTATTGTTATTACTTATTGTGTCCCTTTTTTGGAGAATATAATTTCATCTTACTCAAATATATATATTAACTTGGGGCTAAGCATTATATTAAAATTTTCTTGTCACTTACAAGCAATTATTTCACCTCAAATAGTGAATAATTACATTTTAAGTATTTCATTCTATTTCGTATATTAATGTAAAAGTTTAACAAACTTATAGAACCTAGTAATTACATATTAAAGTATTAGAATAGTTGAATTAGTCATCAATTTTTTCCCTCTTAAGAGACACTGTATTAGTGACATAAAGATCATCACTTTAGATTTTTAGATTGAACTAATAATTTTACTACTAAACGAAAATATAAACTGAAAATGTATCATTCATCAGCAATAATTGACTTTTGACTATCTATTATTGCAAAGATCATTTTTTACATTTTGCATCTCTGGAATGAATCAAAATGTCAAAATTGTGTTGCACACGTTATATATTGATTTAAACCGTGTTTTCATAAAAATTATTGATCCTAAGAAGTTTTTTGTATAAATGCAAACAGTCGAAGCTTATTTAGTGCAAATTGGCTGACAAGACCTAAAATTATTGAAAATTTTATTATTATACACCTTCTGATATATTTGAGATCTCTTTAACAGAACTGAAGCTTAAATTTACTACTTTATTTATAACATGTTTGTTCGTGAGCTTTACTGGAAGACGCATTGATGTGGAAAATATTGATGATATTTTGATATATTAACTCTCTATACTTACATTGCAATATCTTTTCAATAAATATACATATATACATTAAATCATCACTCAACATTGAATTTTTATATGTATCATTCTATTAAACGTCTATTATCAAATATTACTGACATTGTGTTTTCAAATTATTTGTTTACTTTCCTATTATACTAAATTTATCTGATTGTCGTATGCTTTGTACTATACTCTCAATTCGTTACAGTGATTCACAATAAGCTATCTAATTCAAATTAGGGCTTTAGTTTAAATGAAGTTCAATTTAAAACTAAATATTCTTCAATCATAATTTTTTAATAACGAAATTAATAATAGTTTTAATATTGATTTGTAATCTATTAATATTTTGCGAAACAGTATTTGCATAATATTTTTCTAACTTTTAAATTTTGTTTTAGAGTTATTTTGAATCTTTCTATAATTATTGAAGCTTAATTAAGAATTATTAGTTAGTTAATGAACAAAAATCGTCAGTTAAATTATTAACAACTTTAAGTGAGCTTGTGCTTTAATTTCTAGACACAGCGCATGAACAAACGTTAGAATTAGTTAATATATGAGGAAGACGCATCATTTAATGAAGTGTTATTTAAACATATATTTAAACGATTTCATTGAATGTATATAAATTATGATTAATTCCATGATCAAATTGGAATGTGAATCAGAAACAAAGTTATTGGGAAAATTATTTGCTAAAGTTAAAATATTCGTATTTAATCAAGTTATTAGTAATATATAGGACTTGTGTTTAGGTAAGTTTCCGCACCTCAACTAATGCCACTAACGAATATGCAAACCATAATTCCAGTTCAACTAGACAAAGTCTATAACACAAGTGATTATCGCTTAGAAAATGATAGACGTCCTCTAACTAGTTGTCAAATCGCTCTCAACGCCCAAGATAATATAATAACAACTGGTTGTTACATTTAGGACGAAAATTTTAATATTGGTATCGCCTAATAAGCATGGAACGTAATATTTGAGTAGTATCCGTTTTTAACTTCTAAAATTGTGTTTAACGAAAACGAAAAATGGCAGTTTTTGGAACCACAAGATGGTGTTAAATACGAGCTGCCTTAAACTCTGAAAAACATAAATAATTACAGCGATTTGGATACAATTCTGAACAAAACCTACGTTTCAGATACGAAACTGTGTAACTTGGACTTGTACACTCTATCGATTGAATAATTGCCCTTTAAATATTTAATGATATTTTAACTTCCTCATTCTATGTCTGACGGCTCCTCAGTAACATTCTTGTTGCAGAAATTTAACAAATACTACAAAATTATCAAGTCTGGTTCAACAGTATCACTAGACTACATTCAAAAAGGTCCATTTACAGCACTTTCAGCCGTTCCTTATGACGTAAACCTGCAACCAACAGAAAGTAAATTAAAACCGCCAATGATCACACAAGTAAAAGGATTTTAAGATTCATCAAACACGAGATAATACTAAAAATACCACGTTCGCTTCTAAAAACGCTCTGAATTTCAATTTAAAAAGTTTTAAAATACAACAGTAACACATTCAATGTATGCAACCTAACTAATAATGCAATGCGCGTTCTTATACTATTCTAAACAAGTCGAACTTAATCAACCAATTAATTAATTTTTAATGGATTTAATTAGAGATTATGAGTTTTATAATAAATGGGGTCGCTATACCGAACTAAATTATGAAAATGTTTTAGGTCTCTCTATTTTCACTTATCCTTTTACTGTATCGATTAACTAAAATTCAAGTATCAGTGATATTATAAAGTAGATATAATCTGCAGTTAATAGAATTGAATAATTTGATGTACGAAGTCATTTTGCCTTTTTGCTTTCTTTGGATAAGATATTTGTGAAAGACATTTCTTTCCGCTATCCTATGTCAACATACGCTGCTAACTTAGGTAAGTTCGAAAATGAAAGTCCAATTTGTTCCTTCTCTTTAGCCAGTGTGTCTTTGGTTGACAATATGAATCCAGCTCCTTGCAATTTTTCAGCATTGTCTTCTAACGACTATATAGTGTTCAACTAGTAGCACAATGACGGGTTTTCAAGTGAGGACTATGATAAGTTCTTTGAGCTCTTCAAAGTAATTTAGAACAAAGTATCTCAAATGGATCCAGCGGAATTCAAAATTCAAGATGCCATTCAATTATTAGAGTAAACTTTTGGTTAAAAGTGAAACTGTCTTTATTATAGTTTTGTACTGAGATTTTTATGAGTAGTACAAAAATCTTACACCAAAACACTCAAATAACTAGGGCTGTTATTTTTACAGGATGTTACAGTTTAGTCGTTTTTCGAGCTGTAACCTGTAATACAGGAAAATATATAAGGCTGTAAACAATTGTCTATATTATTATATAAATGAAGCGAACATTAAAATTTATCAACGTATATCAATATCATACATATTAATATTAATACCACATCAATGATGAAAATAACTGTTTGCAATAATTGATACTAATTAAAACAAAGTGCAGAATTAAAAGAATATTATGATCATGCAATACATATAACAGGTTCTTCATGTAAAACTAAAAGATATTAATTAATTTTAGAAAGAATATATGTAAGAAGTTCCATGAAATAGTATTTAAACGATTTTATATGCGTCACTATGTTATAATTGATGGCTGTTAATAATTGTAACACACAACATTGACTTTATTTGCGATAAATTTGAATTTCATTCAGTTATATTCATACTATTCAATGATTATATTATAAGAAGATAATAAATATTTTAAATTACAATACTATAACTGTATTTAGAATATTTTAAGTATAAAACATTGAATAAATCTAACTAATAATAAGTTGGAAGAATATATAAATGTATAGAACAGAAACAAAACAATAGAGAAAGTCATTTTTGTTGTATACTCAGTAGTTCACAGGTTATTACATTTTAAACATAGTATATTAATAAAAATGATTATTAACCTAATGAAAATATTTAAAGTTAAAATTTAAAATATTTATATTGTCTATTATCATTTTAAATAAAATAAATTAAGTTAAAAATGACTATAATATGTACAATAATTAAAATATGCACTTAATAGTGTTTTATTAATAAGTAATATAGTTTTATATTTGTGACATATATATTTGTGTATCAAATGATGAAAATATATTCGCGATAAGTATGTGTATCATTTCAGACTTTATATTTCATGTAGTAATCTATATTGTGATGATAGATATGTTTTTCTTCATAATTTTGTAATTTTGTTATCTAGAAAATATTTAATTATATGTTAATAAACTATTTCGTAATGTTTTCTTTCAAATATGTTGGGAAACGATCTTTCTCATTGATATTTTAACTATAAAGTATTATATAACTATATTTATAAAAATAATTGAATATACTATTTACGAAAATAATGAACCAAGTGATATAAATTAAATTTGAAATAACCCTCAAGCTGCTTACAGTAATTGCTTACAGTAAAGCCTGATTAATTAATATCCTTTATTTCAATTTTATCATATAATTTTATCATAAATATATTCAAAATAACCTCTCAGTCAGTTTTCTCCTCGTTTTTAACAGCAACTTTCTTCCCCTTCCTGCACAGGAGCTTTCCAAGCAACTATATAACAGTTTGCAGAACTGAAACGGCTAAACAGAACAAGCAAAGGATCCAAACATGAGTGAGCACTGGAATGGCCACACCCCCGATCAAGAATTTAACAACGTCCCTAACATCAAAGTTCTTGTAATAGTTCAGGCCGAACGCATCTTATGCGTTCAAAAACGGGTAGCTGAACTGAATTAAGAACCCCATTTTGGCCGCATAGGGGACAATTGGGGTAATTAGGGCTAAAATAAGGAGGATGGTGAACTTTCCAACGTTAAAAAGTCCGTTTTAATGTTTAATGGTTACCAAATAACGCACACACGTGAACAAGAAGACGAAACCAATAAACGGAGTCAATTTACCTATTATGGACGCGGAATACTCGTCCTTGCGAATTGCCAACATCACCCAAGGAACCACGAACACCATCGGATACACCAAATAGTTAAACAAAGGAGTAGAAGACAAAAAGGCGTACAAAAACGGAAGCACGTGATACGTCAAAGTGGACACTGGATTTGCATACTTCTCAAGCTACGGGTAAATTATTTCCAAAACAATATTCAAAATCTAACTTAACTTAGTGCCGGCCTCGAAATTATAGGAACCAAATGATATGGGTGTTTTCAAAGTCGTTTGAAGTGAAATGTAAGGTGTTTTCTAATATCACGTAAACATTAGTAATACATCTAATTCAAATATGAATGAAATGTGGAATGAACTTTCACTTATAATTAGGAGATTTCGGATGCTGAGTGAGACTAATTCTAAAATGTTGGTAAGTTAGGCAATTGAACTCAGAAGGGATCTTTGTGAAGGTTTTGATGAATCTAGAGCTCAACAGTGCTTCTAAGTTTAGAGCAGGAACAACAAAGACACACATGTAAAAGTATTGAATACTTTATGTATAAGTTAATTACGTCTTTACTGAAAGTAGAATTAATAGTTAATTTACATTATTTTTGAAATAATAGGTGTTTTTGCAATCGAATTAGAATCCTGTTTAAATATGGTAAAATTAGTTGGATAATACGAGTGTCATATAAAATATAAGTTAATAATAATATCAAAAAATAAAGAGCGCAATTAATGATACTGTAACACTCATTTAATAATACTGGTTTCGGTGTTATTCTGCTAAGGTTATTAAATGCATATAGACAATATTGCTATGTTATATCATCATAATCTATGTATTATTTGTATCAAACTGGTTAATATATGTAAATTCCAAAAATACGCACACTGTGTATTTTAATATAAATATAGTAATATAAAACCAATTACCGCTCCAAGGCAAATGAATGACCTTTTAATATACAATTAGCGATCGGGTCTTCTATAATTCCACAAACAGTTCAATTCGATTCTACCTTAATTTTGTAATTTGACAGCCACGACATTTGCTTAAATTTTCGCAACTGTGTCTGTTTAGTGCTCTACTTCTCTTGGTTAATTATCTTGTATACAGATGTCTACGTCTTCTTTGTCATTTACGCGGTACGAGGATTATGCGATTTGCAGCATTCACGATTCTAACTTGGGTGCTCATTTTGGTTAGTCCTTTAACCAGCAGATTTCGCTGGTGTTGCAGAAGATGCTGGATTACGCGCGGAAGGAATCATTGGGGAATAAACCGTACAACACGCTTGGTGTGAAGCAGAAGATAGTGAAGCCGAACTTCGACTCGCACGTGTTCAACCTGTTTCTGACCAAGTTCTACCGGAGCTCGATGGTGAACATAATGCAGAACCTCCTGAATCAAATGAGATCCCAAACGACCATCATCTTCGCCCAACGCTACAACCTGGATATCCTTACCAATAACGTCTCAACGAAGATGAACGAGTTCGTAATTAAGAACCTCGTGAGTTAAATGGAGGACCTCCGAATCCACTCAATGCAAATCAACGAACGGGCGCGAACTATTTACCTGAAACGGTACAAAGACTTCCAAATCCTCAGCGAGGAGGACACAAAAGAACTTGACGAACAAGTCAATTGCGTTCTTAAACTAGTTGGATTCTACGAGTGAGTTTTATTGTTTATGGAGAATTTGAGAAAATGGAAAGAGTTGACAAAATGCTTTTGGAAAATACTATTACAACGAAAATATAAAAAATGAAATACTTGAGTATATATCAAAGTAACTTTATAATACATTACGTTGAATGACCCATACAAATTAACTTACTTATACCGATAAAAATAATATAGTAAAATAATAATGTCGAAAGCAAACCATCCAATGTTTCAAAACAACCAGTGTTTCCACTTTCAAAACGGGTTCAACCCGTCATTTATGTCCACTCAGTAAAGACCCAATAGGGCCCTCACTGAGTCGTTAGCGGACCAGTTACAAGTGGTTGGTTCAGTCTGATTTGCCGAGATCGGTTCTTTTAATTGAAACCGAGTCATTATAATAGTCGTCATAATACTTTTGTGTCATTAGCTCAAATTACAAATTTTACTTTAAAATAATCAATAATGTAAAATTAAATTTCACTCCCAATCAGTTATCATGCAACCTAATAATCAAGCGATTAGAAATAAAAAAGACTTGCTGAATCACTTTGGTTCTTCTTAAAAACTATAAATACGTAATTTACAACAAATAGAGAGATTTTTGAAAATGAATGTGCTTTTAGAAGTGTGGGAAGATGCTTTAAATAGAAATTTGCTTTCATTTAATTAAGAAATCGTTAAGCAAACTTAAGAATTAACATTTGATAATAGAAAAATAGAATGTATCCATCTCGTATCATTCCTCATTAACCTAACTGTATTAAACTTAAATTATAATTAAATATCTGATATTTCCAGCATTTCTAAACTCAAAAACCTAAAGAAACTTTATTTAGGAAGAAATAAAATCGGAGATATTTCAGCTCTATAATATCTTCCTTATTTGACAAGCTTAGAATTATCTTAACAATAGCGTGCCGGTAGCAGTTTTTGAGGAAAACTTTTGTTTCAGAATGACTTTATATTATACTATCATATAGGGCTGGTTCATACTAGTATTTTTTGCGATAACCACTACCACTTCAAATGCCAATGAAAAGAGTTATTCATTGATTTTTGTTAGGCTACTAGTGAACTAATATAGACCTACTTTTCTTATGGTAAATACAAGAACTAACATATCTGAGCTAACAAAGTACATATAAGTTCTATGGTATCGAAAAGACTTTAGAATTCAGTTCTGTATTTTGAATTATGCAAAAGTCAATCTGGTCAAAACTGAAATATTAGAATATTTATATCCAGAGTAACAGGATTTTAGCTCAATTCTAAATATTTAAAGATATTCTAGAATATACTTATAATTTTGTTATAATGGGAAAGAGGGAATAAATAATTTTATTATACTGGAATAATTGATATAGTAGCTTCTTAATTTAGAAAATAATAACATAGCTGATTGAAAGTTGCCACTTCGTTCTATTATTAAAGATAATGAATTCATCAAATCTAAAATAATTTATAGTTGGTACATTAATAACAAATTGAATTGTATCTATTGTAAACATTATAATAAAGTTATTAAAAGTTTTCATTTAATCCTACTGCTTGAATTATAAAAAGTCAATTTTGAAAATATGATCTAATGTATATAAATGTAAAGCTTCAATAAGCTGGTAGTATTTTTAGAACTATAACTAATACATAGTAACAATGCAAGAGCAACCATAAAATTTATTTCAAAGATTCAAAAAAAGTTAACTTCAAATTTATGTTAACTTGGCTAATACATTCAATATCCAGTACTGGTGCTATTTTAATAAATATCAACTAATGAGTTATAATAATATAGATTCAAGGTTGACTTGATAAAATCTGGCAGATGTCGATTCTTAATTATAACAGGTAAGTTTGAGTTTAATTATCAAGCTAGACTTATACAGTGGGATTCAATTACTAGAAGTATATATGATACTATAATTGAGGGGCTTCCTTAATGCTATCAGATAACTTAGTTCCTAAAACTAGTAAAATCACGGATTTGCATCTTCTACAATAAATTTGATGTGGAGATATTCTTCGAAATTTATGATACATTAACTTGGACTAGTAGTAATATAAATTTATTCTTCTTGATTAACTACACTCATTGTTTTCAAATGTTGTACTAATTGCAAAAATTCACTGTACAGCTATACAGGAAAAGTAAATATAATTTTCTTCAATCTTTGTATAACGATATAAGCCTAGTTTACTAATATAATTATAATATTGAATCCACGGGATATCGTTTATAACCAGAGTTATTATTGTTTTATTGAAAATTAAAATTGTGTTGGAATAAAGGAGGAAAGATAGTGGAGTATAAAATAATAGTATAATATCACTTATAGACTTACTTGTAATTACTAGCTAAAATCTGAGTTGCACTCGACCTATACCAGAAAATCACTTGAAATATTAGCAGACTAATAAATTCTTCCAAAGATGTGAAATTAACTAAGACAATAATTATAGTTCTTCATTTAATGTCTAGTTATAACAATAAGTAGCAGTCCACAGCAAGCTGAGTGCAGTGAGTTATTAATATTTTTACTATATCTCGAGTAGTGTGAAAAAATGAAAAAAGTAGACTGACAAAAATGATAGTGAATATATACATATATAAGCATTAAAATATAATTCAAATCCAAGACAATTTTTGTCCAAGCTTGGGCACCTCGGCACTCTATTGTTAAAATAAATTAACTACCTACACTCTAGCTTTGCCGAATTTATAATTATTATCGCTATCTAATAACCCACTACAAGATAAATCGGGGTTATAACATTCTCCTAAATTACAGATTTTATAATTGTCTGAAACAGAAACCACAGATCTACAGATACTTACTCATCAGTTATTCGGTGTGAAATTTTTGTCATTAAAGCAGAACAATATTACGGAAATATCATATCTTTCTAACTTTGTAGATTTGTAAATTTTGGATTTAAATTAGAATATATAGCTTAAAAGCATTGGGCCTCTTAAATTATGTACGTAACTCACATCATTAAGAATTTGTAAAACAAGTGTTACTGATATATGGCCTCTATAATTTATAAAAAATCTTAATAAATTAGAAATGGCTTTTACGTAAGTTATTGATTTGCATCCGTTGTAGCACTTATACAGACTAGAGATTATTTTTGCAGATAACGCTAGTATAATTGATGTTTCTCCTTTGTCGCAGTTAACTTAATTAAAAGACTTGCGCATTTGGAATAACAAAATTACTAATCAAGAAAGATTTAAGCACCACAAGAACTTTTCAGAATATGACTTTTCAGATCAAGAAGTTCCGACTACAGAAGAGCTTAAGTTCTACGACAAAATACTGAAGGTTCACAGTTCCCACAAGTAAATAAGAAAGATTATGAACGATAATAAGTTCAGAACATCTTTGGCTTAAAATAAGAAATATGTTTCCATAATGCTGAACAATTAGATATAAACCATGAATATACAAGTTGATATGTTAATTCAGGTAGTTCAGAATTCAATCTCGTATATGGAATGAGATACATTTTATTATATACATTATAATTATAAATGATCAAAAAATTCATTTGTAGATTATTGGATCTTTTCAAACATACTCAATATTCACTTAATATGTTATTTATTTAACATAAGCTTACATTTTTGACTTTTAGTCAATTTATTGAAAAGAACACGATCGTTCTTCACAAGTTTCTCGATATTGGCTTCTTCTTATTAAATATAATTTTCTAAAATTAGCGCCCTACTAATTTACTCCTATAATTAAACCTATAACTGAAGTTTAACCATGCTATGAACTCTAATAAAATCTGGTAGAGTACTGAAAAGCTCTCGCGAATCGTTAGGCTCTTAAAGTATTTTGAATCTACTTGTTACTATAGGAGTTTTTGGCTTATATTTAGTTTTTTAATTTTCAGGTTCGTCTATTTTAACACTAACTTCCTACATTAATGAAGTGATAAATTTCTTTTATTATTTATAATATTATCCGTTAAACAAGTTTATTTTAAAATATAATTATTGATATGGGACAAAAATTTCTACTTTTTTATATTTAGCTTTGGTTCATCTAACTAATTGTTAAGAGAACATTTGTAAAATCTATTATTTTAAGATTAGGGACTATAAATATAATACGTGTTATCAATACAGAATAATATTTATTTATGTATGATATATCATATTTAGCTCAATAGAATATATTACCACATCAAATGAAACGTTTGCCTAACCTTTTATCGAATGCTTAAATATATAATTAACCTATTGATAAGTATACCATATAAAATAGTCAATGTGATAATTATAATTAATTGAATTAATCCAAAACTACAGATTTTAAATTATTTAATATATACAATACTGAGAGTTTACTTAATTAAATAAGAGAGCTAAACTAATAACTTAATAGTTTACATCGGAAAGTAAATAATATTGAAAAATACTTTTCACAAACTGTTCAAAATAATATTTAATTGTGTGAGCGAAACATGAATATTATTAAGAAGTATATAAGTAATAAAATAGGTAAACAATACGATATTTAGTGAATAAATCATTCATTTTTGCATTGATTACCAGTATAAACCCATCCTTCTGCTCCACATTAGAAATTACTATTACAGTAGGAATTTACTTTACTTTAGAAGTTTTTAACTCCACAAGACGCTTTGTTATTATAAATATATTTATATGTAAATGCATAATTTTCGCCTATCCAACAACCAGCATATCCTTTATAAGAATAACCAGAGAATGTGCAGTTATACAATTTTAATTCCGCATTATTTTATAAAACAAAACCGCCACGATAAGAGTGGCATTGTCCGGGACACCAATATCCTGAAAATGTCGAATTAATTATTTTAGTTGGTCCACAGTTGTATCCAATAAACCCACCGTATGTTACCTTTCCTGTGTATATTCCACCTGCCCATTCTATTTTTACATCGCTGACACAATTAATAATCATCGCACCAGCTGTTTAAGATACGAATATGCCTCCATCTGTTGAATATCCTCCAAGTCTTCTTTAACCTGTCAAAGTTATTCCTTCAAACCATGTTATCTTCCAATCAAATTCTGAGTATTGTCTGTTACCTCCACCTCTTGTCTAAGCTATTTCATCGTTTTAAGGAGAATAATTTGGTGGAGTGACCACCGTGATAAATGTGTTGTTAAAGTTTTAAGTTCCTCCCGTTCCAATGCTCATGCAATGGTACATATCGCCGTAACTAGAAGCACCAGGAAGGTTTTAGTTTGTCCTCAAAATAAATGGAAGTGATTTTTAATATGTAATCTCGTTTCTTGAGCACGTTACATTTTATGTAACGTAAATAGGCGAGTTCTAATTCATTGGGCAGTTAGAGAACTAGCCTTGAGCATTCGAAGTCACTGATGTGAAGGCGATTGATGAGCCTAGAGCAACTTTACCGAGAACAGAGCCGGCGTCAGAACTTCCTTGGGCGTTCATCTTCGAGTTGGTGGTGGATGAAATTACCTTTATGGTGCAATTAATGTCTGAATAACCGATGAAAGAAGCGGTAATCTATGTTCCAGTTATCGAGGCGTCAACTACTGTGGCGGTAATTGTAACGGTTGAAGACTATTAAACGGATGCGATTACGGCCACGTTCACGGTTCCGATTATCTACCCTTTTACGGACAGGTTGGCGAGGAGAACGTTTCCGGACTTCCCTACTCTGGCGATGAGGCCGCATACCCCAGTTGCTTGGAGGACCACGTCCGACACCGAGTTCAAGATCTGGACGCTTCCGGCCACGTTCTGGTCTGTGGAGTGGATGTAGCCGCCCACCTCGTTTCCCTTCACCTGGCCGTTCAGCTGGCAGTAAGTGATCACGACCGGCTTGGTGGCGATTCCGATGAAGCCCGCCGCGTTGTAGCTGCCGGAGCACTGGACGTTGATGTTGACGGTCACCTGCTCTAAGCGCACGCTCATGTTCGTGACGGCCACGAGGCCTCCGAAGTAAGCAACAGATGAGGAGCTCTGGGAGAACGTGCCCGTGCTAGTAACGTAGATGTTGCGGAAGAGCGGGTAGTTGTCGAAGGCGCCGAAGCTCACGTCGTTCTTGAAGCCGTTCTGAAACACAATATTTGAGTTGTTCCAGTCCCAGGTTCCCCCGAGGCCGTAGAAGAAAGTAATCGTCTGGCCGTTCACAAGCACCTGGGACTTGTTCTGGAGGTCGGAAACCGAGATCGTCTTCGAGAAGGTCGCGCACTGGGTAGGACAGGAGCCGGCGCCGCAGTGGCACCCGTTCCTGATCCCAGATGAAAGACTCGCCATCCCGTCCGTCTTGTAGGTCCCGAGGTTGCTTCCGACCATCGTGCCCGAAGTCGGCACCGGCGTGAAAGAGCCGTCGTACTGGCTTCCGGAGACGGAGGAGTTGCTCTGGACCCCGGTCGTGCTCAAGGTGGACCCGGCTTTGATCAAACCAACGAGGCCGCCGCAGGTCGTGTTGGAGCGCACGAAGCCGTAGGACAGGGCGCTGGCGATGTTCACCTGTCCGGACGAGATCGTGGAGACGAAGGCCCCCGCGACACCGGTGGAGTCTATTATGCCCGTGAAGGTGGCGTTGTTGATGATCACCGCAGATGTCTGGGTAACCGTGACGAAGGCGGCCGTGTCCACGAACTGGCTGGAGGAGATCGAGGCGGAGATGGACACGTTCTGGACGACCACGTCTTGGCTCGCGACAGCCAGCAGCACGGACGCGACTGAACTTTGAAGAGCGGAAGAACCGGCTACTTTGATGCCGCCGGTGATCTGGATGTTCTGGAACCTGGTCATGTTGCAGAAGACGGAGAAGGCGGCGTTGGTTAGCTGGAGTCCGTCTATCTGAACGTTGATGATGGTCGAGTTCCAGTTGAAGTCGGAGCTCAGGGCGCAATTTTGTGTTTTCCCAGCTCCTCCAACTGAAACAGTGGATCCTTCAACGAACTAACTGGCAGTGACTTGATAAATTTTTGGATCGCAGAGAGAGGCTTAGATATCTGGGCAAGAGCCGCTGAGGCAGCCGCACGAAGAGATGATGCCTCTCACGCTAACCTGGACGTTCGTGAAAGTGGCCTTGAAGCCAACCTCGGTTCTTCCGATGAAAGCTGCCGCTGGAGCAAACTGCTCGTTCACGACAGAAATATTAACCGTGGAGTCAGTGAGCGCGATCTCGGCCTGACTCTTGTTCACGAGGCCTCCGAACGGAACCTGGCCGAAGACCATCGCCTCGATCGTAACTTGGGTTCCGGTTACTTTCTGGAGCTAGGTCATCATCAAAGTGGAACCGCTGTTGGCGCGGACCACGCCTTTGACCTGGACTTAACTCAGTTATACCTAAGCAGCATTTCCAACCATAAGAAGCGAAGCAGCACAAGTTGAGCAAGAAAGGTTCAAGTTGATGCGAACTAATTTGAACGTGGAGATATTCGTTATTGAACCGGTTAATCCACCAACGAAAACATTAGCGCCTGCTCCAGAGAAAGCCAACGCCCCTTAGATCGTGACGTTGTAGAAGAGCCGTCTGGCCTGGAAGATGGAGAACTCGGAGTTGCTGGCGTCGATCTGGAGAGTCTGGGAGGATACCGAAATCACAGTGTTGTTCATGTTCTGGGTGGCGCTGTACAAGAACAGAGAAGATCCAGCTGCTTGAGGAACGATGGCGGAAACGGAGATCTGGTTCAAAGAGCCTACCGAAATATTCGCCGGAAGCGTGTCGGACACCTTGAGCCAAGAGCCAGTAACGACCCCAGAAGCGCCGCTGATGAGAGACTTTCCAAGGTTGTTTAGGATGAACACGCTGGAGAGGATGGCGCCGTTGTCGTCCACCAGGCCGTTGAACTTCGTGTCCTTGAACTCGGCGTATCCGCTGGCCTTCACGGTTCCTACCATGCCGCCGACCGCCTGCTGGGCTTGGAGCTGCAGGTTGAAGGAAAGATCTTGGACCAGGAGGGTGTTCGAGAGAACCGAAACGAGCCCGCTTCCAGAAGTCGTCTGGACAGAGCCGCCGACCTGGGAGCTCTTGACGGAGCTTGGGCCCTGGACTTCTCCGAAGAGACCCTGGAAGGTCTTGGAAACCACCACGAAGGAGAAAGTGGAGTTGTCGATCTGGGCGGTGTTCACCACGTCAGCCAAGCCGGCGAAGCTGTCTGAATTCACCTGGAAGATGAACTGGGAGGAAAGCACTACGACCTGCTGGGAAGCGGCCCCGAGGCCGTGGAAAGCGGTGGCCTGGAGGTTGACTAAGAATTTAGACTTGTTGACGGCGACTTGGGTGATGTTATCGTTAATTATCGAGAAAGAAGACAACGAGGCGTTCTGGGTCTAGACGCTGAATGAGGACTTCGAGATCGTGATGGCCGGAGCTTGGTTGAAGGAAACCAGCTGGACCTGGACGAGAGAGCTGTCGGTGAAAGTGATGTCCAGAGAACTATCGAGGATGGTGAGAGGCTGGGCCACTTGGAAGAACAGACTGAAATTGCTGTTGTCGGTCATGGACACGCTGAGCTGCACGCGGAACGTCTGCTGGGCGAGGTTCGTCTGCCTGAAGAGCACGTTGACGTTCTTGGAGCACGGAGCGCTTAAGAAGGACAAGGAGTCCGAAATACTCACCGCCGCGCCGGTGGGACGGTCGAACACGTAGTTGAGGCACGTGTCGGAAGATACCATGGCAGTTCTGTACTGCAGGTGAAGGGTTGAAGCAAATACAAGCATTAATGAGAGGTGGTGAGTATAGGTATTTAAAAGATTAATAACATCAATAAATACGTTAAAAAAGTATAGTGCTATCATTTATATTCATGTAACATACATTCCTATATATCTTTTAAAAACCTATAATATATTTGAAAGTTTATTCATCTTTATTTGTTATGGGGCATTTACAAAATGAAAATAGTAAAATATATTTGTATATTTTACATTAATATATGAAATACATTGCTTTAAATGTTAATCTAACTATACATCTATAATTTAAATATTTTGTAAAGTTTAGTAATAAAGAAGTCTTGGAAATGTACATGACTCACTCAACAGCAACAATCCAACAATACATCTAAACACAATAAATATACACTAGTTATTTTACTAAGTAAAAACTCACCTATAAATGTGTAAAATGTTTAATAAAGACATCATATGTTTTAATAATATTTTTGGTGCGCATATTCTATTTTATCAATTTATAATAATATTATATACGTTTTCACTCCAAATGAAGCGTATACCTCAAATGTTGTCAAACTCGGTTATACATTCGTGCACAATTCCGAAAAACGCAAGTCTCACATCTGTAATGGATATAAGTAACCAAACCGACGATTTCAACTCGTACGAAAATTTATAGCTCCTCTACAAGTTAAAACTGTTGAACGAAGAGTCTCAGCATTTGTTCAGCAAAACGGAAAAACTGGAACGTTTTTACGAACGAACCGTCTCCGAAAACATTAAACGGCTCGGTTGTAACTTAAAATCGATTCTGAATTTTATACTGAAGAAAAATGAATCACAATGAATCTCTAGAATCAATCAAATCTTATAATGTTAGAGATTATCTTATTATTAACTTAATATAAAGATAAACCCAAAGTGTGTGAATTTTTAACTCATCTATCATATGGGTATATGATTTTATAATTTTAATAAAAACTTTGTTAGTTTTGCAATTAATGTGCTAATTAGGCACTATATAAAAATACCACTTCTTTTCAAAATAATTTATAAGTAAAAATATTTGTATGATCATCTTTGTCTCTGAAAAATATAAAAATATTATTACAAAATATTATCAGGTCAATTTAACTTAGATTTTACCATCTGAGACGAGTTTTTGAACATTCCTGAACCTTATGAAAATTAGATGAAAGTGGAATTATATACCACGGTTTATTTAAAAATTTAATCTTTCCAATTAGTATATAACATATTATTACATATATTGTCGAGCGCTATTAATATAATGAATGATTTTACTCATATGTTTGCACATTGATTACCTTCCTTAACCCATCCTTCTGCTCCACATTAGAAATTTCCATTACAATAAGGGTTTGTTTTAACTAAAAAGTTTTGGACTCCACATGTTGCTTTGTTATTATATATGTATCTATAGTTCCATACGTATAAATGGTTAACCAAACAGCCTCCCCAGCCTTTTCTTGAATAACCTTGATAAGTGCAGTTTATAATCTTAACATCTGCATTATTTTATAAAATGAAACCACCTCTATATGAATCACATTATGAAGAATACCAGTATCCTGAAAATGTGGAGTTGATAATCTTACTTGGGCCGCAATTGTATCCAATAAAACCTCCATATGTTACTTTTCCAGCATAAATTGTTGATGACTCTTCAATCTTTACGTCACTTATACAAGAAATAATAGTTACGCCAGAAGTAGATGTTTGTGGGACAAAAATACCACCGTCTGTCTTTTCTCCACCCAATCTTCTTTAACCTGTTAAAGTAATTCCCTCGAACCAATTAATCTTCCAATCAAATTCTGAGTATTGTCTTTTTCCGTTAGGTAATTCATCACCACCCGCATTATTTCCAACGGTTATTACTGAATTGTTGTAATCTTGAACACCATTCGTTCCAATGTTAATATAATTGTACATATCACCATAACTCGAAGCACCTGGTATATTCTACCCAGTTCTAAGAAGGTAAGGGAGTGTTTTCGTGAAAGATATAATCTACTTACCGCAATTTACACCATCTTAAACATAAACTGGGGAAGCTTAATTCATAGGGCAGTTAGAGAACTAGCCTTGAGCATTCGAAGTCACTGATGTGAAGGTGATTGATGAGCCTAGAGCAACTTTACCAAGAACAGAACCGGCGTCAGAACTACCTTGGGCGTTCATCTTCGAGTTGGTGGTGGATGAGATCACCTTTATTACACAATTAATGTCGGAATAGCCGATGAAGGAAGCGGTAATCTGTGTTCCAGTTATCGAGGCGTCAACTGTTGTGGCGGTAATCGTGATCGTTGAAGACTATTAAACGGATGCGATTACGGCCACGTTCACTGTTCCGATTATCTACCCTTTTACGGACAGGTTGGCGAGGAGAACGTTTCCGGACTTCCCTACTCTGGCGATGAGGCCGCATACCCCAGTTGCTTGGAGAACCACGTCCGACACCGAGTTCAAGATCTGGACGCTTCCGGCCACGTTCTGGTCTGTGGAGTGGATGTAGCCGCCCACCTCGTTTCCCTTCACCTGGCCGTTCAGCTGGCAGTAAGTGATCACGACCGGCTTTGTGGCGACTCCGATGAAGCCCGCCGCGCTGTAGCTTCCGGAGCACTGGACGTTGATGTTGACGGTCACCTGCTCTAAGCGCACGCTCATGTTCGTGACGGTCACGAGGCCTCCGAAGTAAGCCGTGGACGAGGAGCTCTGGGAGAACGTGCCCGTGCTAGTAACGTAGATGTTGCGGAAGAGCGGGTAGTTGTCGAAGGCGCCGAAGCTCACGTCGTTCTTGAAGCCGTTCTGAAACACAATATTTGAGTTGTTCCAGTCCCAGGTTCCCCCGAGGCCGTAGAAGAAAGTAATCGTCTGGCCGTTCACAAGCACCTGGGACTTGTTCTGGAGGTCGGAAACCGAGATCGTCTTCGAGAAGGTCGCGCACTGGGTAGGACAGGAGCCGGCGCCGCAGTGGCACCCGTTCCTGATCCCAGATGAAAGACTCGCCATCCCGTCCGTCTTGTAGGTCCCGAGGTTGCTTCCGACCATCGTGCCCGAAGTCGGCACCGGCGTGAAAGAGCCGTCGTACTGGCTTCCGGAGACGGAGGAGTTGCTCTGGACCCCGGTCGTGCTCAAGGTGGACCCGGCTTTGATCAAACCAACGAGGCCGCCGCAGGTCGTGTTGGAGCGCACGAAGCCGTAGGACAGGGCGCTGGCGATGTTCACCTGTCCGGACGAGATCGTGGAGACGAAGGCCCCCGCGACACCGGTGGAGTCTATTATGCCCGTGAAGGTGGCGTTGTTGATGTTCACTACGGATGTCTGGGCGACCGCGACGAAAGCGGCCGTGTCCACGAACTGGCTGGAGGAGATCGAGGCGGAGATGGACACGTTCTGGACGACCACGTCTTGGCTCGCGACGGCCAGCAACACGGACGCGACCGAACTCTGGAGAGCCGAAGAGCCGGCGACTTTGATGCTGCCGGTGATCTGGATGTTCTGGAACCTGGTCATGTTGCAGAAGACGGAGAAGGCGGCGTTGGTTAGCTGGAGTCCGTCTATCTGAACGTTGATGATGGTCGAGTTCCAGTTGAAGTCGGAGCTCAGGGCGCAATTTTATGTTTTCCCAGCTCCTCCAACTGAAACAGTGGATCCTTCAACGAACTAACTGGCCGTGACTTGATAAATTTTTGGATCGCAGAGAGAGGCTTAGATATCTGGGCAAGAGCCGCTGAGGCAGCCGCACGAAGAGATGATGCCTCTCACGCTAACCTGGACGTTCGTGAAAGTGGCCTTGAAGCCAACCTCGGTTCTTCCGATGAATGCGGCCGCTGGAGCAAACTGCTCGTTCACGACAGAAATATTTATCGTGGAGTCAGTGAGCGCGATCTCGGCCTGACTCTTGTTCACGAGGCCTCCGAACGGAACCTGGCCGAAGACCATCGCCTCGATTGTGACTTGGGTTCCGGTTACTTTCTGGAGCTAGGTCATCATCAAAGTGGAACCGCTGTTGGCGCGGACAACGCCCTTGACCTGGACTTAACTCAGTTATACCTAAGCAGCATTTCCAACCATAAGAAGCGAAGCAGCACAAGTTGAGCAAGAAAGGTTCAAGTTGATGCGAACTAATTTGAACGTGGAGATATTCGTTATTGAACCGGTTAATCCACCAACGAAAACATTAGCGCCTGCTCCAGAGAAAGCCAGCGCGCCTTAGATCGTGACGTTGTAGAAGAGCCTTCTGGCCTGGAAGATGGAGAACTCGGAGTTGCTGGCGTCGATCTGGAGGGTCTGGGAGGATACCGAAATCACAGTGTTGTTCATGTTCTGGGTGGCGCTGTACAAGAACAGAGAAGATCCAGCTCCTTGAGGAACGATGGCGGAAACGGAGATCTGGTTCAAAGAGCCTACCGAAATATTCGCCGGAAGCGTGTCGGACACCTTGAGCCAAGAGCCAGTAACGACCCCAGAAGCGCCGCTGATGAGAGACTTTCCAAGGTTGTTTAGGATGAACACGCTGGAGAGGATGGCGCCGTTGTCGTCCACCAGGCCGTTGAACTTCGTGTCCTTGAACTCGGCGTATCCGCTGGCCTTCACGGTTCCTACCATGCCGCCGACCGCCTGCTGGGCTTGGAGCTGCAGGTTGAAGGAAAGATCTTGGACCAGGAGGGTGTTCGAGAGAACCGAAACGAGCCCGCTTCCAGAAGTCGTCTGGACAGAGCCGCCGACCTGGGAGCTCTTGACGGAGCTTGGGCCCTGGACTTCTCCGAAGAGACCCTGGAAGGTCTTGGAAACCACCACGAAGGAGAAAGTGGAGTTGTCGATCTGGGCGGTGTTCACCACGTCAGCCAAGCCGGCGAAGCTGTCTGAATTCACCTGGAAGATGAACTGGGAGGAAAGCACTACGACCTGCTGGGAAGCGGCCCCGAGGCCGTGGAAAGCGGTGGCCTGGAGGTTGACTAAGAATTTAGACTTGTTGACGGCGACTTGGGTGATGTTATCGTTAATTATCGAGAAAGAAGACAACGAGGCGTTCTGGGTCTAGACGCTGAATGAGGACTTCGAGATCGTGATGGCCGGAGCTTGGTTGAAGGAAACCAGCTGGACCTGGACGAGAGAGCTGTCGGTGAAAGTGATGTCCAGAGAACTATCGAGGATGGTGAGAGGCTGGGCCACTTGGAAGAACAGACTGAAATTGCTGTTGTCGGTCATGGACACGCTGAGCTGCACGCGGAACGTCTGCTGGGCGAGGTTCGTCTGCCTGAAGAGCACGTTGACGTTCTTGGAACACGGAGCGCTTTTGAAGGTCAGGGAGTCCGAAATACTCACCGCCGCGCCGGTGGGACGGTCGAACACGTAGTTGAGGCACGTGTCGGAAGATACCATGGCAGTTCTGTACTGCAGGTGGAGGGCTGAAGCAAGTACAAGCATTAATGAGAGGTGGTGAGTATAGGTATTTAAAAGATAAAAGTAATATGACTTTAGGTTTAATAAATACTTTTTTATTTAATGTAATCTAATTCGTGCTTTGATACGGCTACTGTGGTGTCCGAGCCAACTTTGATTTTAACAAATGTTTATGTAATAATTGCGCTTGAAAATTAAATCACTGTATTTATGCTAATTATAACATATTCAATTAATTCTGCGGTTCATTTCTTTTTCACTTCATCCTTCAAATGACGAAGCACACACGAAGCCGACGGATCACAATACAAGAGCGTCGCATAATGATGAGAATGTGAGAAACAGAATCACAAACTGTTGCAACCAAGAAATACATTGCTTGTTGCCTTCAATGTAGTCTCCAAACTGTTTATTCCATTTTTAAGCACTTTGAAGTTACAGGCAAGCTAGAAGCTTCTCATGCCGATAATAGTGTCAGAAAATTTGACTAAGCTGAGATTTTCGCGTTGTTAAATATCGCCAGAGCCATAGATTCGAAACTCGACGAATCATAGCTGAAAAATACTAAGCCCTTCGTGGAATTTCCATGTCTCTAACAACGGTATCTCGTCTCCTGGCCAAATTCAGTTTAAGCTTCTATGTTGCTAAGATAAAGCCAAAACTTACCGAAAAGCATAAATTGGAAAGTTTGAACTTTGCTCGAATGAACCTGAAACAACCAATTGAATATTGGAGAACTTTTTAGTATACCGATGAGTATCGCTCAAAATGCTATGCAAATCGAGCGAGTAGAGTGCTCAGAACACCTAAAGACGAGTGGAATCCGAAGTATTTTCTCGAAGTGTAAAATATGGACTGTTTTCGTGCATGATCTATAGTACGATTAGCTATAGATATAAGGGTCCATTATGGTTTATGCCGTGCGGTACGACCATGAATTCAATTGTCAATTCTTAAGTTCTCAGACAAGTTACACTTCCATCACTTAATAGCATAACTTGAAGTTGCAACAAGATAACGCCCCGACACATTTTAGTAAGTATATGAAAAACTTTTATACTGCTAACAACATTGAGCTCTATCGCTTTCCAGTAATGAGTCCAGACTTAAATCCACTTTTTCACTGCTGGAATCCACTGAAGTCAAACATTTCCCCTGAAGAATGTACCACATATGACTTATTAAATGAAGAAGTAAAGAGGGCGTTGGAGTAAATCTCGTTAGATATCATCAATCATTTGATTGACTCTATGCCCAAAAGGTTAGAAGAAGTAATAAAATAGAAAGGAGACGCTACTAAACATTGAGTTAATATATAGTTAAAATTAATACAAAAAATAGTTTTGAAATAGTTAGTATTTTTTGAAATCAAAGTTGGCTTGGCGACCACAGTACATGATTTGGATGCACATGTGAAAAGTGAGATTATGATATTTTCGTTCTATATAGGTATTCATGGTCATAATATACGCTATATTGTAATCACAAATGAAAAAATTGCGCCCGAACCCGTCAGGTCCATTCCTCCACCCCATATGAATAGAGAGTTCCAGTTTAACTCAGAAATGAGATAGAGATACGCAAATTTGTATGGTCGTTAGTCTAATTGATTAAAAACTATCTATAGCCCATGAATGCAATACCACGAGTTTGAAATAATTGATAGTTGAATAACTACACTTAAAATGCTGGAGTATCGCAGGGCTCTTGGGATATTTAATCTTATTGAATAACTATATTAATAATATTTATTACAGAAAAAGTTGTAGTCTGCTTAAAGATAAAATAAACACAAAATATTATTTTACGCTATAACAAAGTGGTGCGGATAATACTTCACATAATAAATACTTACTATTAAATATAGATAAATAGCTATAAATATAGTTAGGTCAAATTAATAATATTTTCTAAGATTTGACCAACGATTTCTTAAATTTATAATATTATAATATAATAACAACATATTTGTATATTTTATTCACTCCAATAAGTTAACATTATTCATCAAAAAACTATCTACCTGAAATTTAAATCTATTAAAATATTAGATTTGTAACAAATAATATATAATATTCTTCTTATTATATTATAAATATATTTTAAATAACAGTTAGATATTTATTAATATAATACATATAACTTATAAACTTTAACAAATTATAGATTATCAATATAACGGTGTAAAAGTATCTTAATATTTTACATAATAAATTGAAAGTTTTTAAGATATTGTGTTAAACATATACTTCTTTGAAGTGGGTATAAATTACAAATATTGTTATTAACATCATAATATACTGGAATTCTTTTTCATGCATTTTTATAATTTAAATTTACAAAAATATATGTTCATTCACAATGTAATCAGCAATAAATGATGAAATAATTGACATAAAAAATGCTCACAAAAATGTAAATAACTTTGAAAATAATGCTGGGGTACCGCAACGGACCATCGCACTGGCATACCAGTATCGGCTCTTATACGTGGGTTAAATGGCAGGAACTTCTGTAGTTGAAAGTGCAAAATAGCTACTGAATCACTAAATCAAGGCACGAATTTGTAATCTGTTATCAATCTAGTATATAGATGTAACGTAACCTATTTATCCGGTATTATTTAACATTAGAATGTGCAATAATTATAATATTAAAATAAAAATGAATTATATACTATAGGCACATAAAAACCTATAGTATAGGTGATTATTTATAGATAAATAATTGCAGAAACATTATTTAAATATATAATAAATAAAAACATCGTTATTTTAATATTAATAAGATTATATATACATAGAACCTATCATATACTCACTTAACTTTCGTTTTACACTAGTTCAGTCCTCTGTATAGGAACTGTAAGTCCACACGCGAATGATCATTATTTTTAGCCTTTGTGTGTGAGTTTCAATTTATAGTAAGCAATCTAAAATGGAATATTTAGTCATAAAATCAGTTATTTAATTATTTTAATTATAATTAGAGAGAGTATGGGATAACTACATACGTTATATAGTATTTTCATTTAATTGAATACATCTACGGAACAATCGCTAGAAATTGGTAAATCTCACCATCTAATAAGGGCTAGATAATTCTATACGTACTAATTTTATGATAATATACAGCACTGATATCGTTCCACTTCAATCACCCTCTGATAATTTTCTGTAGTTATTTATCATTGAAATGGACCTTATTATGTTAAATATTAATTAGGTATTAATTATTATTAATATTGTATTTACACGTTATATTTCGACCTCACAATTCAGATTCGCATTGAAAACTGTTTTATATCCAAGGCGTCTGTTGTTGGCATAATTTACCAAAATTAAAGTAATCCAACGTAGCTTTCAATTTTTTACCCCTCATTATCGAAAAGAGTTAAAGTGAGTCATTTGCGAATCTTTGTGAATCCTTTCATTAATATTTATTGCATGATTAAGTATTTTTACTATTAAACATATACTATGTTAGCATTTACTTTGTTACCCTTCCTACTAACCCTACTAACCCTATTTACCTCCACTGTTACCTACCCAATGCTCTTCGCGTGCAACATTTCTTCTCTTGACAACATTTCCGTTTCCTACTAAAAGTACGTTATTTGCTTCAACAAAACGGCTTCAAACGCTTCTTTTATTCATTTTTCTTCTTCGTTTTATTTACTTCTAAAGAGTAAATAAAGTTGGGCGAACGTAACGAACATGATGGACGTTCAAATACATCAAAATAGTTTTATTACTAAATAGTTATTAAATAAGGAGCAAAACTGCTCGTTCAAATACTGCTACGCACAAAACGCACTAAAAAACATAGAAAACATTCCAAAAGAAACTAATTTGATACAGAAAGGGCTTGTAACCGGAATTAGGGACCAAGGAGCGTGCGGGTCGTGCTGGGCCTTCGGAGCGGTCGCTATTATCGAAAACACAATTCTGAACTCAAAACTTGAAGGATTCTGGAAATAAAACAATAACGCACTTGACGTGTCCGAAATATACTTCATGTCGAACGCACGCGGAATAAACAACTTCTGCTTCGGAGGAGAATTCACCTCAGCTGTGAACCACTACGTACAGGCTGCAAAAACTGTTGAAACAGAAGAAAATTACGCATACCATAAATTATTCTGGTACCAAATCATATTCATGATGCAAATTGAAATACCACCCAAGCTTGAAGAACCGAACTGGATCATGCCGTTCAAAATACATGACAGCTAATTTGGAAAGACACCAATAATAGGACTTCACACGAATATGAGCGAAAATTTCTCTGCTGACACGATATAAACGATCAAAAGCTACCTTGCCCGCGGAATCGCTGTTGCCGCCGTTGCTGCAGCTGGTTATTATCAAGAATTCACACTTTACGACGGAAATAGCTACATTGATCTGCCATGCCCAGGTGAAAACCACATTGATCACCAGGTAGTGTTTGTAGGATACAAATAAATAAACAATGTTGATGTCTAGAGATATGCGTACACAGTAATTCCAAATTCCGTTAACTTCATGGAAATGTGATTATTTCATTTTTATCTTTCCTTTGTTAATTAGAAAACAGTGTTAATTAGAAAACAGCGAGACATTTAGATTATAAGGAATTCACATTACAAAATTAGTAAGCTAGTTTGCATGTAAAATATTTTTTTTAATATTTTTCAATCTTGAATTGAAATCATTAGTGTACACTATTGAAAAATTAAGATACAATAACGGTATCAGATTACCACAGACACTGTGAAGTGTGTCTGAACCTTTCATTAGAAGTGTGAAAATTAAAAATGTAATACTTCATGTTATCGAACCAGATGATATGCACTATTTCACTTAAACGCCACCCCCCAACTCCTGAATAACCTAAAAAATATTACTCATCACACTTATTATTTTCACTTATTTATTTTCTTACCCTTGAATTTAAACAAGTGTGATTATCTCAAATTTTTCCTTTCGCGCACTTTTTCTGATACTTGATCACATGATATTTTGTGTGTTTTGAAGAATTTCTTCCGTTTGAATATATATTTATATTAATTATTAAAAAAGTGCGATCAAAATAATTCTTTTTTTGATTTTCATTAATAAAATGCTCATATTCAATAAAATAATCGTATTACCTAAACACGGCCTAACATAGCTAGAATTCTTCGATTCCAACAATAAGAGATATAAATCTGAGCTCTTTAAAGTTTCTTAAAAGTGATGGATCATCACCGATTTTAATAAGAAACATAATTTGATTTTAAAGTCGCAACGAGTTATAACTAACTAGAGCCCGCAAGTCTATAACACAAATCTATAATTCGATTAAATAAATGTGTAATTGCCATAATTTCTGAATGGTCGAAATCCGGGGTAAAAACTGTGTTCTCAAAACTAAAGAATGAATGAATTTAAAATCAAATAAAGAAAAATATGATGATAATCATAATTTAGGTGTAATAACACATAAATTCAAATAATTATAAATAATTTAGTTAGAAAATAGCTCCATATCTTTAATTTAGTTTTAAGTTTAATATTTTATTTTACAAGCAGTTCACTAATTTTAAGAAATTTTTCCAATGAGAAAACGGTGATTTCTTCCTAGTTTATTTACGTTGGCACTAATTTTATCGATTATCTCTTCTAAATCAATTAGTCGGTCGTTCATGTCGAATAATTCGCCCTGTAATTGAAGCTTAATTTGAGTTTGAATGCGAATTAGGTCTGGGAGCTGGTTAAACATCTCACATGATTCTCTTGTCTGATTAAAATGCTTTGAGCGGTAGGTCTAATATGGTGTAGACACCAACCGCGGCAGTACTTTTTGTGGTGGATCTTATTCACAATTGGCTTTCATCATATGAAGCGGAAAAGAATTAACTATAATAATATTAAATAAGCAAATTATAGTATTTGTACAGTTATGTATTTTAATTGATTACAAATTAATTTAAATCTACTTGTTTAAGATTGTAATATTGACTGTGTATGAGATATCTTACATATGGCGATGAAATTATTATATTATAAACACTTAGGGTTGTGTATTCCCCTTTTCTTTTTTGTAATTTAAATTCATTTTGGATTTACAATTTAAATTATTCTAAAAAATGACGTATGTTACGCGCTCATGTGTTTAATTCAAGTTAAAATGTTAATCTGAAATCAAATCAAAGAAAAAATACACATATAAACTTTCTATTTTACTTTCTATTTTAGATTTTAGAACTAATAGAATGATGTTATAGAATAGTAAGTTGTAATATACAGGTTTCAAACATATACAAAAGAAGAAATTTAGTTTTAATATGTGATATTTTAAAAATTCACTATTATCTCTCAGTTACATGTTTCCAAAAATGCGCATTAGATATATTTAGACATGTTGTTTAAACATTAAAAGTTGTAGCAAATAGTCTGTTATGAAAAATTTATAACTAATAAAATGCCACTTCTACAATGAGTATTTAAAATGATAATCAAATAAATGCTCCTTACAAATAATTTAAACTCACTAGTTTATACGATATTAAGGATTAACAATGGAACTAGCAGTCTTGCTAGGAATTTTAGATTATACCTAAATAAGTTTAACTATAAATTTAATTAAAATTGTCTATTCAAAGTCAAATGAATGAAATAAATCGAGTAATTGCTATAGAACAATATATCGATAGAATTTCTGTAAATATTTAGAAAATGTCAAATAACTAAAAATTACTCCTTAAAAACATATTGAAAATGAGAATACGTTAAATAAATGAAGAATTGGAGTTGTGATGTTGCTGCTGTTTATTAAAAATATATCATTAATGCTTTTTGAAGCGACCAGATAGTAAATTGAGTAAATTGCTAATTATATTCATTGAACGACAATCCTTATATCAAGATATAAGTTAATTAATATAGTTTTGGATTCTTATTTTTCTAGGTTATAAACCGTTAAATAAGTTTAAATAATTTTAAATATTCTATTTGTAATTCCATTTGTAATAAGCTTGTATAAGTAACAACCCTTACTCTCTTTTAACCCTCTAGCACCAATTTAAACCGCTCCAAAAAGCAATATTTTTTCACTCCACATTGTATGAAACTCACATTTAACATAATAAAATCTGGTGAGCACCTTGAGCAGGAATTTAATTCCGAGTCCGATTCGTCTCTCCTTTACCACTTTATTCAAGTTTATTTCTCACTTTCTCCTTCGTAAGTTGTTATTTTCAACGGGGATTCCGAGCTTGACCGCCAAACGCCCCTTCAATAAATAACTTTCGAGCCAGAACTCGACGTTATTATAAAAGACGCCGAGGAAACGCCCCGAAAAGAGATTAAAAGTGATCTTGAGCAGCCGTTTCCAAAATCGTACACAGAATTACTCGATAAAACGGTTCAACTCTAAAATCCACTCAAAATTGTTACAGCTGAACTGAAATAAATGGCAGAAAACAAGGAGAAGTGGGCAGAATATTGCAAATCGCCCATTGGACAGTACACGCTCCTCAGCATGGGCCAGAAATCAACTGAAATCTCATACGCATTTTTAAATGATCAAGAACTACTCAGATAATGGGTTAACGAAGCTCAAGAAGAAAAAACTGCAAATAAAGAAGAGCAACCACAAAAGAACCAAATGTACTAGGGAAAAATACTCATCACAGCTGAACTGGCCATATTCGCTCAAGATGAGGAAATATTCGACCAACTTATGCAATACAGCCAACACGCTCAAAGAACGGTGCAATAGCTCAAGAGCCAAGCGCAATTCGGATGTAATGACACAGAAGCCTGCAGAATTGAAATAAGCAACTGTGCGGTGATGAAATCTGTACTAGACAGAATGCAAAAATTCTTAACTCCACACCTATTAAACATCAGAAAATGGAGAACGTTCGTTCAAGAATGCGATAAATAATTAGACTAAATAATTGACGGACAATATTTATCTAAGCTCAACCCAATATTGAGCTTCAAAATCGTTAAAATATTTATGCGAAAATGCAATATTTTAACTGAAACCTTCAAAATTACTCCACAACTGTACTTCTTGGCATTTGATAGAGGATACTTCCACGATTACTACGAAATTCCACACAATCTCTCTGATTTGTACTACTACTCACTGTAAAACAAAGACTTCAAGGTATTTGTAAATAATATTGAGAGTTTACGTTCATACATTGTAACAACCAAAGTTAACCAACAACTCTAACAGTAATTAAAATAAATGTTAAATGGAGCTGAAAACTCTTTGCCAAAATATTAAGATTTCTTAGTTAATAATCAAAGCGCATTTTAAGACTGGTTAAAAGGAGAATTCTTTTCCACTCTTCCCATATCAACATAATTGTAAATGGTGTAGTAATTTTTGGCAGCTAGAGAATACTGTGTTGAAGCATTAGTGTCAATTTATTAGACTTAAATTAAAGTCGTTTAAGAAATGGGGATAAAACTCGGAGACAAAGAACTTGCGTTGATGCTTGCATAAGAAAACGGTGAAGTAGAAACGGTTTTAGCTAAATTATATGCGGATTGATTTATAAAATTTTATTATTCATTATTACACGTTTTATGATTAAGTGTTTATAAAAAGATCATAAAAAGTAAGAATATGTTTTGAATATTTAAGTTTTATATATTTTGGTTTCAACTGTAAGTATATATATGATTTTCAGCACGCGACAATATATAGAGGAGTTTGACAAAAAGTTCGTGAAATGGAAAATTGAATATCGATATGATTGCTACAATAATACAGTAAATTTCTGTGAAATTTTTTCAGTTTCATATTTTTCAAATTATTGAAATATTCATTTGGCTGGTATAATATAAAATATTCTTATATTTGAGTTGGTTAAATTCTGTACTTACTATAATGTTACCTGGTGTTAAGTAATATAATGATTCGTAACATGAGAAATAGATTTGTGTTACAAAACTAATTACAATCTTAAGTTATAAATTTTTTATATTTTTGTTGATTTTATAAGTTAAGTACAAAATAGTATTATTTTATTAAGTTATATACAACGAAATCTACTATATCAATTAATTATTAAAATACTTACATTACCTCGAACAGATCCCCACTCCTATTCACTTACTAACCCTCTTGATTTCCCAAAAAAATATCAAGGAATCTATAAGTGAGAGCAAATCTGGTTGATTTTGGCTCATATTTCATTTCAGATGTATGGTGTCGAACTCCTCTCTATATATATTATGTATATATATATATTCATTTCACTTCCTCGAGACGGCACAAACGAACGACTGTGAGACTTTCGAAAGCAAAACATGGGCTCTCGCACGCCAGTGTTTCCACTTTCAAACGGGCTCAACCCGTCATTTATGCCCACTCAGTAAAGACCCAATAGGGCCCTCACTGAGTCGTTAGCGGACCAGTTTCACCTGATTCGCTAACTTACTTTTTAGAAACTGGTTCTCGCTTCTCAGTTTCGTTTTGCTCGTTTCAGAATAGAAAAGAAACAGAGTGGAATTGAAAATTTAAAACTTTAAAATATTTAGTAGAAAATATAGTGGAAAGAAACCTTACCACTCTTAATGTAATCAATTATTAGAAGTAATACAAATGTAGGAATGAATCCAGTAAATGGTAGTATAAGTGAATATAAAAATGCTGATGTAGCTTTTGCTCGAATGCCGTAGGTACATTCTATTTTTTATCAGATTCGCTTTAGTACAAATTATGGGTATACGAAACTAAATAAGCACTTTTATGTTGATTGTGATATTTAGTATGGATTTGGTAATGGAAGTTATAATATTCTGTCGGGATTATAAACTGTCATCATCCTTAACTGCAAATTTAGTTCTTCTAATGGTGCAGCTAACCATAATGGCGCAAATCCCCAAATCCATATTGAGACAATTGATGACTCGTGTCGTCAATTTATTGTTGCTGAATAAGCTGCTGGTCGCTCTGTCACTGAATTAACTCTAAAATTTCTCTGTGAACAACTGAAACTTATTTACATTCCAGAAATTGAGAAGACCGAATTAATTTTAGGATTTATTCAAAGAAGAGGATTCCAAAACGACGAAGTTTTATGTACTATGTTCACTTAAGGGTTGGATTACGTTGATTTCGCTCAGAAAAAAGGCTTAACAGACGAATATGTATTAATAATTTTGGTCAAATATAATTTGGACTATGTTAGTTTTGCATTAAAAAAGGTTATGAATTCTGATTAAATAGCTGCTGCTTTTATAAATCAAGGAATAACGAATGACCAAGCAATAATAGCTCTAGTGAAATCAAAATAAGACACTTCAGCGTTCGCTCAAAAGAAAGGACTTTCAAATGATTAAGTTTTGACAATTCTGGTTTAAAATGGAGTAAACATTTCAGATTTCACATAAAGTAAAGGAATGAAGGATGAGCAAGTTTTAGCAGCTTTAATGAAAAACAACGTAGATTACGATGCTTTTGCGGTGAGCAAGTCTATTTCAAACTAACAAATCTTAGTGTCACTTGCTAAATCTGGTTTAGACTTTCAATCTTTTGCTTAAAGTAAGGAATTCACTGATGAACAAGTTATTATCATATTAATGAAAGCCGAAATTGACGTGTTAGCTTTTACAAAAGCTAAAAATATTTCTAATACAAAAGTGATCGAAATAATACAGAATTCTGATCTCCCACTCGTAGACAAATATAATCTGTTACAATCAATTTTATCTGTGGACATGAGATTTGAACAAGAGAACCTAAGCAACATCTTAATCAAACGCGAGTATGAACTAACTAATGAGCGTGTTCTAAAATTCGTGAACAACAAAAAGAGAGAACTACTTCTTGAAATTGTTTTCAAAGAAGCTTTATTATAATAAAAAAAGATAGAAGATGAATCAGTAATAAATGAAATCGTCGATTTGAAGCTGAATATTAATGAACTTCGAAAATAGAATCTTCAAATAAAGCTTGAGTATGAATAATAACTATCTGAGTGCTAACAAAGATACAACTCAGAACTCATAAAATGCAAGAATGAACTTGAAGCTTAAAGAAACGAATATAAACAAGATTTGTAGAAAGAGTATGATAAGTATAAGGTTGAAATAGATTAATTGAAAAATACTATTGAAGCTGAAAGATAAAACGCCAATTAAGCAAAATTGTTACAGTAGTAGAAACAACTTCCTTTAGATTAATAAATCGATATGAACGATACTATTAGTAATTAATTGCGAATTGAATGCCGACTACTCAGAGAGCAGTTAATAGATGAAAAATAAGAACATGTGTAATAATACGAATTAATATAATAATAACTCAAGATTAAAAACACAAGAAATATTGAACTTTAAAAATAGTTAACAGATGAAAAAATTTAACGTTTGACATTTTTTGAATAATTAGAAAAGAAACAATCAGAAATAACTACATAGCTTGAAATGAATATAAAATAACAAGCTACAAAAATAATATATCTAGAAAATGATAATTAATCTCTTCAAAATACTTTAAGCGTTTTGAAGGAGGAAATAGAGAAGTTAAACGTTTAATAATATAAGAAACTTATTGATTTACAAAATAAATAAATTAAAGATAAAGATGAATACATAACAAAGTTGAAGGAAGAATATGATAAGATCAATATCAACTAATTACAAGACAAACAGATAGAAAAGGTTTTGAATATTCTCAAATCAGTAGAAGTTTCACAATGAACAGTAAATTGACCATATATTATATTTATATAAATGAAAATAATCTGTAATTACAATCAGTAATTAGATTAGATTTAAAATAATGAAAAAGATTCATCACATCATATACAGTAACTTATCTTTGAAAGGAAGACATCACACCGTAAATTACGTCTATACTAATAACCCTTTTTCTCTGATCATCACATTTCCTTTCTAAGCCAATGATCACTAAGAAACCAACAACATTACTCTTTAACCAAAAGTCTCGCACGGCGTTATCACACGTTACCTCCTCACAGTCTCTCTTTAGCTCTTTCGGGCAAATGGAGTTTGTTTTGGTGGTTTTTTCAAAAAAGGACAGCTGTACTGATTATCATTAAGAATATTCATTTAACTCATATTTGCATTATTTCCAATTTCGCTTATATTTTAAAAATTAGTAATGAAAATATTTAAATATTATATTTTAAACCATATAATATAAGAATACAGATTAATTAAACCACCGTTTATTACATTAAAATATTCGTAAAATATGCTCAAAATTTCGGGTTTCTGACCCGCTAAAATAATATATCCAAGTAGGTCTGTTATTTTTACAGTATCGTACAGTTTAGTCGTTTTTCGAGCTGTAACCTGTAATACAGTAATATATACGTTACTGTAATGAGTTGTCTATTAAATTGAATAAATGAAGCGAATATTAAAATTTATCAACGTATATTACTATAATATATATTAATAATAATACCACATCAATGATGAATATAATTGTTTGTAAAAAATTGAAACTAATTATAATCTAGTGATGAATTAAAAGAATATTATGGTCGTAAATACATATAAAATGTTCGTTGTGTAAAACTAAAAATTACTAATTAATTATTGATAGAATAAATGTAAAAAGTTCCCCGAAATAGTATTAAAACGATTTTATATACATCAATTTGTTCTAATAGTAGACTATTAATAATTATAACACACAATATTGACTTGATTTGTGATAAATTTGTATTTTTATTGTGATATATTCAAACTATTCAATGATTATATTATAGAAAGATGATAAATATTTTAAAGTACAATACTATGACTGTATATAGAATATTTAAAGCATAAAACATAGATTGAATAGACTAATATTAAGTTGTAAGTGTATTTAAATGCATAGAACAGATTACAAAACACTAGATAAAGTAAATTTTGTCGTATAGTTCTCGGATTATTATATTTTACATATAGTAGATTCATATTAATGATTATTAACATTATGAAAACATTTAATGTATAAATTTTAAATAATTATATTGTCTATAATCATTTTCAGTAAAATAAAATAAGCTAAAAATGACTATAATATGTGCAATAATTAAAATATACACTTGATAGTGTTTAAATAGTTGGTAGTATAGTTTATTAATTTTATATAATTTCTTAAAGATCAAATGATAAAAATATATTGCTTAATAAGTATGTGAATCATTATAAATTGACCTAAATTCCATTTAGGTATCTATAATATGAGGAAATGAATGTTTTCTTCACAATTTATGTAAATTTGTAATCAAATAAATATTCATTTATATAATAATAAACAATTTCGTAGTCATTACTTTCAACTATGTTCGGAAATGTTCTTTCTTATTGATATTTTAACTATATAGTAATATTTAACTATGTTTATAAAAATAATTGAATATATTATTTACGAAAATGTATTTAATAATGAACCAAGTGATATAAATTAAATTTATTCACTACTTAGAATATAAATCAATTAATTTAATAGTTATATGATCTGTGAGATAGTTTTTCCTAAATATTTGTTTGGTTTCATGAATATATTTTTAATATACTTATAATTTAAGACTATTTTTAAGTTACAAATATAATGTAGCATATAATAAGCACATTTATAACTGTAATTTATTACCCTGACAATAAATACTGGGATTATATAAAATTTATATACAAACATTTTGAAAATATGTTGTAATACATTGTAATACTTACCTTAATGTTATTTAAAAATCAATAGCACATGGTATAAGCTATATATAAGCTCGCACAAGAAAAATAAAAACAAAAAGTATGAAAATAAAATCATAAATTTCCAAAATTTTTCGATTTTTGACCTATTTTCTTACAGTTATGCCATTTTACTGTAATATTTCTTTACAGCCGCACTTTTTACAGTAATATATGTGGACTGTAAGAAACTGTAAAAATAACAGCCCTATATCCAAGCCATCCTTGAGTAGGAAAACCCGCACTGTTTTTGCGGGTTGGTGCGGGTTTAAACCCGGAAATACCCACCAAAAAGCACCTTATTACTTGTTAGGTCAACTCTAACATATTACCCACTCCGTAATAAATGAAACGGATTCTGCCTCAGGTCCTGTTCCGAATAAACACCCAGCCAGTAACAATTCCGTCCAGCCCGGCCAATAATTCCGAGATTTTACTTCAAAAATACAACAGCACTTCTGAATTCCTCTGCCTAAATTTAACCGTTTTTCAATTCAAAATGAAGGAGCTTCAGAACGAAACGGTCGTTCTTTCTAAGAAATTGAACAAAATTGAAAATTATCTGAACGAGAAAATAAACCTGAACCTTAAATGTTGCGAAAACAACATGAAAATCATCCTCAGGAACGTCAAAGCGATTTAAATGAGAGATTTCTGAAAATCGCGATATTCAACGAGAGATTAGCAAACGGTATGAGTGTAGACTGAATTGATTTTAAAATTAATTGACTAACAAAAATATGTTAAAATAAATTGATAAAGTATATTATTAAATGTGTATTATCATAATACTATCAATGTGCTGTTGCCAATGTTGTGTATCATTAAGTAACAAGCTGACTTCACACAGCTTAAAAGGTGATTGCATCAAGGCACTCTCCAGGATCACTGTCCGCAACCTTTCCCTGTTCAAAAGTTGGCAATCGCTATCCGATTCACATCATAGATATCATTGTTGATGAGAAAATAGCACAATGTTGATGTTTGGCACGCATGCGCGACATTTAAGGTTTGAAATATGTCGATTTCGTTGAATAAGAATGATATTTGATGTGTCAACCCAGGTCTGATACGTCTATTTCTTGCTGGGAATCTCCCAGTTTTTATTTTTAATGTTTTAATTGCTGATTATTGCTGGTTATTTCCCAGCACAAAAACCAGAAATCTCCCAATATCTCCAAACTCCCAGCAAAACCTATACTTTCTCCCAGCAAAACTGGGAAATGTTAAGCCTTACTATTATGGGTTCATATCATAGCAAAACAACAATTACATCAAATTACTACATCTTCTCACTCATGTTGCATATATTATCATTGTTGCATATATTATCAGCAATTACTCCAAACTCACCACTTAGGCTTCGCCTTCCTATCTTATGACACTCATCATGATTATCTTTATTATCATGCACAGCCCATTTTTTATAAGTATATATTTCATTTTAAGTTTCACATATAATCACTAAGAAGAATATTAAGAAGCGCTTGAATGAAATAATAAATTATTTTATAGTTCACTTTTCTGTTAATAATTTTAACTTGTTGATAGCAATCAACTGTTCAGGAAGTTCGTGTAGTAATTAAACTAATATCTTTTCTTATAATTTTTCTGCATCTTTTAGATTGCTCTCAAGTTATGTATAATCAACAAAATTGAAATTATCGAATTTTCTTTTTCTCAATTTATCATCAAACTTTTCAAAATCATCAAAAGGACCATCTCCAAGACCAACTGTTACTATAGAAAGTGGATATTCTGAAGCTTTAATAATATACTCAGCATCAATTTCAGGATTTGATACCTCACCATCAGTTAATATCACTAATATGTGCAACATATTTTTATTGTACTGCATTATTTTAATTGCTTCTGAGATTATTGGTTTCAATGTTGTTGGCCCATGCATAGTTATACGTTAACAAACTTATCTGTAATTTTGTATAACCTCTTATACTCCATTTAGGTATATATCATCTGAAAGTGGTCTTACTGATTAATCTCTTGTTTCAGTATCACCAAAAATGAAACATGGTATCTTACTATCAACATCCAGATCATCAAAAAGTGGTTATAAACACAATATAGCTCTTTCATATGGAGTTTATGTAAATTTCTTTATATTGTGCATACCTTCCTTATAATGATATTTTCCTGAAGTAGCATTTGAAGATGAAAAATCTATTGCAAATATTATTTATGATTTTTTATACCCAGATTATATAAGAGCGCTTTTGAACTCATCATATGATTTAAAATGATTTTCTTTGTTTGATTTACGTTTGAACATTAGAGAAGGAAAATAAACAAAGATCACCCTATCTATTTTCATTATTTTTTTAAATTATTATAATTATTATCCACTTTCATTTTCAAATACAATCTAAAGTAAATTACGTCTATACTAGCCCCACATGGTGCTGAAAAGAGTTAATTTATAATAAGATTCATCACAGAGATAGTTACAAAGATAGTGTGTGGTTTTTAATTAATGTATCAAGTCCAAGTTCTGCAGTATATATTATTAGTTCGGTTTTTATAATAGTGGAACTGAAAGAAAGCAGGAGCTTCGTTTGGATCAATTGTGATACTTTCTACAAGTTGGAACACTGAAATACTTAAGTGCTGTATTAAATATTTCAAATACATCAAAAGTGTGTGTTAAGTGAGTCATTTTATATGTATAATTCATATTCGTTAAGATTATTGGCAATTAATAAAATTATTGAATATTTATTTATGTATTGCATTATTAGAGAAGACATCACACCGTAAATTACGTCTATACTGGTCACCCTTTTTCTCTGATCATCACATTTCCTGCATTGCATTATTATGTTTAATTTAATTGAAATGAAAACACTAAAATTCATGAAGACTTGGCACAAATACATATACTGGTGTACATTTATGAGAACATTATTTATGTGTATACCGATATTTACAAGAGATTCGAATTACTTTATAAATTGGACAAGATAAACTGTAATACTAGACTAATCGTAGTTCAAATGCCGAATTGATATACCCACTTCACAAATGTCTAAACAGGAAGAATAAGAATTACTTGAACGTCTTAGTCCACTTACAACAGAAAGAACTGATGACTAAGATCTGTAAACATTTAATGAGACTGTTTAAATTTAATAGTAATTATAAGAACAGTCAAAACCGCAAAATATTTGTGTTTAGGTGTTTAGCAGCATTTTAAATTTCTTGAATCCAAAGTCTTACTCTTAGTCAGGTTCTTCGCGTCTTATTTCAATTGATGTATTGCGCGGGATATCAATCTTTTTGTTGATCATTATGCACGAGGCGAATCGTTTTGGAGATGTTGCTTCTTTCACTAATTTGAAGATGCCCTTAGTAATTCTGGTGTATTTAGTCGGTTGTCCAGCGTTTATATTTGCTTAATGGAGAACTTTCTTCGTTTTGCTCTCGGGTCTTGTGTACTCCTTTTTGAACACAAACTAGCCTAGTTTTAAGCAGGCCAGTTTAACTTTTGTTAAGAAAACGGTGTTCTCATTGTTACTATTGCCGTTGTATTTCACGTTCAATCAGATTAACGGGTGGCTGTGGGCGATCGCGGACAACGTGAACTCAAACTCCCCTTTAATAAACATTTTCTCAGCGCACTGGTACGAATATGTGGTTGATAGTTAGTCGTGCATCTTTTTCGGGCTTATCTTCACTGTAATTCACGTTTTCGCGTACATCATTGACATTATCGCATTAAGCTTATAAAAACGCAAGGCCCACAACATATTCCACGCTAAATCCGTATTGTATCTAATTTTAGCACTATTTTCTTCATTCATATCCAACCAAATCCAGTTTGCGACCTATATACACCTCAAATCCATTCAACCAAACCAGTTCATTAGCATGCTCGAGTGCCCAGCGAACAACCTCCGAACACCAGCTAATCAACGAGAGGGCTTCCAAAAACTCTTTTTCTCCTTCATTTCGGGTACCCAATTGTAAATGTTCCCCCTTATAACTAACATGTTCCTCGGCTGCATGTTGGGCAGTTTTCTGCTTGGAATAAAAACCCACAAACTAAACGAAAACAATAATTTTAACCAGTTCAGAAAGAAGTATTTAATTATTTTTGGTTTTTCGTTCGTTATTCCAATGGTTATGTGGGGAATTCAGAGCGTAATAACAGTTTTTGACATTTAAAAAAGAAGAAGAACGCAGTTTCAGTCCATTATGCGTTTCAAAGAGGGAATATACAGCTACTACTGCATTTAACCAGAAATGATGCTGTTCGATGATATATTGCAATTTATTGTTGTATTCGCGTTCGTAGTTTACTTTGACGGCTGCTCAAATGAACAAAGCGTTAAAAGAACGAACAGAACGCTGTACTTGAGAAGGCTATCCACAGCTTCACTCACGTGTTACGTGTGGTCCATGCTGCTCGGATGTATCATCAGAGGATACCTGCCGTACAACAAACCAAACATATTCTAATTCATCGGACTTGAAATACTGTACTTCGCGGTGCAATTTGTGCTACTAATTGGACTTGACTCCGCAGACTGGATTTGGACTCCAGATTGGCTGGCTTCCTCAATACCGAAGATTTGCACATAAAAGTTCAAAAAGGGACAGTTCGCAAATAATAATCATCTGTGTGTTAAATCTTACCTACTGTTTTAAAAAGATCAATTAGATGAACCTATTTAGTGAATATAAATAAATATATATAATAATATATCTTAAATTTATTATTGTTTAGTTGTTTTTACTTTTTATTGCTCTTCAAAAGAACTTTACTTTTCAGCGTGTTATTCAACATGTTATGACACAGATATATACGCTTGATATTTATACGATAATAATTATTATTGAGTAAAGTTGATAAAATATTAGCCACCATGACAAAAATTCAAGTTTAGCAGCTGATTGACATTGGAGCGGGCGAAATAAAATTAATGTTATATATTATATTTTAAAATTAGAAAAACTATATATATTAATAAATAAGATGTGTATTTGAAAGCCATAATCTTAACTGTCTGTTAGAAGTATCAAAACATAGAAAATACTGCACAATATACTTTTGGATACATTAGTAACATTTGATTAGTAAAATGGTTCTATTTTAATATATGACATATATTATATATTACGTCATGTATAATTAGTTAATTGTTAAGTATTCCGCTTCAAATTTATGAATTTCATTTTTGTGATTTCCCTTCATCAGCTCGAAATTCCGGTGGATTACATTAAAGGTGATTATTTTTCTCTCCTTCACGTAACTATACATGAATATCCGCATGTTTCAGATTAGCATTTGAATAAGGAGCTTTTGCAAAGCGAGCGTTTGGATGGTGTAAGTGTTGACATTCCTCTTTAAAATATATCGGGTGTTCTGTCTAGAGCAACGGTTATTTCGAACGTAAGAGTTTAAGTTGAGCGCGTGTAAATAGTTGGTTCATTTTTCATTTCAAATCTACTAACACAAGTGAACTATTTGACAATGAGTGTGAATCTATAAAATTGTTCAACTGGTTAATTCGCGCTGGTGCCACTTCTTTCTGTTTTGTGTCAAATAACAAACTTTTCGTTTTCAGGGGCTCTATTTTCTGTGAAAACGTCCGTAATTGCGATTAATTCTGTGAACGGGTCTCTAAAACTGCTTAACGCTGAGATAACACCAAAAATAGTTAATAGCAACGAAACGGGGCTATTAATGTGCGATATCTAAACCAGTAAGATAAATATAGCCAATTTGAACTTAATCGTCAACTAGACGCATGGTGCAAACATTTCAACGCTTGTGTTTTAGGCGGCACTGTCAGAAATTGCAATTAACGACTCGATTTTTGAGCTCGTGCTTCGAGCCTATTACGCGCAAGTATCCGGGTTGCTTCATGTCTCGTTAAATTCGTCTTTAAATATATCAGGCTCAAGATTTAAATTCAGCATTCATTCTCACTCGTATTCTGCGGCTTTGGCAGGAAAAGCGCATTTTTCTTCCGTTTCGTGCAGCGGGGCTATATTTTCTGAATTATCTGTTTAACTAAGTGGTTCGTACGGCGGGTTGTTTTCGAGTGTTGTGGGTTCCAACGTGACATTTTTGGGCTCTTCGTTTGAAAAAGTTAATATTTCGGTTGATAAATTTGGCGGGCTCGTTCCCTATGTGCATTAAAGTGCAGTTATTATTTCAGATTCAAAGCTTATGTCGGCTTACGTTAACGGAACGGCTAACGTGGGTGGGGTCTGTGGCTGGAGCACTGCCAGCAACTTATCACTCTTTAACAGTGCATTTTAGGCCGTTTTCGTCGTGGGGCAGGACACTGGTGCCTATTCTGGCGGGCTCTGCGGCTATGCCTCCATTAGCTCTTTTTTGAGCCTCTTATAAACGCTAATTTACAAATAAGTGACCAGGACGAACGACTCGAAGTCCTTTTCGGGCGGAATTTGCGCCTATTTGTACTCGGAATCGGTTCTTTCTGTTGATTATTTGAAGATAAACGGGAGTGTGATAAAGAGCATTCACACGGGTGCGTTTATTTGCGGATCTGTTGTTGTTAAGAGCGTTTTGAAGGTAAACGGGGTTAATATTTCAAGCTGCAAGGTCAATGTGGAGTACCAAGCGTTCGCCGGGGTAATTACAGCTGTACTGGAATCCTCAAAAATATTAATTAGTTACTTATCAGTTAGAGACGTTCAAGTGAATTCAAAGGTGGATTCGTACTCCGCGGTGATTTGCGCGCACGCCAAGCTGCACTCAACCATAAATTTAACGAATGCAACAATAAACGGTGTGCAGCTGACGGCCGAATCTCATGCAGGGTTCGTCGCCGCGTATTTGCTATTCAACTGCTCTCTCGAGTTATCTTTTCTTATCTTGTCCAATTCCACTCTTTTCGGGGAGTGGTCCTCTGGAGTGGTTGGTTTTTTGGACAACAGTGGATTTAAACTTAATTCTGCGTAATTACTTGAATTGCAAACGGTCAGCAGACAAGCGGCTTCAATAATCATCGGGAACGTTGAAAACGGATCCGTTTTGATTCAAAACGCAGAAATTTAAAACTCACTCGTGAGGGCCGTGAACCTCGCCTCAATTGTTATCTCAATTATTTACAACGGCTCAGACGTAACAATACAATTGAATGTGAATTAAACGGAGGTGCTAACAAGCAAGAACTTCGCTGGTGGAGTGGTGGGGTAGGTCGAAAACAGCATTTTAAAAATAAATAACACATTACTAAATAAATGCAAGGTGAGCGGCGAAAACTACGTTGGCGGAATCAGCGCGAAACTGATCAACTCACACCTAATAACAAATAACCTGGAAATGAAAGAAATGACTATTAAAGGGAAGACAAACGTTGAAATAAGCGGGAACGCCGTCAAGCAACACTCAAACGGAAAAAAGCATTTTCAACGGACAAATCGCTGACGAAACGAAAACTAGAGAAGGAACGTGCACACTCGTTAACGGAACGTGCTGACGGAATGAAATTTAATGAATTATGTTAATATTATATACATTAGATTATCACACAAGAAGTGATCAGGAAGTTGTTTTTCTTACCGTCCATCACCATTTGACTTTAAAATACTAACAGTAGAATAAAATCTCTCCAACTCAAAATGACTAATTGCAGTAAACATAAAATTACTGCCATGCTATTAAACGAATGGATAAAAATCTGTTTTTAAAACCAGAGTTGATATGAGTTAATAAAGCAAAGCCACAAATAATTAGGTTTGGCTGCATTTGGATTCTAGATTTGATTTTAGGATTTTTACTTACCTTGTCTCATTTAGCTATATACTCATTAGAGCTAGGGGTGGTTTTGGTGCGCAGGAACCATGGTGCGCATGCGTACGACGTTCGCAGCACTTTGGTGCGCAAAAATTATTTTGGTTCGCAATTTGCGCACCAAAACCACCCCTAATTTAGAGCCACCCAACGTTTCATTTCTAACGTACGTCAAGGACATTTCTAACGTTTTTAAAACAGACGTTAAAAGCACGTTACACTTTTATTTATTTTGTGGGGATTGATATATTATACAGGTATAGTATATATATATCTACCTATATAGTATATAGGTGTAGTATTATACAAATAATAATATACTATTTCTATTATTATTTTTATAGTAATACTCATATTTGTACTCAAACCCATTTTATTAGATTTACCACTATATTTAGTCTCCGAGCAGGGAGAAAGAGATCAAGGTATCACGAGTCCCTGGACGTCGAGGACGCGTAAAATATAAAATAAGCGTTGTAAATATATATTCATGGAAAAGAAAACGACGCAGGTGGATTCCCGTATAGATCGGCGTGCACGAAGCAGCCGCGTTACGCCCCTGGATGCTTGTACCCGAGTCGTTGGTTGCCTTGGCTGCGGAGGTGCGCCTAACGTACATAGGTGTATCTAAAACTAATGATCATTCGCGTGAACTTACAGTTCCTGTACAGAAGACCGAACTAGTATAAACGAAAGTTAAGTGAGTGGGATATAATAACATTATTTATATATTTATGCTAGTGCTGACTTTATTGTTAATTCAATGTAAAATTGAAATATTTTAATGTTATTTGACTGTATATACGTTTATTTACATGTACTTGAAGTGAACATATGTATGTTGACACTAAATGTGATTCACTAAATGTTATTATATTCCACTTCCAATTCTGATGCAATCAAGTTCAAAGCTACCTAACTAAGAGTAGAAAAATTGTAGTGATACCAATTAATTCAAAGCTATAATGCTAGATAGTTTATCCGAGGATGACAAGTTAATGATAGAAAAGTATCAAAGCGAAATCAAAGATGGGGCACTTACAATCTATAGGAATTCAGAACTAAAAAGCTTGGACTTTATAAGAGTACTGAATTTAAATTAACTGTCGCTTGAATACTGCGAATAAATAACTCCAGAGTTAGAAAGTTTAACTATTAAAAAGTTAAAAATAATATAATGTTACATTTAAAGCGTAAAAGGCTTTCAACTTGACAACCTTGAAGTTTTAGAAATTTATAATACATAATATATACTAGAATTAAAAACGCTTGCCCAAGAAATACTTCGGTTTAAAAAACTGAAAATACTTATTCTATATTAATGGAAAGTTGACGTAAGTCCACTTTCACAGATGACTAGACTCACTAAACTACGCTTGATGCAATGTAATCTACGCAGTACAGAAGCTTTAAGACCACTTATCAACTTATAAGAACTATATCTCGAAGGTAATGATATTGACATCACAACAGTTCAATACTTGACTAATCTAACTAATTTATCATTGAGAAGTTGTAATTTAGTTAACTTGGATGTTTTGAGACCACTTAAGAAGCTGGAAGAATTAGATATATTTAATAATAAAACAGTATATCTTCAACCGCTAATGGAACTGAAATAACTATCAAAACTAAATACAAGTTTTAATAAAATCATAAATACATAATCTATTCAGCTTCATCCAAACTTCGATAGCTTTAATTTAGATGATCAAGATAAACCAACATAAGAACAACTTTAAACAGCCAATATTTTAAGAGATATCAACTCACCAATATCTTCTCTAAAATAAATGAATAAGAAATTAAGTCGTACTAAAGAAATAAGTACAGTTTTCAGAAAGAAAATAAACTAATAATAACAAGATTCGTACAACAGTTGTGAACGATTTGTTGCTCGGGCTGCTATTCTATTCTAAAAGATGAATGTATTCGATAGTTTTCAATGAAAAAATTACATAAATTTACTAAAATAATAATATAAATAGTAAAAAGTTTTATATAACAGTCATGAAAGATTTCTAGCTCGAGCTGCCAACCTTTTTCAAATGCTTTCATCTTTCGATGATTGTCAGTGAAATTCTTGTCATTTTAACTAAATCAAAATACGCCAGTTTAACAAAATTAAGCTAAGAAAGAATAGAATCCAGAAAGTTAGACTTGAAATATTCAACTATAATTCTTGTAAAAGTTAAAAGAAAACTATTTATTTATCTGAAATTAATAATATAAACTGAATATTTTTAAACTAAAGGCGGCGATGAAAACATAGATCTAGTAAATAGTAAATTAATTATATTAAATAATTTAATATTTAAAACACATTAAATGATTTATGGTTATCACTTCTATGTATCTTCACGTGAAATAACAAATTAACCAAAGCGAGTAGTTAGTATCATTTTCGTGTTTAACGTTAGTTCAACTCGTAAAACTTACTCGCGTTCTAAACTAACTTGCTTTAACCCTTTGGGGTAAACGGAAAACTGTATATACACTTGCTTCCTCATTTATGTAACAGCTTTAATGTATTATATCTATGTGTGATTTAACATCTTTTAAATATCAAAGTAACTATTTTACAATATCTTATGGTATGCAATGTTAACATATATGTATATTGTCTTATGGCCGTATCAAACATAGAAAATGATCATTTTCTATGTTTTGTAACAAAAAGATGATCAAGTTAAGAAGGTCCACAAAAAATAATGAATAAATATTCAAAGTGAGAACAAAAGTTATTATTTAAATCATTTCTTAATATTTAGCATTTAATATTATAAAGGAACCCACTTTATCCAAATGAAAGTATTAGGCAATGTGTAAATACAGGCTCACAGTAAATACCAGCTAAAACCTTCAATAAGAACCATATATTCCCAACATGGGGGTAATATAGTGTTATATTAAATTATATAATTATATTTAATTCATATTGTTTTAATTATGTTAGAAGAATTATGTAAATAATGAAATAATACACTTGATAAAAGCGTTTGTTATTATTATCTTAATGTCATAATAATGCGCGATTGTCGTCACAATTTATATTGCCATATACGCTTCCTTACAATTGAGAAATGCTATCATTTAGTAAGTTAAAAAATCTTAAGACGCTTCGCGTCGAAGTAACTTATGGTAAAAATATATTATCACTCCAAAACGTCTTTTCGTTTTTGTTGAACGTAAAATCACAAAATAGATGCTTTTTAAACGTATATTTCTTCTATTTATACAAGTGTATGCTACAATATACTTTCGGATACATCTTCTATTTTATGTTGCGTCTATTTTATGTAATTTTATAAATTATTAAATTAATTATTAATTTATACAGTAACAGTTAAGCAAAAAGTTTTATTCATTCAATTCCTTTCAAAATAATAATAGTTTGATAAAAATAATTTCAAATGTTCACACATTGATTACCAGTATAAACCCATCCTTCGGCCCCACATTAGAAATTGCTGTTGCAATTAGGATTGCTCACAGCTTTAAAGTTTTGTACTCCACAAGTTGCTTTATTGTTATAAATATATCTGTAAGTCCAAGCATAATTATGATTAATCAAACATCCCCAAAATCCTTTAAACGAATATCCAGCAAATGTACAATTTATAAGCTTTAGATCTGCATTATTTTATAATACGAATCCTCCTCTATAAGAATCACATTAGCCAGGACACCAGTAACCAGAGAAAGTGGAGTTGATTATTTTACTTGGACCACAATTATATCCAATAAACCCACCATATGTTACTTTGCTGTCATAAATTCCACCATCCCATTCAATTTTTACATCGCTTATACAAGAATAATAGTAACTCCAGCAGTTTGCGGAACAAAAATACCACCGTCCGTTTTAGGACCGCCCAATCTTCTTTAACCAGTTAAAGTGATTCCCTCGAACCAAGTTATCTTCCAGTCGAATTCTGAGTATTATCTGTTACCACCTGGAAGCTCGTCATCTCCAGCATTATTACCAACAGTAATTACTGAGTTGTTGTAATCTTGAACGCCATTCGTTCCAACACCGATGTAGTGGTACATATCCCCACATCCTGAAGCTCCTGGTAGATTTTATCCTGTTCTAAGAATATATGGAAGTGTTTTTGTATATGTGATCGTTTATCTAGCACAAGTAACGCCAGCTGAAACGAACACTGGAGAGGCTTGGTTCATCGGGCAGTTCGAAAACTAACCTTATGCGTTCGAATTAACCGAAGTGAAAGTAATTGATGAGCCTAGAGCTACTTTACCGAGAACGGAACCGGCGTCAGCGCTACCTTGGGCGTTCATCTTCGAGTTGGTAGTGGATGAGATCACCTTTATGGTGCAACTAATGTCGGAATAGCCGATGAAGGAAGCTGTAATCTGTGTTCCAGTTATCGAGGCGTCAACCGTTGTAGCTGTGATCGTGATCGTTGAAGACTATTAAACGGATGCGATTACGGCCACGTTCACGGTTCCGATTATCTACCCTTTCACGGACAGGTTGGCGAGGAGAACGTTCCCAGCCTTCCCTACTCTGGCGATGAGGCCGCATACCCCAGTTGCCTGGAGAACCACGTCCGACACCGAGTTCAAGATCTGGACGCTTCCGGCCACGTTCTGGTCCGTGGAGTGGATGAAGCCGCCCACCTCGTTTCCCTTCCCCTGGCCGTTCAGCTGGCAGTAAGTGATCACGACCGGCTTGGTGGCGACTCCGATGAAACCCGCCGCGCTGTAGCTGCCGGAGCACTGGACGTTGATGTTGACAGTCACCTGCTCTACGCGCACGCTCATGTTCGTGACGGCCACGAGGCCTCCGAAGTAAGCAACAGATGAGGAGCTCTGAGAAAACGTGCCCATGCTGGTAATATAGATGTTGCGGAAGAGCGGGTAGTTGTCGAAGGCGCCGAAGCTCACGTCGTTCTTGAAGTCGTTCTGGAACACAATATTCGAGTTGTTCCAGTCCCAGGTTCCCCCGAGGCCGTAGAAGAAAGTGATCGCCTGGCCGTTCACGAGCACCTGGGACTTGTTCTGGAGGTCGGAAACCGAGATCGTCTTCGAGAAGGTGGCGCACTGGGTAGGGCAGGAGCCGGCGCCGCAGTGGCACCCGTTCCTGATTCCGGATGAAACACTAACAGTTCCATCAGTATTGTAGGTCCCGAGGTTGCTTCCGACCATCGTGCCCGAAGTCGGCACCGGCGTGAAAGAGCCGTCGTACTGGCTTCCGGAGACGGAGGAGTTGCTCTGGACCCCGGTGGTGCTCAAGGTGGACCCGGCTTTGATCAAGCCAACGAGGCCTCCGCAGGTCGTGTTGGAGCGCACGAAGCCGTAGGACAGGGCGCTGGCGATGCTCACCTGTCCGGACGAGACCGTGGAGACGAAGGCCCCCGCGACGCCGGTGGAGTCTATTATGCCCGTGAAGGTGGCGTTGTTGATGTTCACTACGGATGTCTGGACGACCGCGACGAAGGCTGCCGTGTCCACGAACTGGCTGGAAGAGATCGAGGCGGAGATGGACACGTTCTGGACGACCACGTCTTGGCTCGCGACGGCCAGCAACACGGACGCGACCGAACTCTGGAGAGCCGAAGATCCGGCGACTTTGATGCTGCCGGTGATCTGGATGTTCTGGAACCTGGTGATGTTGCAGAAGACGGAGAAGGCGGCGTCGGTGAGCTGGAGGCCGTCTATCTGAACGTTGATGATGGTCGAGTTCCAGTTAAAGTCGGAGCTCAGGGCGCACTTCTGTTTCTTCTGCGCGCCGTTGACCAAAACAGTGGATCCATCAATAAACTAACTGGCAGTGACTTGATAAATTTTTGGATCGCAGAGAGAGGCTTGGATGTCAGGGCAAGTACCGCTTAGGCAGCCACATGCAGAGAAGATGCCTCTCACGCTAACCTGGACGTTCGTGAAAGTGGCCTTGAAGCCAGCTTCGGTTCTTCCGATGAAAGCGGCCGCTGGAGCAAACTGCTCGTTCACGACAGAAATATTAACCGTGGAGTCTGTGAGCGCGATCTCTGCTTGACTCTTGTTCACGAGGCCTCCGAACGGAACCTGGCCGAAGACCATCGCATCGATCGTAACTTGGGTTCCAGTTACTTTCTGGAGCTAGGTCATCATCAGAGTGGAACCGCTGTTGGCGCGTACCACGCCCTTGACCTGGACCTGGTTCATGGTGACGATGCCGGAGTTGCCCACGAGAAGAAGAGACGCGGCGCAGGTGGAGCAAGTTAGGTTCAGGTTCAAGCGGACCAGCTTGATGATGGTGTCGTTAAGAACAGAGCCAGATAGACCGCCCACGAACAGGTTGGCGCCTGCTCCAGAGAAAGCCAGTGCGCCATTTATGGTGACGTTGTAGAAGAGCCGTCTGGCCTGGAAGATGGAGAACTCCTGGTTGCTGGCGTCGATCTGGAGGGTCTGGGATGATATCGAAATCACAGTGTTGTTCATGTTCTGGGTGGCGCTGTACAAGAACAGAGAAGATCCAGATACTTGAGGAGCGATGACGGAAACGGAGATCTGGTTCAAAGAGCCAACCGAAATATTCGCCGGAAGCGTGTCGGAAACCTTAATCCAAGAGCCGGTTACGACCCCAGAAGCGCCGTTGATGAGAGACTTTCCAAGGTTGTTTAGGATGAACACGCCGGAGAGGATGGCGCCGTTGTCGTCCACCAGGCCGTTGAACTTCGTGTCCTTGAACTCGGCGTATCCGCTGGCCTTCACGGTTCCTATCATGCCGCCGACCGCCTGCTGGGCTTGGAGCTGCAGGTTGAAGGAAAGGTCTTGGACCAGGAGGGTGCTCGAGAGAACCGAAACGAGCCCGCTTCCAGAAGTCGTCTGGACAGAGCCGCTGACCTGGGAGCTCTTGACGGAGCTCGGGCCCTGGACTTCTCCGAAGAGACCCTGGAAGGTCTTGGAAACCACCACGAAGGAGAAAGTAGAGTTGTCGATCTGGGCGGTGTTCGCCACGTCAGCCAAGCCGGCGAAGCTGTCTGAATTCACCTGGAAGATGAACTGGGAGGAAAGCACGACGACCTGCTGGGAGGCAGCTCCGAGGCCGTGGAAAGCGGTGGCCTGGAGGTTGACTAAGAATTTAGACTTGTTAACGGCGACTTGGGTGATGTTATCGTTAATCAGCGAGAAAGAAGACAACGAGGCGTTCTGGGTCTTGACGCTGAAGGAGGACTTCGAGATCGTGACGGTCGGAGCTTGGATGAAGGAAACCAGCTGGACCTGGACGAAAGCGCTTTGGGTGAAAGTGATGTCCAGAGAACTATCGAGGATGGTGAGAGGTTAGGCCACCTGGAAGAACAAACTGAAATTGCTGTTGTCGGTCATGGACACGCTGAGCTGCACGCGGAACGTCTGCTGGGCGAGGTTCGTCTGCCTGAAGAGGACGTTGACGTTCTTGGAGCACAGAGCGCTTTTGAAGGACAGGGAATCCGAAATACTCACCGCCGCGCCGGTGGGACGGTCGAACACGTAGTTGAGGCACGTGTCGGAAGATACCATGGCAGTTCTGTACTGCAGGTGAAGAGCTAGAATACATGCGATCATTTGTGAAGCGATATTGTATAGGAATGCTTTTCGCAAATTTAATCATTAATTATAATGTAGTGGTGAAATAAAAACATTTAGTAACCTTTTTAATAAAATTCAGTTTTCATATAATTTATCCTGTATCGAAATCTTATTATATAGTGCTATCTATTCTAATTATATATTTTTCACATCTCGTACAAAGTGAGATAAAGTGAGATACAAAAGAGTTATAATTCACTCAAAGTGTTACCTCGTATGTTTAAAACACTGTGTTAGTATTGAGATCGAGAATACTGAATACGATTTTATCGTTTTGAAGTTCAACTTCAGTGCGTGTGAATTTCAAGTAACTGTCTAAATGCCACTTGTATCCGTAGCTCTTTTCGTTAATTTCAACCAGTCCTCCGTGCAGCTCCTCCGTTCTCCACACCCGCTCCCCCATCGTCCCCTCCGAGTAAACCGAGTTCAACGCGCCCCCTCCCACTCCATTAACGAAATAAAAAACGCCGTTCCTCCTGAACGCTGCGAAAACGTGGTTGTGTCCGCTGAAAACTGCCCTTATATTCAACTCTGAGTGCTCGTCAATGAACTTTTCTATCATTTAACTGTAGGATTTAACGGCCCCGTGACCTCCAGTTGCATACGGAGGACAGTGGACAACTATGAACACGTGCTGGGAATTAACGGCTAAGTGCGCGTTCTTCTCCAAGAATGAATGAGCCTTCTGATTATTTCGGTGATACTGAATGTACACGGAGAAGAATGAAATATTTCCTATTCTCTGGAAGTAATTGTTTAGACGCGCGTTAACACGCTTGAACTAGCTGAACTGATACTAATAATCATGATTTCCACGCGTGAACAGCATCGGCTTTGTAGGCCAGTTCTTAAAACCAGTTTCAAGCTCGGATAATTAACCATCAGTGCACATATCCCCTGCGTGAATCATAAAATCATAATTCGTATCCATAGTGGATGTATACTTTGTATTTTAGTGCGTGTCAGAAATTACAATGAATTTAGTGATTTAGCTTGGTAAATGATAGTTATAAACAGTATCTCTGCCTGGAATCGAATAATTAAAAGAAGTCGAACTCACAAAAACACTGTGATAATTAGAAATTATATTAGACTATGACGGAAACCCCGGCAAATAACTCTTTTACATTTTATATGTACACCAATTAATTCGAGTTCCTTCTTCGTGAATGAAAGCAAGTGGACCATAGCAAAACTCAGGAAACTTAGACTGAACATTTACCATTGTTACTGTAACCCAAATTGATACTGGAATTACTGTTAGAAACATAACAATACTGCAAATATGATGTGTATATTGGAACTTCCATCTCTTTTAGATTTTGCGATCTATTAAAAATATACTTGTTGATATAATAAAAAGTATTAAACTTATTATTCCTTAATTTAAAAAGTATCCTAACCCGTTAACATAAACAAAGGAGTAAATAATCAACGTTAAAGCATATAACACTGACAACCCTTATAAAATATTCATTGTGTATTTAGAAAATAGTTATTTTTGTTTTTAACAATTAAAATCTGGTTATATAAGGTTTTAAGTATCTTTAATATCTGAAGATACCATATTTAATGTTTGTTCATCAATCATGAATTAGAAATGGTAAGATATTATAAAATTTCTTTACCTTTGAACAAAACTATTTTAATTAAACCATTCTAATAATATTTAATTTTCACATTTTAATATTATTATATTATTATGTTTATATAATCTATATATAATGAATAAATAAAATGTAAAACTTTAACTTTTGTTCTTGTATACAGGAATTGTATAGAAGTGTGTTACTTTTAATTGAACAGATGTTAGATTATTAGAGCATAATTAATTTAATTATGAATTACTTTACTATAATAAGTTTATTCATATTATTTTTCTATTACTAACTAGTAGATGTAATATCTTATAACTATCTTATCCACACCCATCATCTCTGAAAATTTAATAATCTAACAGTAATGTTATATAAATATTAATATTAATAACACGGTAATTACACGGTAAAGTATAAAACAATACTATCATTTCTGAATTGATATAATTTGGTGACATCTCAAATAATTAACACTGAAAATATAGAGTCCTTTATGTACAGGAGTAGAACGCGTTAAAATGAATATAGCATTTTTAATGTTTCTTGTGATTGAAGTAATTGATTATTGAGTGGATGTTTTTGAGATGTACCAAAAGAGTGAGCCGATATATACTAACTACTAGATGAACAATTTGAAGAAGCTTACAAACACATTATATAGATTATTTTGAATCTGAAAGCTCTTTTGAAAACAATAAAAAGCGAAAACAACCTTAACTATAGATCTAAGATATATTTTTTTGTATTTTTTATCTATTTTCACTACAAATTAGTTCATCTAATTATTGTCTTATTGAAACAGCAGGTAAGATTTGACACACATTATTTGCGAACAGTCCCTTTTTGAACTTTTATGTGCAAATCTTCGGTATAGAGGAAGCCAGCCAATCTGGAGTCCAAATCCAGTCTGCGGAGTCAAGTCCAATTAGTAGCACAAATTGCACCGCGAAGTACAGTATTTCAAGTCCGATGAATTAGAATATGTTTGCTTTGTTGTACGGCAGGTATCCTCTGATGATACATCCGAGCAGCATGGTCCACACGTAGCACGTGAGTGAAGCTGTGGAGAGCCTTCTCAAGTACAGCGTTCTGTTCGTTCTTTTTATGCTTTGTTCATTTGAGCAGCCGTCAAAGTAAACTACGAACGCGATTACAACAATAAATTACAGCATATCGTTGAATACTACTATTTCTGGTTGTACAGTAGCTGTATATTCCATTTTTGAAGCGCATAATGGACTGAAACATATTCCACTCTAAACTCCCATTCCAAACAGAAAACTGTCCTACAAAGGAAGCCTTCTCGTTTTCTTTACAAAAGTTAAGCTGGTTTGTATTCTAAAAGGAGTTTATTATGTATTAATTCAAATAATATAATTGATATTATAGATTAACTTCACAAACGAATTTTATGTTAAAGCTTTGACATATTTTTAAATAATCGTTAGATATTAGTATCATTTTGGGTTATAATAGATTCTAATATTTCTGTCTTTTTGTTAATTTCTATAACTTCAGCGTAAATGTGTAATTGTATTTGCATTTGCAGATTAGTGAGAGCTGGGAGTTTATTAAATAATTCGCAGGAGTCTCTATCGAAATCAACCACTTTTTTGCTCTCTGTTGAGTTATTCTTTGTGCGAACCAATTTTATAGGCGAGTCATAAAAGTATTTCTGCATTGTTCGAAGTGAAAGTTTAAGTTTACTAAAATAAATTTGTTAACTATTGTAATATGTATTGTCTAGTTATATCCTGTTTGTGTTTAAATTTTACTATCGTATTTAAACAGAAATAATTTGTTTACTCACGATTTTAAAATTATAATGAATTATAATACTACATAACCTTGCCTATAAGGGAGTAGCTTATTTGTTTATAATGGAGTTACCGATTTCAACTCCCTTATAAGCAAAAATGTATCCAAAATGTATCTTGTGGAAATGTCGAATTTGAATGATTTATGGTCAAAAAACGTGGTTAAAAACTATGTTATTTGTCACTTACTTATAAGGGAGTTCCGTCATGCAAAACTCCCTTATAAGTGAGTTGACCTACACCCTTATAAGTGAAATAGCACCTTACATAAGTGAAATAGCACCTTACAAGCAAGGTAATGTAGTATGTAAAGTCTTAAACAAATAATTATGTTTAAATATGTTTAAACTTTAATAATTTTAGTTATAATACTCTAATATTATCTTTTCATATTTTAAAATATTTTGTAAACAAGGAATTTTCAAACTTTGGTTATATTAAGTTGAGGTTTCCAGGCATTTTCCACTCCAATTAGTCTCCGAGGAGGGAGGAAAAGATCGAGGGCCCCTCTGGGGGTATCGATCTTTGGAGGGGCGCCGAGCCCCTGGACGTCAAGTTTCAGAATATTTATCATCTGTAAAATCTACTAACTTCGAGACGTTGAATATTATTGAACTTACTAATAACTGTTAGATAAAAATCATTTTGGATCAAAAATAAAATGAAAATTAGATGAAAGTAGAATTATATGTCATTTGTCATTTAAAAGGTTAATCTTTAAAGAAAATTTTATAACTTATATTACATTAATTGTCGGTATTAATATAATGAATGATTTCACTCATATGTTTGCACATTGATTACCTTCCTTAACCCATCCTTCTGCTCCACATTAGAAATCACTGTTGCAATTTGGATTTGTTTTTACTTAAAAGTTTTGAACTCCACATGTTGCCTTGTTATTATATATGTATTTATAATTCCAAATATATAAGTGATCTATTAAGCAACCAAAATATCCTTTTCTAGAAAATCCTGAGTATGTGCAATTTATAATCTTTAAGTCGGCATTATTTTATAGAACAAAACCGCCTCTGTATGAATCGCACTGAGCAGAGTACCAATATCCAGAAAATGTTGAGTTGATTATTTTTGATGGTCCACAGTTATAACCAATAAACCCGCCATAAGTTACTTTTCCATCATAAATTGACGATGATTATTCAATTTTAACATCGCTTATACAAGATA